>CM060450.1:177830322-178430322 GCA_030545235.1 Helianthus tuberosus
ATATGATGCACATGTATACGTGATAACAATAATCAGGAAGTATTCATGTCATAAATGTTAAATCAGAACAGTCATTAAGCACTAATTAATGTTTAATAATTGTATGGATGCATGCAAATTTGACAATTGTCACAGAAGGTGTAATCGTAAGGGATTATAACCTTCGTTGAATTGAATTTTGACTTGACCAATTTTGGTCAAAACTGAAAGTCAAACAGAAAGTCAAACTATTTGACTTTTAGCTCAAAATGACTAAATAATTGAAATAGACTAAGGAAGAGTACTTGTGTTAAGAACACTATAAGAACTCAGTTAGGAGGCCTCCAAAAGATGGAAGCAAGCTCTAAGAGAGTGGGATAAAGAATTTGTGAATGAGAAAAGGAATTGGATGAAAATGGGTTGCTGTTTATAGTGTTTTTGATTCCACAAGATCATCACAAGTGTACATTGAAGTGGCATGATCAGGAGAGAAGTGTAACACATGTCAATTGATGGAAACAAGCTGGAAAATTCGAGTTCTTAGGCTCCAAGGCTTCAAGCATGAAGCTGCCAGGTTACTGCCAACTAATTCTAAGCTGGGCACCCCTTACGGACCGTAAGGGGGTGGTCCATATGGTCTGCGAGCATGAGGCAGGGGCAGAAGTTTGGCCTTTTGGCATATTTGGCGCATGAACTTGTTTTGTCGCGTTTTGTCACTTTTAACCCCTTTTAACCTAATTTTTAGGTTATATAAAGGTGTTAAGGCATATGTAACTTGGATTTTGCCCGGAAATGTCACGAGGTCGGTTCGTTCGGCTGTACGGTTACACGTTTCGCAAATAACGTACAACACTTTAACGAACACGAAAATGATCGAAATTGCGCAACGATTGATATTTTTGCATTCTTATCAATAAAATACAAGATTTTATTGAATATAAAAATATTTGGATTTGTACACATGGTCCGTATTCAAAAAATGAGAATTAGCAGACTTTCGCAGTTTGTCGAAAATAGTCCCTAGACTTGTATAAGCGTGTTTGTCTCATACCTAACCCTTCAAAACTTATATCTAGGTTATGTAAAGGGTATTTAGGTTATGTGTAGCTTGTGTCCTTGTTCCGGTCTGTACGTCACGTTAAACTGGTTACGTTTGAGTAGCAGTTAACGAATTTCTTCCAAAACAAAAAAGTTTTTGAAAGTTCAGAATTGTACGAGGACTGAAAATGTGCAAACGTCACAGTCTCCCCTAATTTAGGAAATTTCGTCTCGTAATTTATTGTAGGAGTCTGTTTGCATAAGTTGTGTTAAACAATTGAGTTACATGGAATCTAGGGTTTTTATCCATTTGCATAGAATGACCCGTCATGGATTTCCATGTAAAGCATAACTTTATTATTCCCTAGTGGATACTTACTCAAGTAATGCAGGAAGTAGGAATGAGTCATTATACGTATGGTGCTCATTACCTAGTGGATACTTCCTCAATCTATGCAGGAAGTGGGAATGAGGGATTGATTTGTGGTAAAACCAAATAAGTCAATAGTACTACGAGTATCCTTTAAGAATCCAACTATTAAGATTGAATGATCTTGTAAGGATTTGGCTCTCTGTTTTAGTGTCTTGTAAAGTATTCTTAGAAATCCAATCAATGATTCAAAAGTAGTACTTTAAGTGCCCTTTAAGAGTCTAACTACTAAGATAGAAAGATCTTGTAAGGATTTAGCTTGTGTTTCATTTCTCAGTGGATATTTCTTCAGAAGTGGAAATAAATGGATTATTTATTACCTTAGTGGGTGCTTCTTCAGAAGTGGAAATGAATGGGTTATTCATTTTTCTCAGTGTGTACTTCGTCAGAAGTGGAAATGAAGGATTTATGAATAGATTATTCATTTCCAAGTGGATATTCTTTCAGAAGTGAAAATGAATGGGTTATTCATTTTCCTCAGTGGATACTTCGTCAGAAGTGGAAATGAAGGATTACAAATGGATTATTTATTTACCAGTGGATATTTCTTCAGAAGCGAAAATGAATGGATAATTCATTTTCCTCGGTGGATACTTCGTTAGAAGCAGAAATGAAGGATTTATGAATAGATTATTCATTTCCCAGTGGATATTTCTTCAGAAGCAAAAATGAATGGATAATTCATTTTTCCTCTGTGGATACTTCGTTAGAAGTGGAAATGAAGGATTACGAATGGATTATTCATTTCTTAATGGATATTTCTTCAGAACCGAAAATGAATGGATAATTCATTTTTCCTCGGTGTATACTTCGTCAGAAGCGGAAATGAAGGATTATGAATGGGTTATTTGTTTCCCAGTGGGCATTTCTTTAGAAGCGAAAATGAATGGATAATTCATTTTCCTCAGTGGATACTTCGTTAGAAGCAGAAATGTAGGATTTATGAATGGATTATTCATTTCCCTGTGGATATTTCTTCAGAAGAGAAAATGAATTGATAATTCATTTTCCTCGGTGGTTACTTCGTCAGAAGCGGAAATGAAGGATTAAGAATGGATTATCCATTTCGCTGTGGATATTTCTTCAGAAGCGAAAATGAATGGATAATTCATTTTTCCTCGGTGGATACTTCGTCAGAAGCGGAAATGAAGGATTATGAATGGATTATTCATTTCCCAGTGGGTATTTCTTCAGAAGCGAAAATGAATGGATAATTCATTTTCCTCAGTGGATACTTCGTCAGAAGCGGAAATGAAGGATTATGAATGGATTATTCATTTCCCAGTGGGTATTTCTTAAGAAGCGAAAATGAATGGATAATTCATTTTCCTCAGTGGATACTTCTTCAGAAGTAGAAATGTAGGATTTACGAATGGATTATTCATTTCCCGGTGGATATTTCTTCAGAAGCGAAAATGAATGGATAATTCATTTTCCTTGGTGGATACTTCGTCGGAAGCAAAAATGAACGATTAAGAATCGATTATTCATTTCCATGTGGATATTTCTTTAGAAGAGAAAATGAACGGATAATTCATTTTCCTTGGTGGATACTTCGTCAGAAGTGGAAATGAAGGATTAAGAACGGTTTATTCATTTCCCTGTGGATATTTCTTCAGAAGCAAAAATGAATGGGTAATTCATTTTCCTCGGTGGATACTTCGTCAGAAGTGGAAATGAATATAGATGGTTTTAGATTCTTTTCGAAGATAACACATATAGGTTGAGGATAACATAAAATCCTCAAGTGATTTGGATAACGCTACGACGGATAATACATTAAGAACACTTATATAAAGGAAGTACCAGCGGCGTATCTACCATGTTATTATTATATTACACTCGTCTTGTTATTTAATCACTCTAGATTTTATGTAATCTCACTTAGCAGGACTCATTATGGTTTCCATGAATCGAATTTCATAATTATGTGTGCACCCATAATTAATTAACTCGTCGCATAGTCCGCATAACTCATCTTGACAAGTGGTGGATCAAGGTCAAGGTCAAGGAAGGATGCTTCGTTTCAACTGTGACAACTCGAGTTTCCAAGATTCCATCTTCGCATTAATTGCACGTAAACTATTTAAGTTGTTTGTTTACTCGACTTGTTTGTTTTGCAACTTTGCATGTTTGTAATAGGTTAAATTGTATTGTGATTAATATGTTGTTTATGGGGTGCAATTACATTCTAGTGTATGTAACAATATATTTCCTGTTAATGGTGGGATATGTGTATTTTTTTAAATGGAAATTTTTGCTGAATACCCCCATTCGAAAACACCCTCCTCACGAAAACACACATGTGTTTTCGTCCACCTTGTGACCAACGAAATCAAATGGGCTTTGGCCCAGTCGTGATTTGATAAGCATTTGTTTTTAACCTTTACGTGAACTAGTATTTGGCAAACTCTAATCACTTCGCGTCTCTCTCTCCCCTTGAAACCCGACGGCAGAATTGCCAGCGCTCGAGATCTCCTTCGCTTAAAACGTCGATACGGTTAGTGTCTTGCTATTACGTGCTGATGTTTGATCCTTCTGTTATAGACTGATAATCGTAGATTCACATGAAGTAGGGTTTGTTACAGTAAGGTTTGTATTATAAAATGTACGCTAAGAAGATTAGTTGTCATCTATTGTGCTACTCTATGATAACTGAAGCTGATAATCTATGATAGTGGTGATGATTGTTGGACTTCATTCGAATTTGCAGCGGATAAGTAGGAGTTTGGCACATCAGAATTCATGATTGTGAACGATTAAGAACTCAGATATGAACGTAATGAATGAGAACGATAGAAAACAAGTGAATGGACAGAAAAGTTTGTGGAATAATCTGTCTTGGTACCGGACATGGTTACCGGACATGTCATATATATACATAAACTTATGGCGGTTAAACTTGGCGGCAAAAACTGCCAAACGACAGTTTGAATGTTACCCGCTCATATTCTTGATCCGCACATAATACTTGACCCGAACATAATACATAATTCGATTGTAACATACTTATTACATAACCATAATAATAATAATAAAGTTTAAAATGACTTGACTAACACCCTCCCGTAAACTTGATTATGGTTTCATCATTACACTCTTGTTGGCTTCATCAACTGCTTTTCGTGCTTCACTGAAATTGAATCGGCGTCGTTTCTTGTGAAGACTCCACGATCCATTCCAACTATTTCCTGTGAACAAGGCATAATGTTCTGTTGCACTATCATCCGGTGATAAGTCAGCATCAACACTTTTGCTTATTCTTGATCTTTCATTTCCAGCCATGGAGTTTCCTTCTTGTTCCAGCATTTCCTTGTCTTGTGCCTTCTTCTGTACCGATTTGAACTTGTAATAGAATACAAGAACATCTAAATACATCGCATAGATAATTCTAATAAAATCTCCATCTTGAAATTCGAAACCAAGATCTTTTGCTATAGCCGGCCACAAATTGTCAATTGTGACACTTTGATAGCCTCCATCCTTTTCGACCATAATGTACAAACTAAGCAAATTTATCTTCCTTCCATCATCCAACTGTGGGGGTATTGCCCGTGAAGTTATTTCCATTTTTTCTTTTAGAAACCAACCCACCATAGTATTGAATTTCATCTCCAGATCATGTTTGTACTTAAACACGAAATCCCGATCGTCAATCATATCTAACAGGGCTTGACAGTCGGAGAATTCTTTGAATTCTAATTCCCTTATGATCATACGACTCCAATCAAATTCATGTTCATTCGAAACATTTAATGTTTCGAAGTATGAATTTAAGTAATCTTGTTTATATTTTTTGTTCACATCGTTCAAGTTTAAGACTTTCTGTCTTTCTTTCAGCCCTAATTCTTCTTCTTTCGACAACCCAGAAACATCACTTATAGTGTTGAACACGGGTGGAGAAAACATCGGGTAGATCCTACAAGTATCACCACTTTTCTTGACGGTGAAACCTTGTAACGTTAATTGATTCATGCTTAGAACATTTCTGTTCAATTCGGGAGTGTAAAAAACACTTTGTATCTTTACAGTTTCGTTGTTAGATTTAACTTCTACATTCCCTATACCCCGGATGAACAAGAAATCGTTTTCACCAGTTTTCGTATCAACACCAATTAAATGCTTAATTCTTTTAAAGACGTTTATATTACCGGCGTAATGATGAGAGAATGAGTAACTGACATACCATATGTCATTCCACTGGCCACCATCTGTGCCAGTAACGATCATTTCACCCCGATCTCCTGCATCCATCCTTTGTGTTTGGATTCCGGCGTTAACCGCTTGATTAACTAACTGTGTTGCTTCGTCATTTTCGTTTGATTTGCATGAATAAATCTGATGCCCTGGCCGGTGACAATAGAAACATAATTTCACCCTTCGTTTGTTTTTCACCCCTTCATGTTGTTCGTCATCACAGTGTTGCCATGGTAGTGTTGTAGAAGAAATTCTAATTTCTGCAGGAATTCATGATGTGGCTCTGATACCACTTTGTTGGACTTCATTCGAATTTGCAGCGGATAAGTAGGAGTTTGGCACATCAGAATTCATGATTGTGAACGATTAAGAACTTAGATATGAACGTAATGAATGAGAACGATAGAAAACAAGTGAATGGACAGAAAAGTTTGTGGAATAATCTGTCTTGGTACCGGACATGTCATATATATACATAAACTTATGGCGGTTAAACTTGGCGGCAAAAACTGCCAAACGACAGTTTGAATGTTACCCGCTCATATTCTTGATCCGCATATAATACTTGACCCGAACATAATACATAATTCGATTGTAACATACTTATTACATAACCATAATAATAATAATAAAGTTTAAAATGACTTGACTAACAATGATGTACATGGTGGTTATATATTTCTAATCTACAAACTGATATTGGTTTGTACATTAAAGGTTCTTACAATCTAATGATATAATCTAGTGTGTGTGATTGTCCATGAATGAACGGATGTATGATTGGTGAAATGCATGTTCATGGTTAGTGAGTGGGATTTTGTGTTGTTATTAAAACTCTATGTAGGATTTCATATGCAATTCCTTAATGGCCGACATATATTACTTATTATCACACATGATTCTGACAACCTAATCACTAAACTCACATGCAAATATTATTAATTATTTGGAGATGCAGGACTGACAACAATCGATTTGGTGGAATGTAGATTATATCTTTTAAATACATAGACTTTAGGTGACCTTTTGACTTTGATAACAAGAATCGATATGATGGTTTCCTTCATTGAGATGATGATATAATCATTAGATCAAGTGGGTCGGTTATCGTGTCATAGGGATAATTTATGTGATGTCAGTCATGTGGGTCGGTTATTATGATAAGTTATGTGATGTCTCTTAGTCGAGGATGGGTATTTATGTTGTTATTAGGTGGTAATTGATTAATGTTTTCTGGGTTGGGTTACTGTTTTCAAGGTTGTTGATCAGTCAACGAAAACACAAGGAACCAAAAGTGTTTTCGTCATACATCCACTCGACGAAAACCCTTAGATTTCGTTACCTAGGGGTTTTCGTCCAAAGGTAAATTCTTTGGGTGTTTGGCATAGTAACTGGTTAAGTATTTAAATCTGTTAGTTTAACTCTGTCAAGTGGTTAATGCTGTTAAATATGTGACTCTGTTATATATGATCCAGTTAAGCTTTCTAACTCTGTTAAATGTGTTATTGGATAATTAAATTAGAATAACCTGCAAAAGACAATTATGTGGAGCATGAATTGTACGAACATGATTAACTGTTGTGTGAATGCATGATGTTAACTGCCAAACACATCCTGTGGTATTGATTACATGTGGAACATTGCGAACATGTACTGATTGAGTATACATGCATATTATAGGACTTGACTGATTACTTGTGAACACATACTTTAGCATACCGAGCAAACCAAGGTGAGTTCACATTTCCAAGGCATGGGATTCACGGTGGGTTGGGAATGGTATTGATGGAATGGTATTGATAGATATGATAGACTTACGTAAAACCTACGTAAAACACTAGACTACTTACCATCGTCCTCAGGTTTCGAGGGACACTTACGTAAAACCTACGTATACTTGTGCTTACTACTGTCCTCAGGGTTCGAGGGACACTTACGTAAAACCTACGTATACTTGTGCTTACTACTGTCCTCAGGGT
This sequence comes from Helianthus tuberosus, assembly GCA_030545235.1. Taxonomy (NCBI): domain Eukaryota; kingdom Viridiplantae; phylum Streptophyta; class Magnoliopsida; order Asterales; family Asteraceae; genus Helianthus; species Helianthus tuberosus. The sequence goes on from CM060450.1 coordinate 177,837,946, forward strand.
TCGAGGGACACTTACGTAAAACCTACGTATACTTATGCTTGCTACTGTCCTCAGGTTTTCGAGGGACACTTTACGTAAAACCTACGTAAACCTCACGCGTACCACTGTCCTCGGGTTAAGAAGGGCACTTACGTAAAACCTACGTAAACCTCGTACGTACTCCTGTTCTCGGGTTAAGAAGAACAATTATGGTTACAACTAGTCTAGTATATACAACATGGGAAGCCCCCACTAATTGAACCTACACAATGGCTTAGTTAATAACGCATAGTTATGCAACGAACTTACTTACTGTGAACTCGCTCAACTAGTTGTTGACTTTCTGTTACATGCCTTGCAGGGCCATAGGTACTCATGGAGCTTGCACGGGAGGCGCGGTCGTTGTGGCACGGATTGTGGATGTTTTGATGAAAACTTTATGACTCTTTAAACTTAACACTTGTGTTGGATTTTCATACTATGCTTCCGCTACCTATACTATGTTTTTGACTGAACACCAATTGTATTGTGATGGATTACATTTACTTTTACTTATTACTTATATGTTCAATATGATTGGTGGCTTGATCCTGGTCATGTCACGCCTCCAAGCGGTGATACTCCGCGTGTGGATTTTTGGGTGTGTGACAGATTGGTATCAGAGCCATTGGTTATAGTGAACTTTGTTTTAATAAGGGAAAAAGTTTTTGTTAAAACCAGACTATAACCTGAACAGTGCTCAACGATCCACAACGACGCTTCGCTCCACGTGCAAGACTCGACATTCTAGGTGATACGATTTATGTTTATATTGCATACTTGCTAGATTACATAGAACTTTACTCAGGGTATGCTTAGATGAACGTAGGAACTATTGTTTGAAAACACCTGTGTGCTTACTCTCTTCTGTCATCGCACTTTCGCGAACCTTTCTCACTCATGTATCCTTTGATATGAAGATCATGAGTGGACGCGTTAACCTAACTCAAGCCCAGCTGGCGGCTTCGATCACTGAACAAGTTACTGCAGCACTCGCAGCTGCCCAGGCAGGAGGTATAACCTGCCATCACCACTTACTCTAGGATCTTTAGATCCTACTCTCGTAAACCAACACTCGTGTTTAAGTATGTTTACTCTTACGCACACGACATGTCAACACGCTTAGCCACCTGTGTGCACGTTCCAAACTTTCATGGACTGTCGTCCTAGTACTTTTAGTGGCACTGAAGGGGTCGTTGGACTCCTCCACTGGTTCGAGAAGCTCGAATCGGTCTTCGAAATGTGTGAATGCCCTGAGGCTCGTAGGGTGAAGTACGCCACTGGTACTCTAGAAGGCACTGCACTAACTTGGTGGAAGGCGCAAGTTCAGAAGCTGGGGCTGGCGGCTGCTAATGCCACCCCATGGAATGATTTTAAGGAACTGATCAAATGTGAATATTGTAACCGTGATGACATCCACAAACTGGAAATGGAGTTCTTTAACTTGAAGATGACGGGGTCAGAGATAGAGGCGTATACGCAGCGATCTAACGAACTGGCAATTTTGTGTCCAACTATGGTGGATCCTCCCATCAAGCGCATTGAGCTGTACCTCAAAGGCTTAGTACCAGAGATTCAAAGCCATGTGACTGCTGCTAACCTTGCTACTATCCAGGATGTTACTCGTCTTGCTCATCGTCTCACAGACCAGGAAGTGGAACAGAACAGGCTGCCTAAACGTATCGGTGCTACTACTACTACTACTACTTTTGCTATTCCCAGTGATAACAAGCGGAAATGGGATGGGGATTCCAGCAAGGGTTCAGTTACAGCTCAGTCTCAGGCACAACAGCGAAAGACTGATAACTACCAGAGCCCTGGTCAGCAATTTTCTGGTAGTCAAAGACAGGGTGGATATAGAGGAAATCTCCCAAGGTGCAATACATGCGACAGGCACCACAATGGCCAGTGCAACAAGGGTCGTTGTCAGCGGTGTTTCAAGATGATTCATGAAGCTAAGGATTGCAGAAGCTCACGTCCTGCAAACCAGAACCGACAACAGCAGCCACAAGCTCCACAGAACTAGCAGCGACAGCAGGGTAACAAGGGATACTATCAGTGTGGTACTGAAGGTCACTTCAAGAGACACTGCCCACGGTTGAACCAGAACCAGAACCCCAACCAAAGAAACGGGAACAATAGTGGAGACAACAACGGGGGTAATAACGACGGCAATGGTGCCAGGGGTCGAGTATTCGTGATTGGCCAGGATGATGCTAGGAATGACCCCAATGTTGTGATGGTTTCGACATCGTTATTGGTATGGATTGGCTACCTCAACATCGAGCCGAGATTCTTTGCAAAGAAAAGATCGTCCGCATTCCTCGTGCTGGTTAAGAACCTTTGGTAATTTCAGATCGAGCTAGCTCCTTGAGCAGCACCCATAGCTCGAGCACCTTATCGCTTAGCTCCAACCGAACTGGAAGAACTATCTAAGAAATTGCAAGAACTCTTGGAAAAGGGTTTCATACGTCCTAGCTCTTCGCCCTGGGGAGCTCCAGTATTATTTGTGAAGAAGAAAGACGGTACCTTCCGCATATGCATAGATTACCGCGAACTGAGCAAGGTGACAGTGAAGAATCGCTATCCTCTTCCACGCATCGACGACTTATTCGACCAGTTGCAAGGGTCGGGCTATTACTCGAAGATTGACCTGAGGTCAGGCTATCATCAATTGAGAGTCCGGGATGAGGACGTCTCCAAAACAGCATTCAGAACTCGCTACGGCCATTACGAGTTTTTGGTCATGCCATTCGGGCTAACGAATGCACCTGCGGTTTTCATGGATCTTATGAATAGGGTGTGCAAACCTTATCTTGACAAGTTTGTTATTGTTTTCATCGATGATATCCTGATCTATTCGAAGAGTCAGGAGGAACACGAGCAGCATTTACGACTTATTTTGGAACTCCTTCGAACGGAACAACTGTACGCCAAGTTTTCATAATGCGACTTCTGGCTTCGTGAAGTCCATTTCCTAGGCCACGTGGTAAACAAGGATGGGATTCATGTTGATCCGTCCAAGGTAGATTCGATCAAGAACTGGCCTGCACCTCGCACACCAACCGAAATACGCCAATTCTTGGGTTTGGCGGGTTATTACAGACGGTTCGTCAAGGACTTCTCAAAGATTGCACAGCCGCTTACACTACTGACACAGAAAGGTGTTGCTTACCGTTGGGGTAATACACAGGAAACAGCGTTTCAGCACTTAAAGGATAGACTTTGTAGCGCACCTATCCTCTCATTGCCTGAAGGCACGGACGATTTTGTAGTCTACTACGACGCATCCATCCAAGGTCTTGGATGTGTGTTGATGAAACGGGATAAAGTCATTGCTTATGCTTCGCGCCAACTTAAGATTCACGAACGGAATTACACAACACATGATTTAGAGCTGGGAGCTGTTGTCTTTGCGCTCAAGATATGGCGACATCACCTGTATGGCACCAAGTGCACCATCTACACCGATCACAGGAGTCTCGAGCATATCTTGAAGCAGAAAGAGTTGAACATGCGACAACGTCGATGGGTCGAACTACTGAATGATTACGAATGTGCCATCAAGTACCATCCAGGCAAAGCCAATGTTGTGGCCGATGCCCTCAGTCGAAAAGATACTACGCCTAGACGCGTGCGAGCACTACAACTTACTATTCAGTCTAGTCTCCCGGCACAGATACGAGATGCTCAGGTAGAGCATTGAAACCAGAAACCATCAGGCCTACTTCAGCAACCCAAGATACCACAATGGAAATGGGAGGAAATTTCCATGGATTTTGTTACTGGCCTACCTAGATCCCAGCGTGGGAACGATACTATTTGGGTGATCGTGGATCGACTCACAAAGTCTGCACACTTCTTGGCTATCAAGGAAACTGACAAGTTCTCCACCTTAGCAGATTGTTTACCTTAAAGAAGTGGTTTCGAGGCACGGAGTGCCAACCTCCATTATTTCGGATCGTGATGCACGATTCACTTCAGAACTATGGCAAGCAATGCACAAAGCTTTTGGCTCACGATTAGACATGAGCACAGCTTATCACCCTCAGACGGATGGGCAGTCTGAGCGCACTATTCAAACTCTAGAAGACATGCTTCGAGCATGTGTTATCGATTTCGGCAACAGCTGGGAAAGGCATCTCCCGTTAGTGGAGTTCTCGTACAATAACAGTTACCACACCAGCATCCAAGCCGCTCCATTCAAGGCATTGTAACGGGCGTAAATGCCGATCACCTCTTTGTTGGACAGAGATGGGTGATAGTCAGATCACAGGTCCAGAACTGGTAGTAGACACAACAGAAAAGATTGCTCAAATACGACAACGCATGGCGGCAGCTCGCGACCGTCAGAAAGCATACGCCGATAAGGGCAGGAAACCATTCGAATTCCAGGTTGGGGATCGAGTGCTACTCAAAGTTTCACCCTGGAAGGGTGTGGTTCGTTTTGGCAAATGAGGCAAACTTAATCCGCGATATGTCGGACCGTTCGAAATCATTGAGAAAATAGGCAAAGTGGCCTACAGACTGAACTTACCAGTTGAACTCAGTGCAGTTCACAACGTCTTTCACGTGTCAAATCTGAAGAAATGTCTGTCAGATGAGATCCTCATAGTTCCTTTGAAGGAGCTTACTATCGACGAACAGTTGCGATTCGTCGAGGAACCAGTTGAAATCACGGACCGGGATGTTAAGGTCCTCAAATACACCAGAGTACCTCTTGTTCGAGTTCGTTAGAACTCCCGTCGTGGCCCAGAGTTCACCTGGGAACGAGAAGATCAAATGAAACTCAAATATCCCCAGTTATTCGGAAACAGTACAACCACAACTGAGGCTGAAGCTACTACAGAATTTCGGGACAAAATTTCAAATCAACAGGGGGATGATGTGACACCTCAGGAAAACCAGTAAACTACACAACTCAACTAGCTTCCTCAGTAACTACGTGCTAAATTTCGGGAAGAAATTTCTTTCAAGTTGGGGATAATGTGACAACTCGAGTTTCCAAGATTCCATCTTCGCATTAATTGCACGTAAACTGTTTAAGTTGTTTGTTTACTCGACTTGTTTGTTTTGCAACTTTGCATGTTTGTAATAGGTTAAATTGTATTGTGATTAATATGTTGTTTATGGGGTGCAATTACATTCTAGTGTATGTAACAATATATTTCCTGTTAATGGTGGGATATGTGTATTTTTTTTTAAATGGAAATTTTGGCTGAATACCCCCATCCGAAAACACCCTCCTCACGAAAACACACATGTGTTTTTGTCCACCTTGTGACCAACGAAATCAAATGGGCTTTGGCCCAGTCGTGATTTGATAAGCATTTGTTTTTAACCTTTACGTGAACTAGTATTTGGCAAACTCTAATCACTTCGCGTCTCTCTCTCCCCTTGAAACCCGACGGCAGAATTGCCAGCGCTCGAGATCTCCTTCGCTTAAAACGTCGATACGGTTAGTGTCTTGCTATTACGTGCTGATGTTTGATCCTTCTGTTATAGACTGATAATTGTAGATTCACATGAAGTAGGGTTTGTTACAGTAAGGTTTGTATTATAAAATGTACGCTAAGAAGATTAGTTGTCATCTATTGTGCTACTCTATGATAACTGAAGCTGATAATCTATGATAGTGGTGATGATTGTTGGACTTCATTCGAATTTGCAGCGGATAAGTAGGAGTTTGGCACATCAGAATTCATGATTGTGAACGATTAAGAACTCAGATATGAACGTAATGAATGAGAACGATAGAAAACAAGTGAATGGACAGAAAAGTTTGTGGAATAATCTGTCTTGGTACCGGACATGGTTACCGGACATGTCATATATATACATAAACTTATGGCGGTTAAACTTGGCGGCAAAAACTGCCAAACGACAGTTTGAATGTTACCCGCTCATATTCTTGATCCGCACATAATACTTGACCCGAACATAATACATAATTCGATTGTAACATACTTATTACATAACCATAATAATAATAATAAAGTTTAAAATGACTTGACTAACACCCTCCCGTAAACTTGATTATGGTTTCATCATTACACTCTTGTTGGCTTCATCAACTGCTTTTCGTGCTTCACTGAAATTGAATCGGCGTCGTTTCTTGTGAAGACTCCACGATCCATTCCAACTATTTCCTGTGAACAAGGCATAATGTTCTGTTGCACTATCATCCGGTGATAAGTCAGCATCAACACTTTTGCTTATTCTTGATCTTTCATTTCCAGCCATGGAGTTTCCTTCTTGTTCCAGCATTTCCTTGTCTTGTGCCTTCTTCTGTACCGATTTGAACTTGTAATAGAATACAAGAACATCTAAATACATCGCATAGATAATTCTAATAAAATCTCCATCTTGAAATTCGAAACCAAGATCTTTTGCTATAGCCGGCCACAAATTGTCAATTGTGACACTTTGATAGCCTCCATCCTTTTCGACCATAATGTACAAACTAAGCAAATTTATCTTCCTTCCATCATCCAACTGTGGGGGTATTGCCCGTGAAGTTATTTCCATTTTTTCTTTTAGAAACCAACCCACCATAGTATTGAATTTCATCTCCAGATCATGTTTGTACTTAAACACGAAATCCCGATCGTCAATCATATCTAACAGGGCTTGACAGTCGGAGAATTCTTTGAATTCTAATTCCCTTATGATCATACGACTCCAATCAAATTCATGTTCATTCGAAACATTTAATGTTTCGAAGTATGAATTTAAGTAATCTTGTTTATATTTTTTGTTCACATCGTTCAAGTTTAAGACTTTCTGTCTTTCTTTCAGCCCTAATTCTTCTTCTTTCGACAACCCAGAAACATCACTTATAGTGTTGAACACGGGTGGAGAAAACATCGGGTAGATCCTACAAGTATCACCACTTTTCTTGACGGTGAAACCTTGTAACGTTAATTGATTCATGCTTAGAACATTTCTGTTCAATTCGGGAGTGTAAAAAACACTTTGTATCTTTACAGTTTCGTTGTTAGATTTAACTTCTACATTCCCTATACCCCGGATGAACAAGAAATCGTTTTCACCAGTTTTCGTATCAACACCAATTAAATGCTTAATTCTTTTAAAGACGTTTATATTACCGGCGTAATGATGAGAGAATGAGTAACTGACATACCATATGTCATTCCACTGGCCACCATCTGTGCCAGTAACGATCATTTCACCCCGATCTCCTGCATCCATCCTTTGTGTTTGGATTCCGGCGTTAACCGCTTGATTAACTAACTGTGTTGCTTCGTCATTTTCGTTTGATTTGCATGAATAAATCTGATGCCCTGGCCGGTGACAATAGAAACATAATTTCACCCTTCGTTTGTTTTTCACCCCTTCATGTTGTTCGTCATCACAGTGTTGCCATGGTAGTGTTGTAGAAGAAATTCTAATTTCTGCAGGAATTCATGATGTGGCTCTGATACCACTTTGTTGGACTTCATTCGAATTTGCAGCGGATAAGTAGGAGTTTGGCACATCAGAATTCATGATTGTGAACGATTAAGAACTTAGATATGAACGTAATGAATGAGAACGATAGAAAACAAGTGAATGGACAGAAAAGTTTGTGGAATAATCTGTCTTGGTACCGGACATGTCATATATATACATAAACTTATGGCGGTTAAACTTGGCGGCAAAAACTGCCAAACGACAGTTTGAATGTTACCCGCTCATATTCTTGATCCGCATATAATACTTGACCCGAACATAATACATAATTCGATTGTAACATACTTATTACATAACCATAATAATAATAATAAAGTTTAAAATGACTTGACTAACAATGATGTACATGGTGGTTATATATTTCTAATCTACAAACTGATATTGGTTTGTACATTAAAGGTTCTTACAATCTAATGATATAATCTAGTGTGTGTGATTGTCCATGAATGAACGGATGTATGATTGGTGAAATGCATGTTCATGGTTAGTGAGTGGGATTTTGTGTTGTTATTAAAACTCTATGTAGGATTTCATATGCAATTCCTTAATGGCCGACATATATTACTTATTATCACACATGATTCTGACAACCTAATCACTAAACTCACATGCAAATATTATTAATTATTTGGAGATGCAGGACTGACAACAATCGATTTGGTGGAATGTAGATTATATCTTTTAAATACATAGACTTTAGGTGACCTTTTGACTTTGATAACAAGAATCGATATGATGGTTTCCTTCATTGAGATGATGATATAATCATTAGATCAAGTGGGTCGGTTATCGTGTCATAGGGATAATTTATGTGATGTCAGTCATGTGGGTCGGTTATTATGATAAGTTATGTGATGTCTCTTAGTCGAGGATGGGTATTTATGTTGTTATTAGGTGGTAATTGATTAATGTTTTCTGGGTTGGGTTACTGTTTTCAAGGTTGTTGATCAGTCAACGAAAACACAAGGAACCAAAAGTGTTTTCGTCATACATCCACTCGACGAAAACCCTTAGATTTCGTTACCTAGGGGTTTTCGTCCAAAGGTAAATTCTTTGGGTGTTTGGCATAGTAACTGGTTAAGTATTTAAATCTGTTAGTTTAACTCTGTCAAGTGGTTAATGCTGTTAAATATGTGACTCTGTTATATATGATCCAGTTAAGCTTTCTAACTCTGTTAAATGTGTTATTGGATAATTAAATTAGAATAACCTGCAAAAGACAATTATGTGGAGCATGAATTGTACGAACATGATTAACTGTTGTGTGAATGCATGATGTTAACTGCCAAACACATCCTGTGGTATTGATTACATGTGGAACATTGCGAACATGTACTGATTGAGTATACATGCATATTATAGGACTTGACTGATTACTTGTGAACACATACTTTAGCATACCGAGCAAACCAAGGTGAGTTCACATTTCCAAGGCATGGGATTCACGGTGGGTTGGGAATGGTATTGATGGAATGGTATTGATAGATATGATAGACTTACGTAAAACCTACGTAAAACACTAGACTACTTACCATCGTCCTCAGGTTTCGAGGGACACTTACGTAAAACCTACGTATACTTGTGCTTACTACTGTCCTCAGGGTTCGAGGGACACTTACGTAAAACCTACGTATACTTGTGCTTACTACTGTCCTCAGGGTTCGAGGGACACTTACGTAAAACCTACGTATACTTATGCTTGCTACTGTCCTCAGGTTTTCGAGGGACACTTTACGTAAAACCTACGTAAACCTCACGCGTACCACTGTCCTCGGGTTAAGAAGGGCACTTACGTAAAACCTACGTAAACCTCGTACGTACTCCTGTTCTCGGGTTAAGAAGAACAATTATGGTTACAACTAGTCTAGTATATACAACATGGGAAGCCCCCACTAATTGAACCTACACAATGGCTTAGTTAATAACGCATAGTTATGCAACGAACTTACTTACTGTGAACTCGCTCAACTAGTTGTTGACTTTCTGTTACATGCCTTGCAGGGCCATAGGTACTCATGGAGCTTGCACGGGAGGCGCGGTCGTTGTGGCACGGATTGTGGATGTTTTGATGAAAACTTTATGACTCTTTAAACTTAACACTTGTGTTGGATTTTCATACTATGCTTCCGCTACCTATACTATGTTTTTGACTGAACACCAATTGTATTGTGATGGATTACATTTACTTTTACTTATTACTTATATGTTCAATATGATTGGTGGCTTGATCCTGGTCATGTCACGCCTCCAAGCGGTGATACTCCGCGTGTGGATTTTTGGGTGTGTGACAGATTGGTATCAGAGCCATTGGTTATAGTGAACTTTGTTTTAATAAGGGAAAAAGTTTTTGTTAAAACCAGACTATAACCTGAACAGTGCTCAACGATCCACAACGACGCTTCGCTCCACGTGCAAGACTCGACATTCTAGGTGATACGATTTATGTTTATATTGCATACTTGCTAGATTACATAGAACTTTACTCAGGGTATGCTTAGATGAACGTAGGAACTATTGTTTGAAAACACCTGTGTGCTTACTCTCTTCTGTCATCGCACTTTCGCGAACCTTTCTCACTCATGTATCCTTTGATATGAAGATCATGAGTGGATGCGTTAACCTAACTCAAGCCCAGCTGGCGGCTTCGATCACTGAACAAGTTACTGCAGCACTCGCAGCTGCCCAGGCAGGAGGTATAACCTGCCATCACCACTTACTCTAGGATCTTTAGATCCTACTCTCGTAAACCAACACTCGTGTTTAAGTATGTTTACTCTTACGCACACGACATGTCAACACGCTTAGCCACCTGTGTGCACGTTCCAAACTTTCATGGACTGTCGTCCTAGTACTTTTAGTGGCACTGAAGGGGTCGTTGGACTCCTCCACTGGTTCGAGAAGCTCGAATCGGTCTTCGAAATGTGTGAATGCCCTGAGGCTCGTAGGGTGAAGTACGCCACTGGTACTCTAGAAGGCACTGCACTAACTTGGTGGAAGGCGCAAGTTCAGAAGCTGGGGCTGGCGGCTGCTAATGCCACCCCATGGAATGATTTTAAGGAACTGATCAAATGTGAATATTGTAACCGTGATGACATCCACAAACTGGAAATGGAGTTCTTTAACTTGAAGATGACGGGGTCAGAGATAGAGGCGTATACGCAGCGATCTAACGAACTGGCAATTTTGTGTCCAACTATGGTGGATCCTCCCATCAAGCGCATTGAGCTGTACCTCAAAGGCTTAGTACCAGAGATTCAAAGCCATGTGACTGCTGCTAACCTTGCTACTATCCAGGATGTTACTCGTCTTGCTCATCGTCTCACAGACCAGGAAGTGGAACAGAACAGGCTGCCTAAACGTATCGGTGCTACTACTACTACTACTACTTTTGCTATTCCCAGTGATAACAAGCGGAAATGGGATGGGGATTCCAGCAAGGGTTCAGTTACAGCTCAGTCTCAGGCACAACAGCGAAAGACTGATAACTACCAGAGCCCTGGTCAGCAATTTTCTGGTAGTCAAAGACAGGGTGGATATAGAGGAAATCTCCCAAGGTGCAATACATGCGACAGGCACCACAATGGCCAGTGCAACAAGGGTCGTTGTCAGCGGTGTTTCAAGATGATTCATGAAGCTAAGGATTGCAGAAGCTCACGTCCTGCAAACCAGAACCGACAACAGCAGCCACAAGCTCCACAGAACTAGCAGCGACAGCAGGGTAACAAGGGATACTATCAGTGTGGTACTGAAGGTCACTTCAAGAGACACTGCCCACGGTTGAACCAGAACCAGAACCCCAACCAAAGAAACGGGAACAATAGTGGAGACAACAACGGGGGTAATAACGACGGCAATGGTGCCAGGGGTCGAGTATTCGTGATTGGCCAGGATGATGCTAGGAATGACCCCAATGTTGTGATGGTTTCGACATCGTTATTGGTATGGATTGGCTACCTCAACATCGAGCCGAGATTCTTTGCAAAGAAAAGATCGTCCGCATTCCTCGTGCTGGTTAAGAACCTTTGGTAATTTCAGATCGAGCTAGCTCCTTGAGCAGCACCCATAGCTCGAGCACCTTATCGCTTAGCTCCAACCGAACTGGAAGAACTATCTAAGAAATTGCAAGAACTCTTGGAAAAGGGTTTCATACGTCCTAGCTCTTCGCCCTGGGGAGCTCCAGTATTATTTGTGAAGAAGAAAGACGGTACCTTCCGCATATGCATAGATTACCGCGAACTGAGCAAGGTGACAGTGAAGAATCGCTATCCTCTTCCACGCATCGACGACTTATTCGACCAGTTGCAAGGGTCGGGCTATTACTCGAAGATTGACCTGAGGTCAGGCTATCATCAATTGAGAGTCCGGGATGAGGACGTCTCCAAAACAGCATTCAGAACTCGCTACGGCCATTACGAGTTTTTGGTCATGCCATTCGGGCTAACGAATGCACCTGCGGTTTTCATGGATCTTATGAATAGGGTGTGCAAACCTTATCTTGACAAGTTTGTTATTGTTTTCATCGATGATATCCTGATCTATTCGAAGAGTCAGGAGGAACACGAGCAGCATTTACGACTTATTTTGGAACTCCTTCGAACGGAACAACTGTACGCCAAGTTTTCATAATGCGACTTCTGGCTTCGTGAAGTCCATTTCCTAGGCCACGTGGTAAACAAGGATGGGATTCATGTTGATCCGTCCAAGGTAGATTCGATCAAGAACTGGCCTGCACCTCGCACACCAACCGAAATACGCCAATTCTTGGGTTTGGCGGGTTATTACAGACGGTTCGTCAAGGACTTCTCAAAGATTGCACAGCCGCTTACACTACTGACACAGAAAGGTGTTGCTTACCGTTGGGGTAATACACAGGAAACAGCGTTTCAGCACTTAAAGGATAGACTTTGTAGCGCACCTATCCTCTCATTGCCTGAAGGCACGGACGATTTTGTAGTCTACTACGACGCATCCATCCAAGGTCTTGGATGTGTGTTGATGAAACGGGATAAAGTCATTGCTTATGCTTCGCGCCAACTTAAGATTCACGAACGGAATTACACAACACATGATTTAGAGCTGGGAGCTGTTGTCTTTGCGCTCAAGATATGGCGACATCACCTGTATGGCACCAAGTGCACCATCTACACCGATCACAGGAGTCTCGAGCATATCTTGAAGCAGAAAGAGTTGAACATGCGACAACGTCGATGGGTCGAACTACTGAATGATTACGAATGTGCCATCAAGTACCATCCAGGCAAAGCCAATGTTGTGGCCGATGCCCTCAGTCGAAAAGATACTACGCCTAGACGCGTGCGAGCACTACAACTTACTATTCAGTCTAGTCTCCCGGCACAGATACGAGATGCTCAGGTAGAGCATTGAAACCAGAAACCATCAGGCCTACTTCAGCAACCCAAGATACCACAATGGAAATGGGAGGAAATTTCCATGGATTTTGTTACTGGCCTACCTAGATCCCAGCGTGGGAACGATACTATTTGGGTGATCGTGGATCGACTCACAAAGTCTGCACACTTCTTGGCTATCAAGGAAACTGACAAGTTCTCCACCTTAGCAGATTGTTTACCTTAAAGAAGTGGTTTCGAGGCACGGAGTGCCAACCTCCATTATTTCGGATCGTGATGCACGATTCACTTCAGAACTATGGCAAGCAATGCACAAAGCTTTTGGCTCACGATTAGACATGAGCACAGCTTATCACCCTCAGACGGATGGGCAGTCTGAGCGCACTATTCAAACTCTAGAAGACATGCTTCGAGCATGTGTTATCGATTTCGGCAACAGCTGGGAAAGGCATCTCCCGTTAGTGGAGTTCTCGTACAATAACAGTTACCACACCAGCATCCAAGCCGCTCCATTCAAGGCATTGTAACGGGCGTAAATGCCGATCACCTCTTTGTTGGACAGAGATGGGTGATAGTCAGATCACAGGTCCAGAACTGGTAGTAGACACAACAGAAAAGATTGCTCAAATACGACAACGCATGGCGGCAGCTCGCGACCGTCAGAAAGCATACGCCGATAAGGGCAGGAAACCATTCGAATTCCAGGTTGGGGATCGAGTGCTACTCAAAGTTTCACCCTGGAAGGGTGTGGTTCGTTTTGGCAAATGAGGCAAACTTAATCCGCGATATGTCGGACCGTTCGAAATCATTGAGAAAATAGGCAAAGTGGCCTACAGACTGAACTTACCAGTTGAACTCAGTGCAGTTCACAACGTCTTTCACGTGTCAAATCTGAAGAAATGTCTGTCAGATGAGATCCTCATAGTTCCTTTGAAGGAGCTTACTATCGACGAACAGTTGCGATTCGTCGAGGAACCAGTTGAAATCACGGACCGGGATGTTAAGGTCCTCAAATACACCAGAGTACCTCTTGTTCGAGTTCGTTAGAACTCCCGTCGTGGCCCAGAGTTCACCTGGGAACGAGAAGATCAAATGAAACTCAAATATCCCCAGTTATTCGGAAACAGTACAACCACAACTGAGGCTGAAGCTACTACAGAATTTCGGGACAAAATTTCAAATCAACAGGGGGATGATGTGACACCTCAGGAAAACCAGTAAACTACACAACTCAACTAGCTTCCTCAGTAACTACGTGCTAAATTTCGGGAAGAAATTTCTTTCAAGTTGGGGATAATGTGACAACTCGAGTTTCCAAGATTCCATCTTCGCATTAATTGCACGTAAACTGTTTAAGTTGTTTGTTTACTCGACTTGTTTGTTTTGCAACTTTGCATGTTTGTAATAGGTTAAATTGTATTGTGATTAATATGTTGTTTATGGGGTGCAATTACATTCTAGTGTATGTAACAATATATTTCCTGTTAATGGTGGGATATGTGTATTTTTTTTTAAATGGAAATTTTGGCTGAATACCCCCATCCGAAAACACCCTCCTCACGAAAACACACATGTGTTTTTGTCCACCTTGTGACCAACGAAATCAAATGGGCTTTGGCCCAGTCGTGATTTGATAAGCATTTGTTTTTAACCTTTACGTGAACTAGTATTTGACAAACCCTAATCACTTCGCGTCTCTCTCTCCCCTTGAAACCCGACGGCAGAATTGCCAGCGCTCGAGATCTCCTTCGCTTAAAGCGTCGATACGGTTAGTGTCTTGCTATTACGGGCTGATGTTTGATCCTTCTGTTATGGACTGATAATCGTAGATTCACATGAAGTAGGGTTTGTTACAGTAAGGTTTGTATTATAAACTGTACGCTAAGAAGATTAGTTGTCATCTATTGTGCTACTCTATGATAACTGAAGCTGATAATCTATGATCGTGGTGATGATGTACATGGTGGTTATATATTTCTAATCTGCAAACTGATATTGGTTTGTACATTAAAGGTTCTTACAATCTAATGATATTATCTAGTGTGTGTGATTGTCCATGAATGAACGGGTGTATGATTGGTGAAATGCATGTTCATGGTTAGTGAGTGGGATTTTGTGTTGTTATTAAAACTCTATGTAGGATTTCATATGCAATTCCTTAATGGCCGACATATATTACTTATTATCACACATGATTCTGACAACCTAATCACTAAACTCACATGCAAATATTATTAATTATTTGGAGATGCAGGACCGACAACAATCGGTTTGGTGGAATGCAGATTATATCTTTTAAATACATAGACTTTAGGTGACCTTTTGACTTTGATAACAAGAATCGATATGATGGTTTCCTTCATTGAGATGATGATATAATCATTAGATCAAGTGGGTCGGTTATCGTGTCATAGGGATAATTTATGTGATGTCAGTCATGTGGGTCGGTTATTATGATAAGTTATGTGATGTCTCTTAGTCGAGGATGGGTATTTATGTTGTTATTAGGTGGTAATTGATTAATGTTTTCTGGGTTGGGTTACTGTTTTCAAGGTTGTTGATCAGTCAACGAAAACACAAGGAACCAAAAGTGTTTTCGTCATACATCCACTCGACGAAAACCCTTAGATTTCGTCACCTAGGGGTTTTCGTCCAAAGGTAAATTCTTTGGGTGTTTGGCATAGTAACTGGTTAAGTATTTAACTCTGTTAGTTTAACTCTGTCAAGTGGTTAATGCTGTTAAATATGTGACTCTGTTATATATGATCCAGTTAAGCTTTCCAACTCTGTTAAATGTGTTATTGGATAATTAAATTAGAATAACCTGCAAAAGACAATTATGTGGAGCATGAATTATACGAACATGATTAACTGTTGTGTGAATGCATGATGTTGACTGCCAAACACATCCTGTGGTATTGATTGCATGTGGAACATTGCGAACATGTACTGATTGAGTATACATGCATATTATAGGACTTGACTGATTACTTGCGAACACATACTTTAGCATACCGAGCAAACCAAGGTGAGTTCACATTTCCAAGGCATGGGATTCCCGGTGGGTTGGGAATGGTATTGATAGATATGATAGACTTACGTAAAACCTACGTAAAACACTAGACTACTTACCATCGTCCTCAGGTTTCGAGGGACACTTACGTAAAACCTACGTATACTTGTGCTTACTACTGTCCTCAGGGTTCGAGGGACACTTACGTAAAACCTACGTATACTTGTGCTTACTACTGTCCTCAGGGTTCGAGGGACACTTACGTAAAACCTACGTATACTTATGCTTGCTACTGTCCTCAGGTTTTCGAGGGACACTTTACGTAAAACCTACGTAAACCTCACGCGTACCACTGTCCTCGGGTTAAGAAGGGCACTTACGTAAAACCTACTTAAACCTCGTACGTACTCCTATTCTCGGGTTAAGAAGAACAATTATGGTTACAACTAGTCTAGTATATACAACATGGGAAGCCCCCACCAATTGAACCTACACAATGGCTTGGTTAATAACGCATAGTTGTGCAACGTGTCACACCCCCAAAATCCACCTGCGGAATACTACCGCTTGGAGGCGTGACTGACCAGGATCCAGCCACCAATCATATTGAACAAGCATGTAAGTAATATATAAAATCCAACCAATACAATTGGTGTCCAAACAAAACATAGTTTAAGTTGCAAGCGGAAGCATAACGTTTAAAATCAAAACATAAGTTTAAATGTTTCAAGGTTTAACATGGCACGCAACTGTCCATGTCCCACAACGACTCTCTTCCATGCGAGCTCCAGCTAAGTACCTATTGTCCTGCAAAGCATGTAGTAACGAGTCAACAACAAGTTGAGTGAGTTCACGGTTGGGTGTTCGTTTTAAGTTGTTTCGAAAACAGTTTCCTTTATCTGGCATCCTACCGTGGGGGTTACCCCATAGTTAAAAACGTGACTTGTTTATTCCCGGTTACTCTGGCAATCCAGCCGTGGGGGCTACCCCGTGTTAGTTATCTGGCATTTCGGCCGTGGGGGCTACCCCATGTATCCACTAGACTCGTTACCATATCGACTGCTGACTGTAGTCATGTTTATGTGCCCTGAAACTGTCAATGTCTATCATCATTGACGTGCCCCAGATCCATTAGTTCACGCCCGTCCTCTGCGGCACGGTGTGAGGTTTGTCAGACCTAAATAGCGCTATCTAACTAATGACCCGCTCGCCATTGGCCCGGCGATTAAGTCGATATAAAAAAGGAGGGACTTCGTGATAGAGTTTTGGTCTAGTACGAGTTATCTGTCCGTGAGGACGAGGAATTACATTCCTGAACCAATGCTGTCCTACCCAAGGAGGACGAGGAATCCACGTTCCTTAACCCCATTCCCAACCCAGGGAATCCCATGCTTTGTAGAGGGTGTGAACTCACCTTGGTTTGCTCGGCAGATACACAGAAAGGTCAATCAAGTTGTAAGTGGTCAACTACGTCCTAACATAGATACCATTCAAGTCAGGTTCATATCCAAGTAGTGCACGTATATTCTACACGTATTGTACACAAGTAACGATCATGGCATACATGTCTAGCATGGCAGTTCATCAACAGTTCGCGACAAGTTCCACAGTAACATTTATGTAACAACCAAAGTCTAAGTGTGCGGCCCAAACAGTTGGGCTCGTAATAGCATGCAGGTCCAAAACAGTGCACGACATACACAATTAACAATACACAGAAAGTCCATACATTCGGCCCACTAACTTAGGCCCGTAACTATGCAAGTTCAATCCAGCGAGTGTGCGTACATGGTCTCGAGTCGAGACTATGCGATCTCGAGTCGAGACTATGCGATCTCGAGTCGAGACTATGCGATCTCGGTTAAAGCTTATGAGTTCTCGAGTCATGCATGAACTAGTCGAGACTAGGTGATCTCGAGTCGTAACCGGACCCGTAACCGGGGTCTCGAGTCATGCTGTTTGTGTGCCGATGAAGTATGGTCTCGAGTCGAAACTAGGGGTTCTCGACTCGCAACCTGAGTTGCAAACTGTGGTCTCGAGTTATCATGTTCATGGTCTCGAGTCGAAACCAGGTGTCTCGACTCCCAGCACCTGCTGATCTGCATAGTGTACTAACCAATGGAAATCCGATTTCATGCAACAGTTTGTACTACCCACATAAACATGTTTTCTTGTCTAATTACTAACCAAAATGGATCAAACAATCAGATTTCAAATATTCATAACACATTCATATCATATTCATGTTGTTCTTCATATATTCAAGTCATGTTCATGTTGATCATTCAAACTTGTTCATCATATTTTAGGGTTTTTAGCATTAATCATAATCATAACATGAACAACCATCAAAACACTTGAACATACTCTTCTAATGGTTTCAAATCATCACATAACACCTCAAACTCGACTCTACACTAATCCGATTAACATGATACTATCTAATACACATACGCAAGCCGGTTTCATGAACATCCACATTTAATGGTTTGAATCACATTTAGACACAAGATATCATGAGCTCATTATGAAACATATCCGAAATCAAAACATGTTAGCCGAATAACATCATCATACGAAATAAACACCTAGCATGCATCACTAACCTATATCATTACACATCAACACCTTTGATCATGTATAAACATGTATTTGCAAAGAAATCACTAACCGGTTCAAGTGTGGGTTCAAAGGTGTGAAGTAGTAATGGATGAAGCTTCCAAATGTGTGTGTGTGTGAGCCGATCCGAGAGCTCCTTGTGGTCACCGGTTTGATCCGAGAAGGAAGGTGATGCTTGATTGTAGGAGAGTGTGTGTGTGGGAGTGAGTGTGGGTTGCCCAAAGAATGGCAAAGTTTGTTAGGAGCATGATATATATACTAGCCCTAGTAGGTTTCGGGTGGGTTAAATGAGGTGCACGGCCCAACCGGCCCAACTTTTACACTATTCACTCGAGACCGCAGGGTCTCGAGTCGGGTTCTTGTGTCTCGGTTCGCATACATGCAAGCATACATATAAACAAAACACATAATCACATAGAATGTTCACATATATCATTACACCAACACGTCAACTAATCACATAACGTTTCAAGTAGGTTACACTAAGATACAACGAAAGGTTCTAAATTTCGAGTTGTCACACAACGAACTTACTTACTGTGAACTCGCTCAACTAGTTGTTGACTTTCTGTTACATGCCTTGCAGGGCCATAGGTACTCATGGAGCTTGCACGGGAGGCGCGGTCGTTGTGGCACGGATTGTGGATGTTTTGATGAAAACTTTACGACTCTTTTAACTTAACACTTGTGTTGGATTTTCATACTATGCTTCCTCTACCTATACTATGTTTTTGACTGAACACCAATTGTATTGTGATGGATTACATTTACTTTTACTTATTACTTATATGTTCAATATGATTGGTGGCTTGATCCTGGTCATGTCACGCCTCCAAGCGGTGATACTCTGCGTGTGGATTTTTGGGGGTGTGACATCAACAATTGGAATAATGTGCGCGCCTCATGTGTTTCACACTAGCCATAAAGACTGTACGTGTTTCACAGATAGACAGGTTCATCGGTTTGGTAAAGAATTATGCGATCACAAATAAGATGAATTACGAGAGTAGCTTGATTTGCAAGGAACAATATCCTCGGTGTCGGTATCGGTATCGTAGGGGTATGTCACACATACATGTAATCATACCAGTTTTGTAAATAAAATGGGAATAACAAGGTTTGTTTGTAAAACAACCAAAGTTTTTCAAGGTTCTTGGAAAATAAACAGAAAACATAAAAGTTTAAGTGTTTATTTTAACATCAGCATAAGCCTTGATATTGCAAGTGTAAATCTTGTGCCCATACGTTAATTCGTCATTTGCCAGCCTGATTGCTGTCGTAAGGTCAGTCAAAAATAAAGTTAAAAGTGTCCTATTCACCTTTACTAGCAAATGGCAAGTAGGGTGTCAAATCCACGAGGAATCAGTGGAAAGTATGAAAGTTCGTTGTTCGTAATGATTATCTAATTTCAATCTAATTGCTTTTTGCAAATCGTGAGAGTAATTGTGAAAACGAATGTAAATTGTAGTTGTAAACAATTATGAGAAAAGAACCAATCTCAGGGTTTTCAGGTTATGCAGAAAATCAGGTTTCTTAATTACTACTAGTTAGAAATCACATACACATGACTTGATAAAACTTGTTTTTGATAAATAATTAACAGACAATATATTTGATTGCAATGATCCACGATCGAAACCAAAGGATTGATGCAAATGAATAGTAACCCAATTAATTACCACTTTTAGATTTTATAAACATAATCAAGTTCAATGATTAAAGGTTTAAACAATGACAATTTAGAAATTAATCCCAACCGTTGATGAACAAACCAAATAATTGATGAACTTAAACGTTTACGATAATCAAATAATGTTTAATCATAATAAGAACGACTAACCGAATGATTAATCGAATCATATTCCAAAAAGTTGTAACCATACATCAACCAATGTTTCACACATAAACCTTATTCCCGAAGATGATCACGGGAAGACTAGCCGCTCATGACGCTTGTACGATCTTCAAAAGCTTGATAAGAAGTTGATTGCATGATCGATTCGGTATGTTGTGGATGATGAATGATGATATTGATGATAATGTTGATGAGTTTAAGAGCCAAAGTCTTCCAATGTTTGCTGCCAAATGTCGACGGTGATGAAAAGTCATTTTCGAATTAGGTTTAAACCCTTTAAAATCCACCCAACAACAACATCACATGCAGCCCACTTAAACACGTCGTAGCTTACGGTTTTAAAACCGTAAGTCATGGTTCCAACCCCTTGTAATTCTTTGTCATCCGTAAGCCCCAATTATCAGACGTAAACCACAAGTGCCAACTGTTTTTTTTTTTTTTGTGATATGGCTGCCTAGTGGATTGTAATAAATGATCATAAAAAACTGCTCCTCCAACGTGTTGTTTGATTTCCCAAAATTCTCCTTGTCCACAATTAATGATAATGTTTGTTTTCTTTTTCTAAGATCCACATGATGCTGATGGTGATCATCAGTTAATAGAGTTTTTATTTCCTTCATAAAGTCTGCATGTGATGAGAGCCGCCAATTTCTTCTTGTTGACTGCCTTCTAAGATGATGATGTATTTTTGATAATCTGATGATGTTGCTGACTTTGTTCCCCCTTTCACGTGACATTGATGCATTCTATATAATGATAATAGATTATATTATTGTGATAATAATAATAATTAATCCTCCCCAAGTGTCCTCCCAATTAATTCACGTAATGGCTGCCAACATGTGCGTGCCTTTTCTTGTAGGGTTTTGAAACCCTTTTGACCTTTTTGAACAAGTAACATTTGCTGCTCATATGTCCGCACCGTAGGCTACGCCTACAAGCCGTAAGTTACGCTCTAAG
This sequence comes from Helianthus tuberosus, assembly GCA_030545235.1. Taxonomy (NCBI): domain Eukaryota; kingdom Viridiplantae; phylum Streptophyta; class Magnoliopsida; order Asterales; family Asteraceae; genus Helianthus; species Helianthus tuberosus. Next base: position 177,859,253 of record CM060450.1, read on the forward strand.
GCTTCTGTGAACATCTTCATTCTCACATGGATCAACTGTAAGCTACGGTTTAAAGGTCGTAACCTACGTCGTGAACGCTCAACCTATATATAACTTGATTTCAGCTTTCTCATATTGACACAATGCCCCCTGGACTTCATTCATTCTCATTTTTCTTATATATTCAAGCTATTTATCGACCCGAACACGTCCCGTCTAATGTGCAGTGTCTTGATTCCCATCCACGATCATTCCGCTCCATCTCTAAACATCCTAACGTCACCATATTACACGTCTATACTGCAAAATCAAAAACCTTCGTAGTTAACACATTCTAGGCATATAATCACATAAAATGCATTAAAACACTTAAGATAACGTACTTAACCCTCGTGTTTCACACCTTCCATCACATCCCCACACTTACCTTTGATTGTCCTCAAGCAAACCAATCCGGAACTAATCACCACAGTAACAATACCTCTAAATCCCTTAACCAATGCAACAATCTAAGTCCCCAAGTCATACCCGTCCCGTAGACTAACACAATCGAGATTGACAGTCTGACAAGCAATTGGTGCAATTTTAAAAATTAAGACTTGTCTATTTAAAACTAACATGCTTACGATTCTAACACATGCTACACGCCCCTCACAATATACTCTCCTCTCGGTTTAAAATCTGACTAGCGTATAATGTGCTAGTATTTATAGGCTTGTATAACAATCACACCTCCACTGTAACATGAAATTCTGAAATCATAGGCTTGTATAACAATCACACCTCCACTGTAACATGTAATACGACACATATCAAAAGGACTTTCGGTTTTGGGTTAAGGGTAAAGGTAAGGAAATGTTTTTTTATATTTACCGGTTAACACAAAAAAAAACAACCGATCGGTGACAACTTTATTTGCAAACCTAACGACTAACACTTCTGGGTTGGTTTCTACCCAAGAACAGAAACAATATTCACAAAACTTTCTTCTTGTTCTTTTCTTTTTCTATATTTTTTTTCTTTTGTTTTCCTTTTTTTCAATTATTCAAAATTTGTCGTTCACGGTCGGTATCAATACAATTCACATTAGGTGGACAAACGAAAGGTATATCGGCTCAACAGGGCTACTAAGGGTGATGGTGTAACGCCTGCGTCCCTGAACTTTTTGCTATTGTCAATTTTAGTCCCTAAACTATGTGATTCTTGATGCTTTTGATACTTTGAATCTAAATTCTATGAGGCTTGATTCTTAATACTATGATTCTTTATACATAAGCTAGATTCTTGATACTTGAATCTTGATTCTTGATGTTTAACACTATGAGACTTGATTCTTAATACTATGAAGCTATGATTCTTGATACTTGATTCCTGAGGCTTGACACTTGATACTTGGAAGCTAGATTCTTAATTCTTGATACTTTGGTGCTTGACTCTTGAGACTCGTGAAACTTGAGACTTGGTTGAACAAGAGACTGGAGACTTGTCACTGGTAGAAACTATGAAACTTGAAAACTTTTTAGTCTAGTTATTTGATACTCTTGCACAATGATCTGCAACGCTTAACCAAACTCGCAAAACGAACCAAAGACGGAAAGTGGAAAGGATGGGATTGACCGAATGGCAATCCAATCGGATGACCATCCGATCGGAGGGCCACTTCGGAGGGCCACTAGATCGAAGTGCCATCCGATGCGCTGCACACCACCTTAATCTCTACTCTTACACTATAAATAGAACCTGTCACATCATTCTTCACTGATGTGATAGCCTCCTTCGACCAGACGCATACTCTCCCACTTTTCTTCCATTTCTCGGCGATTTCGGTACGTTTTACACTAGATTCTTGTACATCTTTGATCTGTACACTAATCTCTACATGATTCCTCATTGAAATCACACTTTTCACCATGGAATCTCTGAGATTTGAGCTCTTGAGGATGACGTCACCATGGCTGTTTGTACAAACAAGTTGTGTGATGTCATTCCTGTCAAGATCTAGCCCTGGTCTAAGAAATTTCATGTGTTTTACACCAAATCTTTACTAAATCTAAACTTTTCATCTAAAACTCATGTTTTCTTCCATCTTTTCTTAAACTTTTACCTAAGAACGGTGGAATCCGGACCCAAACGGACTGTAGACTTGATGATTAGTCTGAAGTTGGCTTGGAAATGGATTGTTGCCGGAGAAGATGACCGGAGTACAGATTCCGACATAAACACCATTTAGAATAGATGCCTAATCGGACGGGGTGATTCCCATCAGATAGGCTGAGCTCTGATGTGTTTACCGTTGTCTCAGTACGTACCACGTCATCACCGTTAAACACATATACATTTGAATAAAACTCGAATAAGCTATGATCTACGGGATCATCATAACCTACGGATTAAGGGTAATGTTAAGGTCTAAGGGACCAAAAAGACCTTTGGGTCACAAATAGAAAGAACGAATTTTAGGGTCTCACCTTAAAAGGTAGAAATCTAAAGAGATAGTCTACGGGACTAAGGGAAAGAACCTACGGGTTATTTGGGTAAAGTGTGAAAAACTAGTTACAGTTCTCCATGTAAAATAATAACGGTCAGGAATAAAACATAGACAAAAGTTCATAGACATGAGAGAAAAAGACGTAAGACAGAGAAAATGTAAACTAAAATTTTAGTTTTTAGTCAAAAGTAGCGTTCTAACAAACATAAGTAGTATGAGGGGATTTAAAAAAATCTTGAACACACATAAGGCCGGAGATGGCAAAATAGTATACCCGGATGATGGGGTATGAAGTGACGGCGACTAATTAGTCTAGCCGGTAAAACTAATCAAAGTTAAGAAAATGTCCTGACAAATACAAAGCCCTTGTTAATATAGGACAAGCGCGGGATAAACATGTTAACAAACTAATGAGACTAAGTGATCAAGTGACGAGTCGGTTAAAAAGGTGCAAAGGATAAGAAATAAGAGGTGAAAGCCTCGGTCAGTGAGGACTTAGACAAAAAAAAAAGACACTGAAAGAATGAGTATCATAAAAACGAAACTAAGTTCGTTTAGTCTAAAAATTAAAAGAACTACGTAAATAAGGTTTCGGGGACGAAACCTCTTTAAGGGGAGTAGACTTGTAACACCCCAAAAACGGGTTTGGTAATTAAACCCCGTTAATACTAAAGAGCGAGTAAAATACCGTTAGCAGTAAAGGTTTACCCGTAAATTATTAGGATTTAAATAAATAGGCCTAATAATAAATAAAAAGAGAGCAAACGACTTAAGAAGACAAAATAAAATGGATAAAAGGCCCGAGTTAACGGAACTTAAAATAAACGGGTTAGAACTCCCGAGACTCACTAAGTTAACTAGGGGTAATTAACCTTGTTAATTATTTGTTTAAAAACAATAAAGAAGCATGGACTAGTAAGCCTTTTATAAACCATGGATAATTGAGGGACCAAAGTTGGACAATTTCAAAATGATATTATTAAAACAAAAATTAAACACCAAACACACACTTAAGTGTGTGTCTGGTCGATCAAAACACAGAGGCGAACAAGGATTCCCCACCAAACCCTAGTTCTTGACAAATTGATCAAATTGAAGGCTCTAATCAGTTCCAAATCGATTTTCAAGCACGGATTAGTGATCTCCTCTAAAAAAGGGGTCATAAGGTATGTAAATTTAATAGAAAAAGTTTCATCTAAATTTCTGGATGAACATAAGAAATTCGAAATTTATGTTGCATGATTGTTGTTGGGATGAATTTGAAGTGAAACAGTGCCTAGGAATAAACCATAGTCATTAGATTGATGAAATTATGCTCAATACTTGTAAATTCCATAATCACCAATGTAGGTGATTAGTGGGTTTTGTAGAAACATGATAAACACTATGATTAGGATGGTTATTCTAGTGTAATTTGAGTTATTGGAAGTGATTTTAGAATATGATATGAAAAATTTACATGAACATGCTTAATTGATGTTAATTTTGGCTAAATGACAAGTTATGAACTTGATTATAAATATGCAAAAAAAAATTATGCCCACTAGGTGTTTGCTAAAATGCCTGAATGAAATCGCGGTCTACTCGGTTGTGTATAAAACTTGATTATAATAGGTATTCGGATGAATGCTAAATAGTATGATGAAACGGGTCTCGCTTATAAAAGGGAACCATTGGTCCTTGCGAAAATAAATAAAGAAACTAGTCACGATAATCACTTGAACTAGTTAAAGAAATTAGAAGTATAATGAATTTGATTAGATCATTGGTTAAAACGATGGCCAAGAGATCACGCCTACCAGATAAATAAGGAATGCTTAAACTAGTTGATATATTTAATTATGCATTTCATATAATAATGGATGTTTGACTTTTAAAAAGTCAAACTGACCCACAATACAGTAAATGATAATTTGGTATAAAATCCATAAGGTGGAATAATCGTATTTAATTATGATTAATCTAACCACCTTGAGAATATTGAATAATAGTTAATGCTCGACAAGCAAGGTGGAAGCTTGGGAAAGAAGCGGGTCAAACGGAGCGAGTACGCGGAAAAAGAGCATAACCGGATGCAAGGTAAGTGAATTTTACACTTCTTTTGTAGAATACCTATACATTCTATAAGTTATGAATACGATATAGATATTATTCGAAATATGGTTTTCGACACGTAATGATACGGGTCGGAACAAACATAAATGATAAAAACCATGGTTTATGGTAAAAAGAGCAAAACGGTAAATTAGTCATGTAATGACTAAGAATTTATGAGTTTTCGTTAAGATTACATTATAATGTAATATAATAATAATGATAGGGATATAATGGTAATTAGTAGTGTGTCGACAAACGTAAGTTAAAGTTAAAAGATACCCTACGGCGTAATCCGAAATGGGTTAAATATATATATATATATATATAGGACAAAGATCCGTTATGAACCACCCTTTATTGCGAGAACCAATGTGAACACAACCAAAAATGCCTAAAAATAGCTAAAAAACACACAATTTTTTTTATTTTTTTAATATTTTTATAAAAAAATCGCTACTTTTAGTATCCGAATTTTTTTTTTCTTAAATTAAAAAAAAAATATTTAAAAAAAAATAATTTTTTTGCTACTAAAAGTAGCGATTTTAACATAAAAAATATTAAAAAAAAATTTAGTTTTTTTTTTTTATTTTTTTAGGTTTTTTGGGGGTTTAGTTTTTAGCATTTTAGCTTGAGTGGGGGGGGGGTTAGGTTTTTTTAGGTTTTTTGGGGGTTTTAGTTTTTAGCATTTAGCTTGGGGGGGGGGGGGGTTAGGTTTTTTTTTTTTGGGGGGGGGGGGGGTGGGGGGTTTAGTTTTTTTTTTTTGGGGGGGGGGGGTGGAGGTTAGGTTTTTTTAGGTTATTTTTAGCTATTTTAGGTTGTGTTCACATTGGTTCTCGCGGTTCTCGCAATAAAGGTGGTTCTCGCATGAACCTTACCCTATATACCATTCAAAGACAAATGCAAAATGTTTGGTCCTTAGACCAAACGGGTTAAATGGTGATTTTTAGCGCCATTTGACAAATAACGACTAATAAGTATTGTCAAGTCTAATGCTCACAGGATAAAAACGGCTTATGGAAATTTGCATTTGCTATAAATTAGCAAAGTTATTAATGCAAGGTATTAAAACGGGTCAATACTTGACCCGAGCCAGGTACACATATTTTGAATTATAGTTAGAAGTAATATAATGGTCAATATTAGTGAAAGCCCTTCGTCGTAAAAGGAGGGACTGAAATTGACAAAATACCCATGAACACTAAACCGGGTAAATGGTCCTTATGACCCGTTTAAGAACGTGTTTTATGATCATGTAAGTTATAGGTAAATATCAAGTGGATTGTGCATAACAAATGCGAAAGATTTAAACTTAAGAGGTTTAAATCTTCGAAACGGGTCAAAAGAATTATATGCATAGATTGAGTACTAGCCGTATAATTCATAAAAAGTTACAAACCCGAACTAAAGATTTTGAGATAAACATGTTGATGTATTAATGGTTAGTTAGAAACAAGTTGGGGTTTAAAAACTTGAACGGGTCAAAAGTCTTTAAAAATGAATTTTAAAGCTAAGGGCTCGAAGCCTATTATTTTATGAATTCAGATGTTAGCTTTAACTCCATATGATGGAGGATTAAATTACGAATGCGTAGGAAAAAGAATCGCCTAAAACGGACTAGTAGATATAAAGTTATGCTAATTAGAAGTTGGAAACTTGGTTAAAAACTTAGCTGGGCATTTGCAGCATCAAAAACCCAACCATTCTGTCAAAATTAGGGGGTCGCGTCGCACGACACCACCCCAGGATTACCGTCGCGTCACGCGACATTAGTCGCGGCCCGCGACAGTGTAGAGCGATAGCGGTCGCGGCCCGCGAGGGCCTTAACTGCTGCAAATTGTTTGAATTTTTGTTGTTAAACGCACAGAACTTGATATAATTTATTTATTTGCTAACAAAACTAACTTTTAAGTTGGTTTTGATTTTAGGTGAACGTCATTGACTCCCGGATGATGATCACGCTCGTCGAAGAACCGAACACGACCTAGATACAAGCTTCCGCACGTTGTTTTTCGTCATTATATTTAAACGACGAACTCTTATATATTACGCTGTAAAGTTTGAAATCTGAAAAGTTTTAATAAGTCCGTACTTTCCAATGTATTTGTAATCTAAATTACATGTTTATTTCCGCAAACTATACGAAACTATAAAATAATAATAAGGGTGTTACAGTTCGACTCCTGTCGCCAAGGCTCCTTATCGACTTGCACCTTCCGAGATGCAAGAACTATCTAGTCAACTGCAAGAGCTACTCGACATGGGATTCATTCGTCCAAGTACCTCTCCGTGGGGTGCTCCCGTGTTATTCATCAAGAAGAAAGATGGTTCGTTTCGTATGTGTATCGACTATCGTGAACTTAATAAACTTACCGTTAAGAATCGTTATCCTCTCCCTCGTATCGATGATCTATTTGACTAACTACAAGGCGCGTCCTGCTTCTCTAAGATCGACCTTCGTTCTGGTTATCATCAGCTCCATGTTCTCGATGATGATGTACCTAAAACCGCTTTTTGTACTCGTTATGGGCACTACGAGTTCGTGGTCATGCCTTTTGGATTGACCAACGCACCCGCCGTGTTCATGGATCTTATGAATCATGTGTGTAAACCCTATTTGGATCGTTTTGTGATAGTCTTTATTGATGATATTCTTATCTATTCTAAAACTAAAGCGGATCATGCTCGTCATTTACGCTTAATACTTGACTTCTACGTGGTGAGCGTTTGTATGCTAAATTCTCTTAGTGTGAGTTTTGGATTAGCGAATTACAATTTCTTGGTCATGTCGTTAGTAAGCAAGGTCTTCATATTGACCCTTCTAAAATCGAAGCAGTGAAGAATTGGAGTACGCCCAAGTCTGCATCTGAGATTCGTTCCTTTCTAGGATTGGAGGGTTATTACTATCGATTCATCTCGGACTTTTCTAAGATCACCGTTCCTCTCACTTCATTGACCCAGAAAGAGAAACCTTTTGCTTGGGGTCCCGAGCAAGATGAATCTTTTCAGACTCTTAAGACTCTTTTGTGTAACGCTCCTGTTCTTACTCTTCCTGATGGGAATGACGATTTCGTGGTATATTGTGATGCCTAGAATCATGGTTTGGTCTGTGTGCTCATGCAGCGGGACAAGGTTATTGCTTATGCCTCTCGTCAACTCAAAGTGCATGAGAAAAACTATACTACTCACGATCTGGAGCTTGGTACAGTTGTGTTTGCGTTAAAGATCTGGCGACACTACCTGTATGGTACTAAGTGTGTGGTTTTCACTGACCATAAGAGCCTTCAACAGATCTTTGACCAAAAGGAACTGAACATGCGACAGAGGCGTTGGGTGGAATTGCTTAACGACTACGACTGCGAAATTCGCTATCATCCTGGCAAGGCGAATGTAGTGGCCGACGCTCTTAGTCGTAAAAATCATGTTAATGCTATTCGTATCTCTAGTGATCTCCATGCGTGTATTCGTGAAGCTCAGTATTCGTCCGCTAATGAAGGTAGTCTATTCGTTGAAATTCATGGTGCTACTGTGGATCAATTCGAAACTAAGTCTGATGGACTTCAATACTATCTCAATCGCATTTGGGTGCCAGATCGCGATAACCTTTTGAGCTCATTATGAACGAGGCTCACAAATCCCGGTACTCTATTCATCCAGGTGCCTATAAAATGCACCATGATTTGCGTATGACTTATTGGTGGCCTGGTATGAAGAAGGACATTGCTGCTTACGTCTTAAGATGCCTTACTTGCTCGAAGGTTAAGGCTGAACATCAACGTCCTTCAGGACTCTTAGAACAACCGGAAATCCCTTTTTGGAACTGGGATAGCATTGCTATGGACTTTATTACCAAGCTACCCCGTACACCTTCTGGTCACGATAGTATCTGGGTGATCGTTGCTCGTTTGACCAAATCAGCCCACTTCCTTCCGATTTGTGAAGATTATAAAGTGGAGAAGCTTGCTCGAATCTATACCGATGAGATTATATGTCGTCATGGCATACCTCTTGACATAATCTCTGACCATGATGGTCGTTTTACCTCACGTCTTTAGCAAACCTTTCAATCCGCTATGGGTTCTCATTTGAATCTTAGCATGGCCTTTCATCCTCAAACGGATGGACAGACCGAGCACACTATTCAAACCCTAGAGGATATGCTCCGTTCTTGTGTCATCGACTTTGGTGGTAACTGGGATGTACATTTACCATTGATTGAGTTCTCATACAACAACAGCTATAATTCCAGTATTCAGATGGCTCCTTTCGAAGCTTTATATGGTCGCAAGTGCCGATCTCCTCTCAGCTGGCATGAGGTTGGAGACAAGCAATTTACTAGCCCTGAAATCATTCAAGAGACAACGGATAAGATTCTTCAGATCCGTGATAACTTGATCAAGGCCAGGAGCAGAAAAAAGAGCTATGCTCATAAAAAGGCGCAAGCCTCTAGAATTTGATGTTGGTGATCGAGTTCTGCTCAAGGTATCTCCTTGGAAGGGAGTAGTTCGTTTTGGTAAGAAGGGAAAGCTCGCTCCTCGCTATGTGGGTCCTTTCACGATACTCGAAAGGATTGGCAAGGTGGCGTACAGACTTGACCTGCCACAAGAACTAAAAAACGTACATCCAGTGTTCCACGTATCTAATCTACGTAAATGCCTAGCCAACGAGGAACTGCAGGTTCCCCTTGAAGACTTGCAAATAAATGAAGCTGTACACTTTGTGGAGAAACCGGTCGAAATCATGGATCAAGGTGTCAAGCGACTGAGGCGCAGCAAAATTCCCATAGTCAAAGTTCAATGGGAAGGAAAGCGCGGCGCCGAATTTACTTGGGAACTTAAAAGTGAGATGAAGACCAAGTATCCGCAGCTCTTCGATCAGTCTTCTTCTTAGATTTCGTGGAGGAAATCTCCTAAAGGAGGGGAGACTGTAACGCCTGCGTCCTTGAACTTTTAGCTATTGTCAATTTTAGTCCCTAAACTATGTTATTCTTGATGCTTTTGATACTTTGAATCTAAATTCTGTGAGGCTTGATTCTTAATACTATGATTCTTTATACTTCAGCTAGATTCTTGATACTTGAATCTTGATTCTTGATGTTTAACACTATGAGACTTGATTCTTAATACTATGAAGCTATGATTCTTGATACTTGATTCTTGAGGCTTGATACTTGATACTTGGAATCTAGATTCTTGATTCTTGATACTTTGGTGCTTGACTCTTGAGACTCGTGAAACTTGAGACTTGGTTGAATGAGAGACTGGAGACTTGTCACTGGTAGAAACTATGAAACTTGGAAACTTTTTAGTCTAGTTATGTGATACTATTGCACAATGATACGCAACGCTTAACCAAACTCGCAAAACAAACCTAAGACAGAAAGTGGAAAGGATGGGATTGACCGAATGGCGATCAGATGACCATCCGATTGGATGGCCACTTGATCGAAGTGCCATTTGATCCGCTGCACATCGCCTTAATCTCCACTCTTACACTAGAAATAGGACCTGTCACATCATTCTTCACTGATGTGACAGCCTCCTTCGACCAGACGCACACTCTCCCACTTTTCTTCCATTTCTCGGCGATTTCGGTACGTTTTACACTCGATTCTTCTACATCTTTGATCTGTACACTAATCTATACACGATTCCTCTTTGAAATCACACTTTTCACCACGGAATCTCTGAGATTTGAGCTCTTGAGGATGACGTCACCATGGATGTTTGTACAAACTAGTTGTGTGATGTCATTCCTGTCAAGATCTAGCTCAGGTCTAAGAAATTTCATGTGTTTTACACCGAATCTTTACTAAATCTATTCTTTTAAGCTAAAACTCATGTTTTCTTCCATCTTTTCTTAAACTTTCACCTAAAAACGGTGGAATCCGGACCCAAATGGACTGTAGACTTGATGATTAGTCTGGAGTCGGACCCAAATGGATTATTGCCGGAGAAGATGACCGGAGTACGGATTCCGACATAAACACCATTTAGAACAGACGCCTGATCGGACGGGGTGATTCCCATTAGATAGGCTGAGCTCTGATGTGTTTACCGTTGTCTCAGTACGTACCACGTCATCACCGTTAGACTCGAAGCTATGAAATTTTACAAGGTTGTAAAAAGGATACAAGACCACTGCGATCGAATGGCAATCCGATCGGACTGCCGTCCGATCGCAGTGACACGTGACTTACAACCTTTAAAACGCTTAGATTATTTTTGAATAAAAAACTTTGAATCTTGAAACTTGCACAACGAAGGGTCCTTCGATCGAACGGCCATCCGATCGGATGACCATCCGATCAAAGTGGCCTGATATGAACACTTGGTTAATCTTTTGAAAACTAATTCTTTGGATCGAATGACCATTCAATCGAATGGCCATCTGTACGGATGACCATCCGATCAGATGGTGATCCGTCCCACGCACATATGTTATCCGACCGGATGACCATCCGATCGGATGGCCATCCGATCAGGTCGCTGATCCGACACTTGTATGTTTCTCGTTATTCTGTCCAACGCTTATCTATTGTAATCTAATCAGGCTAAACCTAAAGAGCTCCCTTTGATCCAATAACAATTAAACTGTTAAGCAATCACTGTGAGTATACTCGATCCCTTTTTGTTTTAAACTTTTGGGATGCAACATGTATTCTATGAAACCTGAAACTCTATACTTTTGAATCTAAACTCTATCCTATGTGAATGTGAAACTTGTGATTCTTGATTCTTTATGCTATGTGAATGTTTAATCCAGAGTATGTAGTTCCGCCTTAACAATAGTAGCGGTATAGGAAGATGCACCTCCCCATTATTCTTGGGGGTATTGTTAGGAGGATTCTAGTTTTCCTTGAGTCTTCGAAAAACACCAAAGCATCGGGACACTTTGGCTATCACTTGGACTGCGAACACTAGCATGGCTAAAACTATTTTTATCATTTACATTATGGATATGAGTCTTTTAATCTACTATGCTATATACTCAAACTTGTATACTCGCCAGTACGCTTTTGTACTGACTTTATTTTAATACATGTTGCAGGCTGATAGGATGCTGTGAATCAAGAATATGCTAGGATGCTGCTTAGAAACACATCTTAGTTAAATCTAGAACTTGAAACAACTTTGATGATTTGTATTTGATATTTGTGTTTGGTTGTGGATACTATTAGACAATGTTTGAATCAATCTAATTTATATTGAAATATCTAGTGTTATGGAATCTCATGAGCAATCTGGACGCTCAGTGCCGCACCCCGATGTTTCCGCCATCGGTTGGGGTGTGATAGATGGTTAGGTAAACATAAAACAAACAAACAGGTGTAAGGGATATCCTAATGCCTTTATCATTTACGTGCACATGTCAAACCACAATCTCAGCTTGTATCAAATCATACAAGTTCTAACACAGAATAACATAGTTCTCAACAAATGAATTCATAATGTAAATCGTTCTATCATTCTACAGGCTCAAGGTCTCACCAAGAAAGGGTAAAAGGTTACCAACATGTAGCATATGCAATCTAAAGCATGTTACCCCTTAAATATACATCTCTTTTCAACTCTTTTCTCTAAAAACACATGTCAGACCTATTCTCATGAAACTTAAAGGAACGACCATCAAAAGGGACTACGTTAATTTACTACCGGCAAGGAACCCATTAGTGATTGAAATATAAGGTTTTTATATCCGTTTAGCTTACTTAAGGCGATGAAATTCTTTAAAATTATTCAAAATTTTCAATTTTTTGCTTTTCATCGTTTTCAATCACTTTAAACCTCTTTCAAACTCTTATCCCAACCTTTCCCTTCCTGGGTTTCCATATCCCCACACTTAGGCGACATTGTCCCCAATGTATCATGCCTTTTTAAAACAAAACCCGGGAATACAAACCAACAAACCTCATGAGCGACCGTTCCTAACACAAATAATTTAAACACATTCCCTAACATAATAAAGTTTAATACCACCAAATACGCGAATAACAATGCACTAATAAAAGTGGAACAGACTCCCCTATTTTAAAGCGTAGAATTCTCATGCGTCATGTTCACCACGACCGTATAGCATTTCATTTGCGGCCATGTCCAACAATTACTCAGGTTAATCTCTACTATTAGTGTTCAGATCATCCCCGTCCAAATGGAGATTGAGTATGGACAGTTCTGACCGAACTCTGATCCGCGCATAGTCCGCAACTGCAACTAGAACGTATTGGGACTTCACCAAACATCCTTAAACTTGGACCATTGCATCCCGTAGAGATTAATAACCCGGTAACCTGCAAAATTACTCACGCAAAAACAAAACAAATATACACTACTCTACATCCTCGGGCTGCCTCCCAAGAGCGCTAAGTTTATAGGTCTTCAGCCAGACCATACCTGATATACCCTCATGGTGGTCGAGTGGGATATTTGCGTCTCATGGCCTTTAAGTATGTACTCCACCAATGCTCTAGTAAATCATCCATTGTATTCCACATTGGACCGAATAACTTTAACCTCCGTTTTGCATTATCACATTCAGGCAGTTTCTTTTTCATCTACTTCCCTCGTGGCTTCCGGCATCAGATTCCTAATTGATAGAGAAACGTCTGGTGGCAAGAAAAGCTGCTTCCAGGAGGTTGTCAAGTGTTTTCGCTCGACAATTCCATTCTAGGGTGGTTGGTTTGGCCCTTGTTTTTGTAACTCGAATCCTAGCCCGATATATCCCATTTTAGTTTTACACCATTGTGAACCTTACGCCTTTTTTACCCTCTGATCGAGGTTCTCGGCATTGAAAAATCTTCGTACTAAATCACACATGTATATGTTGACATTTAGAAGATATACAGTCAAGAAAATCAAGAGCAATGGTGATATATATGTGGATTAGACACCAAAAAATAAACACTCAAAAAATAGCTACAATTTAAGGTATTTGTTTAGTGACGGTATTAGATTCCTAATTGATGGAGAAAGGTCTGGTGGCAAGAAAAGCTGCTTTCAGGAGGTTGTCAAGTGTTTTCGGTCGACGATTCCATTCTTGGGTGGTTGGTTTGGCCTTTGTTCCTGTAACTCAAATCCTAGCCTGGTATATCCCATTTTGGTTTTACACCATTGTGAACCTTACGCCTTTTTTACTATCTGATGGAGGTTCTCGGCATTGGAAAATCTTCGTAAACTAAATCACACGTGTATATGTTGACATTTAAGAGATATACAGTCAAGAAAATCAAGAGCAATGGTGATATATATGCGGATTAGACACCGAAAAATAAACACTAAAAAAATAGTTACAATTTAAGGTATGTGTTTAGTGACAGCATCAGATTCTTAATTGATGCACAAAGGTCTGGTGGCAAGAAAAGTTGCTTCTAGGAGGTTGTCAAGTGTTTTCTCTTGATGATTCCATTCTTGGGTGGTTGGTTTGACACTTGTTCCTGTAACTCGAATCCTAGCCCGGTATATCACATTTTAGTTTTACACCATTGTGAACCGTACGCCTTTTTTACTCTCTGATCGAGGTTCTCGGCATTGAAAAATCTTCGTAAACTAAATCATACATGTATATGATGACATTTAAGAGATATACAGTCAAGAAAATCAAGAGCAATGGTGATATATATATTCGGATTAGACACCAAAAAATAAACACTCAAAAAATAGCTACAATTTTAGGTATGTGTTTAGTGACGGTATCAGATTTCTAATTGATGGAGAAAGGTCTGGTGGCAAGAAAAGCTGCTTCCAGGAGGTTGTCAAGTGTTTTTGCTCGACGATTCCATTCTTGGGTGGTTGGTTTAGCCCTTGTTCCTAAAACTTAAATGCTAGCCCGGTATATCCTATTTTAGTTTTACACCATTGTGAACCTTACGCCTTTTTTACTCTCTGATCGAGGTTCTCGGCAATGAAAAATCTTCGTAAATTAAATCACACGTGTATATGTTGACATTTAAGAGATATACAGTCAAGAAAATGAAGAGCAATGGTGATATATATGCGGTTAGACACCAAAAAATAAACACTAAAAAAAACAGCTACAATTTAAGGTATCTGTTTAGTGACGGCATCAGATTCCTAATTGATGGAGAAAGGTCTGGGGGCAAGAAAAACTGCTTCCAGGAGGTTGTCAAGTGTTTCACTCGACAATTCCACTCTTGGGTGGTTGGTTTGGCCCTTGTTCCTGTAACTCGAATCCTAGCCCGGTATATCCCTTTTTAGTTTTACACCATTGTGAACCTTACGCCTTTTTTACTCCCTGATCGAGGTTCTCGGCATTGAAAAATCTTCGTAAACTAATCCAAACGTGTATATATTTACATTTAAGATATATACAGTCAAGAAAATCAAGAGCAATGGTGATACATATGCGGATTAAACACCAAAAAATAAACACTCAAAAAATAGCTACAATTTAAGGTATGTGTTTTGTGACGACATCAGATTCTTAATTGATGGAGAAAGGTCTGGTGACAAGAAAAGCTGGTTCTAGGAGGTTGTCAAGTGTATCCGAACGACGATTCCATTCTTGGGTGGTTGGTTTGGCCCTTGTTCCTGTAACTCAAATCCTTGCCTGTTATATCCAATTTTTGTTTTACACCATTGTGAACCTTATGCCTTTTTTACTCTCTGATCGTGGTTCTCGGCATTGAAAAATCTTCGTAAACTAAATCAAACGTGTATACGTTGACATTTAGGAGACATACGATCAAGAAAATCAAGAGCAATGGTGATATATATGCAGGTAAAACACCAAAAAATAAACACTCAAAAAATAGCTAAAATTTAAGGTATGTGTTTAGTGACGGCATCGGATTCCTAATTGATGGAGAAAGGTCTGGTGGCAAGAAAAGCTGCTTCTAGGAGGTTGTCAAGTGTTTTCGCTCAACAATTCCATTATTGGGTGGTTGGTTTGGCCCTTATTCCTGTAACTCGAATCCTAGCCCGGTATATCCCTTTTTGGTTTTACACCATTGTGAATACTACGGCTTTTTTACTCTCTGATTGTGGTTCTCGGCATTGAAAAATCTTCGTAAACTAAATCACACTTGTATATGTTGATATTTAAGAGATATACAGTTAAGAAATTCAAGAGCAATGGTGATATATATGCGGATTAGACACAAAAAAATAAACACTCAAAAAATAGCTACAATTTAAGGTATGTGTTTAGTGACGGCATCAGATTCCTAGTTGATGGAGAAAGGTCTGGTGGCAAGAAAAGCTGCTTACAGGAGGTTGTAAGTGTTTTCGCTCGACGATTCCATTCTTGGGTGGTTGGTTTGGCCCTTGTTCCTGTAACTCGAATCCTAGCCCGGTATATCATATTTCTGTTTTACACCATTGTGAACCTTACGTCTTTTTTTCTCTCTGATCGAGGTTCTAGGCTATCACGCGTGTATATGTTGACATTTAAGATATATACAGTCAAGAAAATCAAAAGCAATGGTGATATATATGCGGATTAGACACCAAAAAATAAACATTCAAAAAATAACTACAATTTAAGGTATGTGTTTTGTGACGGCATCAAATTCGTAATTGATGGAGAAAGGTCTGGTGGCAATAAAGGCGGCTTCCAGGAGGTTGTCAAGTGTTTTCGCTCGATGATTCCATTCTTAGGTGGTTGGTTTGGCCCTTGTTCCTGTAACTCAAATCCTAGCCCGGTATATCCCATTTTAGTTTTACACCATTGTGAAACTTACGCCTTTTTTACTCTCTGATGCGGGTTAGACACCAAAAAATAAACACTTAAGAAATAGCTACAATTTAAGGTATGTGTTTAGTGACGGCATCAGATTCCTAATTGATGGAGAAAGGTCTGGTGGCAAGAAAAGCTGCTTCCAGGAGTTTTTCAAGTGTTTCGATCGACAATTCCATTCTTGGGTGGCTGGTTTTGCCCTTGTTCCTGTAACTCCAATACTAGCCTGGTATATCATTTTTAGTTTTACACAATTGTGAACCTTACGCCTTTTTTACTCTGTTATGGAGGTTCTCGGCATTGAAAAATCTTTGTTAACTAAATCACACGTGTATATGTTGACATTTAAGAGATATACAGTCAAGAAAATCAACAACAATGGTGATATATATGCGGATTAGACACCAAAATATTAACACTCAAAAAATAGCTACAATTTAAGGTATGTGTTTTGTGACTGCATCAGATTCCTAACTTATGGAGAAAGGTCTGGTGGCAAGAAAAGCTGCTTCCATGAGGTTGTCAAGTGTTTCCGCTCGATGATTCCATTCTTGGGTGGTTGGTTTGGCCCTTGTTCCTGTAACTCAAATCCTTGCCCGGTATATCCCATTTTTGTTTTACACCATTGTGAACCTTACGCCTTTTTTACTCTCTGATCGAGGTTCTCGGCATTGAAAAATCTTTGTAAACTAAATCACACGCGTATATGTTGACATTTAAGAGATATACATTCAAGAAAATCAGGAGCAAGGGGGATATATATGCGGATTAGACACCAGAAAATAAACACTCAAAAAATAGCTACAATTGAAGGTATGTGTTTAGTGACGGCATCAGATTCCTAATTGATGGAGAAATGTCTGGTGGCAAGAAAACCTGCTTACAGGAGGTTGTCAAGTGTTTTCGCTCGATGATTCCATTCTTGGGTGGTTGGTTTGGCCCTCGTTCCTGCAAATCGAATCCTAGCCCAGTATATCCCATTTTGGTTTTACACCATTGTGAACCTTACGCCTTTTTTACTCTCTGATCGAGGTTCTCGGCATTGAAAAATCTTTGTAAACTAAATCACACTTGTATATGTTGACATTTAAGAGATATACAGTCAACAAAATCAAGAGCAAGGGGGATATATATGCGGATTAGACACCAAAAAATAAACACTCAAAAAATAGCTAGTATTTAAGGTATGTGTTTAGTAATAGCATCAGATTCCTAATTTATTGAGAAAGGTCTGGTGGCAAGAAAAGCTGCTTCCACGAGGTTGTCAAGTTTTTTCGCTCGACAATTCCATTCTTGGGTGGTTGGTTTAGCCCTTATTCCTATAACTCGAATCCTAGCCCGGTATATCCCATTTTAGTTTTACGCCATTGTGAACCTTACGCCTTTTTTACTTTCTGATCGAGGTTCTCGGTATTGAAAAAACTTCCGTAAACTAAACCACACGTATATATTTTGACGTTTAAGAGATAGACAGTCAAGAAAATCAAGAGCAATCATGATATATATGCGGTTTAGACACCAAAAAATAAACACTCAAAAAATAGTTTCAATTTAAGGTATATGTTTAGTGACGGCATCAGATTACTAATCGATGGAGAAAGGTCTGGTGGCAAGAAAAGATGCTTCCAGGAGGTTGTCAAGTGTTATCGCTCGACGATTTCATTCTTGGGTGGTTGGTTTGGCCCTTGTTCCTGTAACTCGAATCCTAGCCCGGTATTTCACATTTTAGTTTTACACCATTGTGAACCTTACGCCTTTTTTAATCCCTAATCGAGGTTCTCGGCGTTGAAAAATCTTCGTAAACTAAATCACACGTGTATATGTTGACATTTAAGAAATATACAGTCAAGAAAATCAAGAGCAATGGTGATATATATGCGGATTAGACACCAAAAAATAAACACTCAAATAATAGCTACAATTTAAGGTATGTGTTTAGTGACGGCATCAAATTTCTAATTGATGGAGAAAGGTCTGGTTGCAAGAAAAGCTGCTTCCAGGAGGTTGTCAAGTGTTTTCGCTCGCCGATTCCATTCTTGGGTGGTTGGTTTGGCCCTTGTTCCTGTAACTCGAATACTAGCCCGGTATATCCCATTTTAGTTTTACACCATTGTGAACCTTACTCCTTTTTTACTCTCTGATCGAGGTTCTCGGCATTGAAAAATCGTCGTAAACTAAACACACGTGTATATGTTGACATTTAAGAGATATACAGGTAAGAAAATCAAGGGCAATGGTGATATATATGCGAATTAGACACCAAAAAATAAACACTAAAAAAATAGCTACAAATTAAGGTATGTGTTTATTGACGGCATCAGATTCTTAATTGATGGAAAAAGGTCTGGTGGCAAGAAAATATGCTTCCAGGAGGTTCTCAAGTGTTTTCGCTCAACGATTCCATTATTGGGTGGTAGGTTTGGCCCTTGTTCCTTTAACTCGAACCCTCGCCCGATATATCACATTTTAGTTTTACACCATTGTGAACCTTACGCCATTTTTTACTCTCTGATCGAGGTTCTCGGCATTGAAAAAACCTTCATAAACTAAATCACACGTGTATATGTTGACATTTAAGAGATATACAGCCAAGAAAATCAAGAGCAATGGTGATATATATGAGGATTAGACACCAAAAAATAAACAATAAAAAAATAGCTACAATTTAAGGTATGTGTTTAGTGACAACATCAGATTCCTAATTGATGAAGAAAAGTCTGGTGGCAAGAAAAGCTGCTTCCAAGAGGTTGTCAAGTGTTTTCGCTCGACGATTACATTCTTGGGTGGTTGGTTTCTCTCTTGTTCCTATAACTCGAATCCGAGCCCGTTATATCCCATTTTAGTTTTACACCATTGTGAACCTTACGTCTTTTTTACTCTCTGATCGAGGTTCTAGGCATTGAAAAATCTTCGTAAACTAAATCACAGGTGTATAAGTTGACATCTAAGAGATATACAATCAATAAATTCAAGAGCAATGGTGATATATATGCGGATTAGACACCAAGAAATAAGCATTAAAAAAATAGCTACAATTTAGTCTATGTGTTTAGTGACGCCATCAGATTCCTAATTGATGTAGAATGGTCTGGTGGCAAGAAAAGCTGCTTCCAGGAGGTTGTCAAGTGTTTTCGCTCGACGATTCCATTCTTGGGTGGTTGGTTTGGCCCTTCTTCCTGTAACTCCAATCCCTGCTCTGTATATCCCGTTTTAGTTTTACACCATTGTGAACCTTACGCCTTTTTTACTCTCTAATCGGGGTTCTCGACATTGAAAAATATTCGTAAACTAAATCACACGTGTATATGTTGACATTTAAGAGATATATAGTCAAGTAAATCAAGAGCAATGGTGATGCATATGCGGATTAGACACCAAAAAATAAACACTAAAAAAATAGCTACAATTTAAGGTATGTGTTTAGTGACGGTATCAGATTCCTAATTGATGGAGAAAGGTCTGGTGGCAAGAAAAGCTGCTTCCAGGAGGTTGTCAAGTGTTTTCGCTCGACGATTCCATTCTTGGGTGGTTGGTTTGGCCCTTGTTCCTGTAACTCGAATCCTAGCCCGGTATATCCCATTTTAGTTTTACACCATTGTGAACCTTACGCCTTTTTAGTATCTGATCGAGGTTCTCGGTGTCACACCCTCAAAAGGCACACGCGGAGTACTACCGCGAGGCGTGTGACTGACCAGGATCTTAGCCACTAATTAATTTGAACTGATTAGTTATTACTAGAATCATTAGGATAATTAGTGACCCAATTTAAATTTTCAAAACATAGCTTAAGTTTGCAGCGGAAAGGAAAGAAGTACATATTGTAATTGAAAACCACAAGTTTGTTATCATGAAACTTACGCACCACGCACTCCATCCTATTGCAACGTCCGTCCAGAGCTGTATCGAGCAACCTGCAAAGCATGCAGTAGAGATTGTCAACACAAAGTTGGCGAGTTCACGAGTTTAGAGTTTTCCAGTTTTATTTCCAAAAACTTATCTCAATAGTTAATTTACTCATTATACATGCCATGGGGAGCTACCCCATAAGTAAGCTACTAAACTGTTTACAATACCGAATACTATGCGACCGTACGTTTTCGTAGAGTGCCCCATTTGTCAATGTTCTATCATCATTGACGGTTTGCCAGAGTCTATTAGTTCACTCCCGATCCCATACGCGGGCACGGTGTGAGGCTGGTGAGACCTAAATAGCGCTATCAACTAATAACCCGTTCGCTAGGCCCCGGCGACTAATCGGTATTAAGTAGTAGGGACTTGAGTGATAGAGTTGCATTTAGTGGTGCTTGTTGCATCCAGTATAAATAGTAATTAACTTAGGGTCCCGCATAAGGGGAGAAAAGTGGGTTTGTATCCCTCACAGGGGATAGTGTTGTTACCCGTATCCCACACAAGGAGATAGAAATACCGTATCCCACACAAGGAGATAGTAAGCAATCCCAAACCAGGAAAAGTGTTTCGTTCCGTTTCCCAACCACCGAGAATGCATGCTTTAAGTAAAAAGTAGTGAACTCACCTTTGCTTTGCTCGGTTGACAATTTACTTGTGTTATGTTGGTCAACCATACCCTATTATGGTTTATAAATGTTTATTAGGTTCGTACGTAAGTAACGTCACGTATAATCCTAAACGTATCTAACACTTAGCATGCATGTCTTACAAGCATACACGGTATTGGGCCTTTCCTAGTATGTGAACTATTTAAACAGTAACAGTTAAACAATATAAGGAACATGCGGCCCAAAACATATCATCACATAATGTGGCCCAATAATGAATTTAAATAGTCCAGTCGAAACAGGATAGTCTCGACTCGAGATTTGAGGTCTCGAGTCGCAACCACGAGATTCTAAGTCGCAACAGTTGGTTTCGAGTTGTGCACATTTGAGTCGCAACTTTTGGGGCCTCGAGTCCGGTCTCAAGTCGAGATCAAGAGGTCTCGAGTCGTAACCGGCTGGTCTCGACTCCTGAAGCGCCTTGTTTGGTTTCGAGTTGATGATTGATGGTCTCGAGTCGCAACACTATGGTCTCGACTCGTTCCATGCTGATGCTTCTAGAATTTTCAGAATAGTACGATCCAATCAAAATTCATAAACATGTACTATCCAATTAAATTTCATTAACATGTTTCCTATACCGTACCATCCTAAATTCAGATCAATGCTCCTCAATTCAAATATTCTTATCACATTCAACCAGTTCATCAGATTCATCAAAATAGGTCTAGCACTATAACTCTTCATCAAAACATATCATCAAATTAATTATGACTTATAGCAATTAAAACCCAAAAATCACTCAAACATACAACAGATTGTCATGAGACTTTTATTAAAATCCTATTATCATCATCAGACATCACTAAAAGAAACACATTCTCTTATTTAGCCAATTATCTAAAACAGTTAACAATTTTTGCACAAAAGCATGAATCAAAATGATGCAAACATAAATCTCAGATTAACATACCCCTAGTCATCATCTCAATCCTTATTCAGAGCATTCAGATTGTACTCATTATCCCAAAAAGATACTTCTAAATCCCATACATACTAAACAGTTAATCTCACATAAATATTTAACCAAAATCTATAATGAATACGCATAGCATTTGTACAGAATCTAAACTTTATTTCCTCAACCTCCTACATTCTACAATATTCTTAATCATCAAGCAGCTTTCATCAACATATTAGTAAACATCATCATCTTCAAACAATTTTTCACTTCTAGACCAACGAGTAGTAACAAACATTTATTTTCCGACAGTTAGTATTTAAATCAGATTTTTACTATCATCCTCATACAATATTCTCAAATCAACAAGTAACTCAATCCCAATGTGAAGGTTCACACAACAACTAAATCAAACATGTACCCATCTAAAAGGAAGGCACAGGGATGCAAGGTAATCGAAAATAATCATGAACTGACCGAGAAGTTATGGCGAATCGAAGGTGTGTGTATGTCACTGCTGGTGCGAATCGAACTGACCGAGAAATGTGTTTAAATGTTTTCGTGAGGTGACTCATCATCCCCCTATTGGTTTGAATTTTCTTTCAAAATCCAGTTGTAGCCTCAGTGCTGGAAGTAACGTTTGTAAACAACTGGGGATACATGCGCATCATCTGGTCTTCCCGTTCCCAGGTAAGCTCTGGGCCACGGCACGAGTTCCAACGAACTCGGTCTGTTGGTATTATACCATGCTTGAGAGTTTTGATTGCTTGATTCCCTGTTCACAACTGGTTCCTCAACGAAGCATAGTTGGTTGTTGACCATGAGTCCCTAAAAGAACAACGAATGTTTCGTCTGACAGACACTTCTTCAAATTAGGCACGTGAAAGACGTTGTGTACCGCATTCATCTCTTCAAGCATGTTTAGTTAGTATGCTACCTTACCGATC
This sequence comes from Helianthus tuberosus, assembly GCA_030545235.1. Lineage (NCBI taxonomy): Eukaryota > Viridiplantae > Streptophyta > Magnoliopsida > Asterales > Asteraceae > Helianthus > Helianthus tuberosus. The sequence goes on from CM060450.1 coordinate 177,881,930, forward strand.
CTTTCGGTACTTCGAATGGTCCAACGTATCGCGGATTAAGCTTGCCCTGTTTGCCAAAACGTGCCACACCCATCCAGGGTGAAACTTTAAGTAGAACCCAGTCTCCAACTAAGAATTCAAGAGATTTCCTACGCTTATCCGCGTAGCCTTTCTGACGGTCTAGAACTACCGCCATACGTTGTCAGTTTTGGGCGATCCTACCCATTGTGTCAAGTGCAAGTTCTGGGCCGGTAATTTGGCTTCTGCCCAACATAGAGGTGACTGGCATTTGCGTTCGTGCAATGCCTCAAATGGTGCTGCCTAAATGCTAGTGTGGTAATTGTTATTGGAAGAGATTCTACCAAAAAGGAAGTGTCACTTGTTTTCCAACGTCGATAATACATGTTCTTAGCATGCCTTCTAGGGTTTCGGAGAGTGCGTTCGGTTGCCCACCAATCCGCAGGTATAAACAGTGCTCATGTCTAACAGTGAGCCAAAGGGTCTGGCCGCAGCTTGCGATGAATCGGATGCAAAGCGTGGATTACAATCATAGACAATAGAAGTTTGCACTCCATGCCTGACATCTACTTCTTTCAGGTAGACAGTTGCAAGTTCGAGAACTTGTCAGTTTCTTTGGTCGCGTGCCGTTACCAGCAGACATTACATCAATGTCTTGGACATGATAGAATAAGATAGAAGTACCTCATAGATTATCTTCCACTTGCTGGAGTTGCGGATTTTTGAGCATTTCCTTAATGTCAGGTGATACTCTTTTGAGTCAAAATAGTGAGGGGTTGCGTATGTGATCGAGAAAAGAGGGCTTTGCGATGTTAAAAGTCGCGCGTTGAAAACTTAACGCAGGTGGTTTGAGTCGTAAAAGTACCAGGGTAGAGCGGAGGAGTCGTCCCGATTCCCACTGGTTTTCGGAAAAGGTTCGGACGTCGTCGAAAGAATCAAGTGTCGAAATTTGACAGAATGGAATAAATTCGAGTGTCGTAACTAGGTGTTGATCGTATCGAGTTTGAAGAACAATGCTTGCGATACACGTTACCTCTGGGGTATCCTTGGCTCGTTGCTCCATCGAGTAACGTTCGTAGAGAGTAACTCGTCTAAACAGAGAATTGTGCGGAATAGAGTAGGATAAGAATCAATGGAATTCGCGGAGCATAATACAAGTAGAGAAAATATGCAAGTAGGGTAGTCGCAATCGATGCGTCCTCTTGAGGTAAAACATAAAGGCTTTGGAATCGGCAATAAGGATTTATCTGATGTCGATAAGTTAGTTGGTCGTACACAGCCTGGGGCGGTTAAAAATAAGGAATGTCGCTTGCCGATAAGGAATGTTACGTCGATGGGGATAGCACAAAATGAAGTAGCTAGAGAGGGATGGTCGTCATGCGGGTCTGTAGGTTTTAGGGTCTATTGAGACGTCTGGTCGGAGGTGATTTCTCAAACCGGTAGGAAATCAAGTTCGAGTGGATGGTTCTACGTCGTGTGAATGAGTTCGAAGTAGCGCTTGAGTCGTCGAGGGGTTTCGATGTGATACTGCGAAAACAAGTTTTCAAAAAAGCACGATTGAGGTAACACGTTACCACATTTCAGGGGTTTGAGAAGTTTGTCGGCTAAAGGTCGCGTTTGCTGAATCCACTAAATCGGAGAAAAATCTGGTCCAGGTTTCTATACGAAGAAACGGGGATGTCTCAATAGAAGTAAGGATACCGTCTTAAGCAATAAATGCGGGTTCGTACGAAAGCTAGCGAAAGGATTTACCAAAATCAGAAAAGTCGTCAAAGAATAGCGGCTTTGGCAAAGGAATGATAAAGTAAGCATCTAGGTCACCGTGTTCGTCGGAGGGTTGACTGGTTCGTGTCTTTGTCATGCCACGCCTCCAAATTCGCCGATTTGTAAGGGAGACATCAATTTGCTGGGTTTTGGGGCGTGCTGAGGCATAAGGTTGAACTTGAATAGAGATTAACAATGTAACGAGGAATTAGGGGAAATAGCTTCGTGATCGATGGAAATATGATGCGATTGTTGGCACTGCAATGAGAAGCATACACTACGCATGCTTTTCGTGTCCGAGACGTGCAAACAGAAATCCAAAAAGTGTAAACCTATTAGAACGCTTCAAGAATCCAGGTGATCAGTCGGGTGAGGGAACAAGTCTCACCACCTAAGTCGGGAAAAGAGATACGCAGGTAAAAACGATGCGAATGGCGTCGTCGTTCCTTCGAATATCCCATGATATAGGGGTGGCTCCCCTTCGTTGATACGTTCTCGTAACTTCTCTATGTGGTCCGTAGCAGGCCTTTCCTGAGAAGGTCTATCGAGTTAACGTCCTTCGTGTCGATTCACAGTCCAGGGATGATATCAGGAAGTACGTGGACGAGGGCTCGGAATAACTAGTTCATTGCCCTTAGTGTATCGTGGTTTCGAACCAGGTTTAGGAGGACTCGCTCCTGTTTAACACGTAACACGCTAGCCTAGTCTTTGTATGATCCACTGTGTTAAATACTAAATATACGCATACATACTAACACATATATGCTAATTATACACATACACACATGCGTGTTCACACACATAAATTATGCACAAGTAAATGTCGTTAGCCTACCATACCAGGTGAGCATCTGAAGTTGACGAACCTTGCAATCCGGAGTGTGGTGTCGTTGTGGTTTCCACTAAAGAACGGTTATAGTGTGGTTTTCATATAAAAATATTTATATTTAAAACCTAGTTCGCTATAACCAATGGCTCTGATACCAATCTGTCACACCCTCAAAAGGCACACGCGGAGTACTACCGCGAGGCGTGTGACTGACCAGGATCTTAGCCACTAATTAATTTGAACTGATTAGTTATTACTAGAATCATTAGGATAATTAGTGACCCAATTTAAATTTTCAAAACATTGCTTAAGTTTGCAGCGGAAAGGAAAGGAATACATATCGTAATTGAAAACCACAAGTTTGTTATCATGAAACTTACGTACCACGCACTCCATCCTATTGCAACCTCCGTCCAGAGCTGTATCGAGCAACCTGCAAAGCATGCAGTAGAGATTGTCAATACAAAGTTGGCGAGTTCACGAGTTTAGAGTTTTCCAGTTTTATTTCCAAAAACTTATCTCAACAGTTAATTTACTCATTTATACATGCCATGGGGAGCTACCCCATAAGTAAGCTACTAAACCGTTTACAATACCGAATACTATGCGACCGTACGTTTCCGTAGAGTGCCCCGTTTGTCAATGTTCTATCATCATTGACGATTTGCCGGAGTCTATTAGTTCACTCCCATCCCATACGCGGGCACGGTGTGAGGCTGGTGAGACCTAAATAGCGCTATCAACTAATAACCCGTTCGCCAGGCCCCGGTGACTAATCGGTATTAAGTAGTAGGGACTTGAGTGATAGAGTTGCGTTTAGTGGTGCTTGTTGCATCCAGTATAAATAGTAATTAACTAAGGGTCCCGCATAAGGGGAGAAAAGTGGGTTTGTATCCCTCACAGGGGATAGTGTTGTTACCCGTATCCCACACAAGGAGATAGAAATACCGTATCCCGCACAAGGAGATAATAAGCAATCCCAAACCAGGAAAAGTGTTTCGTTCCGTTTCCCAACCACCGGGAACGCATGCTTTAAGTAAAAAGTAGTGAACTCACCTTTGCTTTGCTCGGTTGACAATTTACTTGTGTTATGTTGGTCAACCATACCCTATTATGGTTTATAAATGTTTATTAGGTTCGTACGTAAGTAACGTCACGTATAATCCTACACGTATATAACACATAGCATGCATGTCTTACAAGCATATACGGTATTGGGCCTTTCCTAGTATGTGAACAATTTAAACAGTAACAGTTAAACAATATAAGGAACATGCGGCCCAAAACATATCATCACATAATGTGGCCCAATAATGAATTTAAATAGTCCAGTCGAAACCGGATAGTCTCGAATCGAGATTTTGAGGTCTCGAGTCGCAACCATGAGATTCTAAGTTGCAACAGTTGGTTTCGAGTTGTGCACATTTGAGCCGCAACCTTTGAGGCCTCGAGTCCGGTCTCGAGTCGAGATCAAGAGGTCTCGAGTCGTAACCGACTGGTCTCGACTCCTGAAGCGCCTTGTTTGGTTTCGAGTTGATGATTGATGGTCTCGAGTCGCAACACTTTGGTCTCGACTCGTTCCATGCTAATGCTTCTAGAATTTTCAGAATAGTACGATCCAATCAAAATTCATAAACATGTACTATCCAATTAAATTTCATTAACATGTTTCCTATACCGTACCGTCCTAAATTCAGATCAATGCTCCTCAATTCAAATATTCTTATCACATTCAACCAGTTCATCAGATTCATCAAAATAGGTCTAGCACTATAACTCTTCATCAAAACATATCATCAAATTAATTATGACTTATAGCAACTAAAACCCAAAAATCACTCAAACATACAACAGATTATCATGAGACTTTTATTAAAATCCTATTATCATCATCAGACATCATTAAAAGAAACACATTCTCTTATTTAACCAATTATCTAAAACAGTTAACAATTTTTGCACAAAAGCATGAACCAAAATGATGCAAACATAAATCTCAGATTAACATACCCCTAGTCATCATCTCAATCCTTATTCAGAGCATTCAGATTGTACTCATTATCCCAAAAACATACTTCTAAATCCCATACATACTAAACAGTTAATCTCACATAAATATTTAACCAAAATCTATAATGAATACGCATAACATTTGTACAGAATCTAAACTTTATTTCCTCAACCTCCTACATTCTACATTATTCTTAATCATCAAGCAGCTTTCATCAACATATTAATAAACATCATCATCTTCAAACAATTTTTCACTTCTAGACCAACGAGTAGTAACAAACATTTATTTTCGGACAGTTTGTATTTAAATCAGATTTTTACTATCATCCTCATACAATATTCTCAAATCAACAACTAACTCAATCCCAATGTGAAGGTTCACACAACAACTAAATCAAACATGTACCCATCTAAAAGGAAGGCATAGGGATGCAAGGTAATCGAAAATAATCATGAACTGACCGAGAAGTTATGGCGAATCGAAGGTGTGTGTATGTCACTGCTCCTTTCTGTTTCGGTCACCGGCACCTTTTCTGTGATGTGACTGTCTTCACCGATTCCAGTATCATCAGACGTCGCAGAGCATCCCCTAGTTATCGGAGAGACGGCATTCTGTCGACACCATCACCGTCGACCTGGTACAGCCACCGTCGAGTCACCATCGTCCCGTTGTCATAGGCAATCACCACCGCACACATCCACCGCCGTTGCTGGTCGTGTTCACGTCGGATATCGGAGGAACATGGGAAGGGGACTGCCGTCATTATGTTTCTATCTCTCTATTGTGTATGTGCGGGTATAACTGGGCTCCGGGGTGCAAAAGGGAGTGATACGAAGGAACGGGGTGGAAGGTTGTCGGTGTGTGCGCAGGTGTTTGCCGGGAAAGGATGACTGGTTGCCGGCCGGAATGTATCTGTTAGTGCATAATGTCTAGAGCCTGCGTCTTAGTCATAGTTTATCTTGTATAGGGGTTTAAATGTGCTTAATTATGTAATTACAGGGGTTAGATTGATATTTGGTTTGTAAAGTTGTAAGAGGTTTCGCTTTTATGTCATGGTGACACATAAGCGAAATCAGTTGTATGAGATTTCGCTTATGTGTCAGACCATATGAGCGAAACCCCATGGACTATAAATACCCCTTGTGTATGTTCTCATTCAATAATGTTCATGTCATAGGTGCCGAACTGCTGACCTTGTATTTTCTGAATATTGAATGAGAAAAGTGTTTAAAAGTGTATCTACTCTGTTTCTACTCCGTTTCTGATTCGTTTCATGCATATTATGTGTTTCCGCCATATAATGTGTAGGTTCTAGCTTCAATTGTCTCATTAGACTGACAATATCGGTCCTACAATTGGTATCAGAGCCAGTTGTAAGCTAGTTACCAAGAATCGAATCTATTTTCATACACTTTTTGAGTTTCAGGACCTTGCCACGGACAAAATGGACTGATTTTTCAATATAAGGTGTAAAACTAGTAGTTAACAAATCCTTGAAAAAATCAGATTTAAAATCAACCTAAAAATGACCTAAAACAGCTCGAAACCAGGTTTCGCTTTTGTGGCATATCACAGAGAGATTTCGCTCAAGTGTCACTTACTGATTTCGCTTTTGTGATCAATTAGTGATTTCGCTCTTGTGACAAAACCATGGTTTCGCTTTTGTGGTAAAATCAGATTTCGCTCATATGGCAATCTAGGGTATCGCTCTTGTGGTCACATAGGTTTCGCTCTTAAGGTCAAAACCTGATTTCGCTCTTGTGTCACTGGTGCAAGTGATTTCGCTCCAGTATCAAGGTATTTGAAAAATTTCAAAGTTTGAGCGATAAGTCCATTGTGTACGTGTACGTGTGTTAGAAACTCAGTCAGTGTTGAAAGTTTTTCACAAAACCAATCTGTTTTCTAAAAAGTTAAACATTTTCACAAGTTTTGTCGCTAAAATGGAAAACCAAGATTTCTACAATCTATTTGCGGGTAGTGGTTTCGTAGCAGGACAATCTTCAAGCAGTGTTATACAGAATGTAACTTTGGAGAACGAACTGGGAACGATGCAGAAACCTCCCAAGTTGATGAGTTTAGATGAATATTCAGGATGGTCCGGGAGATTAAAAAACTGGGTACAGGCCAACCATTTAGAATGCTGGATGAAAATTGAGAGAGAGTATGTTCTTCCGAGGGATGGAATGGATGTTGTGAAAAAAATTACAAGTTTTACTGAAGCAGAACAGATTGAGTTTAAAGCAGAAAAGAAGATGGTTAGTATTTTGCAGCAAGCAATAAAAGAGGATATTCTAGTTCTTCTACAACACAAAGATAGTGCACAGTCGATATGGCAAGCTTTGGAAAAGAAATTCAAAGGTAGTGCTTCGATGATCAAGAGCAAGACAGCACTGATAAAGAAGGAATTTGATATATTCACAGGAATCAAAGGTGAATCGACAAAGCAGCTTATCGAGAGATATTGTCACTTGGTGAAAGAAATGAGAAGGCTGGATATCGATAAGTCACATGAAGAATGGATAGACAAGCTTTGTGATGCACTTCCCTATGAGGAATGGGGAACTTACTTGATGATGTTGAAAAATACTGGAGATTTTGTGAATTACAGTTTGAGTGAGTTTATTGAGAAAATCGAGGCGCATGAATTGGAGTTGGTAAAAATTAAAAAGATGAACTCATCAAATATACCACAAGATGTGTCATTATATTACAAGAACAGTTCAGCAGCAACAAATGTTCAAAGTCCGAAGATTCAAACCGGATTCAGTGCAGACAACACTTCATCGGGTGCTCCAAATGCTTATCAGTCAAGTCAATCGACTCCATTTGCAAATTATGAGCCGAATGTCAAAGTCAATGAGCAGAATTCTTCTCAAAGTTCTTCTAGTTCGAATCAACAGACTTTTGTGTCCGGGGTGCATTGTAACATTGCAGTAAATATCAAAAACGGAAATGAAATCACCGAGAATGCAGCAAAGCAACACATTGCATTATTGGCATCAGTTTTGGAAGCCTATGAAGGTTTGGTTGTGGGTAAAATTGGTAATCCTGATATGATCAAAGAGGACTATGATCAGATCGACCCGGAAGAGTTAGAATTAATAGATATAAAGTGGTGCATGGCTAGTTTGGTTAGACGAGCACAACGCTTTATGGAAATCACCGGGAGAAGTAGTTTGTCAGGTCCAGATCACAAATTAGGGTTCGACAAGTCAAAAGTGACTTGTTTTAAGTGCAAAGAAAGAGGACATTTCAAGCGCGAGTGCCCTAATCGTGAGATACAGAATCATCAGAATCCATTCAAGAATGATTACTACAGACAAGCTATATATCATCGTCCAAATCAACAATCTGCTGTTCAAAGACCTCAAATCGAGAACAAAGCAGAAAAGGCACTTATTGTAAATCAAGATGATGAAAAGTTAGTGTCTGGGTTCAGTTGGGACAAGTATATTCCAGAAAAGAATGATCAAGCAATGATGGCTGAGGTAGTTGAGATTACCGAGACAGTTGCAGAATCAAAGAAAGTAGTTACAAAGATAGTTGAAGAAGTTTCTGATACGAAAGTTGAAGAAGTTGTTGAAATTGTTGATCAAGAGACTCCGAAAGTTGTAGAAAACGAGATTACAGAAAGTTCTACAAAAGCTGAAGAATCTTTATCAGAAGAAGATCTCAAGTTTCACTCACGACATGAAGAATTTGTTCATACAATGAAATCTATTCTGTCTCCTAAAATTTTTGATTCTTTTGCAGATTTTTTCGAGGAGCCAAAAACTGGGATGTGTTCGAGATTTGAAGAAAAGAAAGAAGAAGTCAATGAGATGATTGATGTCTCAAAGGAAATGAATGAAGAAGTTCTAAAGGAGATTGCAGATAAAGCTTTGATGAGCAAGTTAAAAGAGGTAGATTCAGACATCCATGAGTTAGTTGATAAAATGTCTGGTCTAGAGGAGGAAACTGGAGTCAGAAAGGTCAACATGGTCAAGTTGTCTGAGTCAGAGTCAGAATCTGGTGGTAAAATTGTTTGTGATGATGAGATTTTAACTGAAAAAGTTTTAATCCCCGATACACCATGTCTAAGTTGTTCACAACCATGCATGGAGTGTTTTGAAAAAGACACTAAGTATCAGGAATTAAAACAACATGCAGATTTGATGAAGTTTGACTTAGAACAGTTAAAAGAGGCTTATGACACATTGTCCAGGTCTATAAAAATGATTAAAAAAGAAAGCCTTGAAAATGATAAAGCAACAAAGTTGGCACAAGAAACTTTATATGATAAACAAAGAGAAGTAAATTTTCATCTAGATACAATCGCATCTTTGAAAAAGGAACTTGAGTTGACAAAAATTGAAAATGAACGAATTGATAAGAAGCTAATAAGTTATGTGGCTTCATCATATGTGTTGGAACAAATTGTACCACAACAGCCACATGCTTCATCTGCTTTCACTAGTATTCCACCCCCAATGTGGAATCATTATACTCAAAAGTATCCAGATGGGGTGGAACAGGCTTTAAATCTTAAGTTGAAATCAATTCAGGATGATATCACATCAATTGAGGATGTGTTACCTGAAAGCATTGATATCACATTTTCTTCATCTGACACCGATAATGAGTCTCAGATTATCAAAACGGTTGTCGATCAGGTATTGGATGAAGAAAGTGAGAAATCTGAAAATGTGAAATCTGAGAAGGTTTGTGCTGATTCTGAAGAAGAGGGAAATTTCTTAGATCAATATATACCGAAATCGGTAGAAAGTAAGAATGATGATCCGATTATGGTGGTATACACCATGATTGGAACTGACAAACTCTATTCCGATTACGAGTATCCTCTTCAGAACGCAAAGACTGAGAATGTCGAAAAAGTGTTCAAGTTGGTTGAATTAAACATTGATGAAGTGAACAACAAAGATTTTTTTTCTAAAACCAAAAAGTCTTTTATCACATCAAAATCAACAGTTTTGGGAAATAGAGATTGGTATGGTAAAGGGCAAAACAAGAGAAACAAGCTTAAAAACAAAGGAATTGGTTTTGATAAGAACATGGTAAAACAAGTTGGTAAACCAAAAGACAAAATCAATGATATGTTTGTAGTTGGTCCAATGCTTGAAAAAGAAAAAGATTACATTTTTAGCCAAAAAGCTGTGAATGATTTCAATGCAGCACAAAAGCTAAAAGAAGAGACTGTAAAGTCTACTTTTGTCGAGTATGACAAAAGAGTGTGCTATCGCTGCAATGAAATTGGACACATGGCTAAGCAGTGTCAAAAGGTGTTTGAGAAATTTGTGTATGATAAACCAAGAGTTCAGAAACAAAATGATTCAAAATCAAGTTTTCGAAAGACAAATGTTCAAAATGTTCGACCAAAGTCTTCACATGACACAAAGGGAAAACAACCGATGATTTCTCCGGTTCGTATTTTGAAAAGAGGAGAATCTTTGAAATCAGAGGACAAGCCGAAATCATTAGTCAAATCGACTTTTGAAGTTGGTGAATCTTCAAAGACACATAAGATTTCAAAGATTTATCCTAAGACAAAAGTTTTTGAGAATCAAACTTGGATTGCAAAATCAAAACCATCGGTCGAGGAGAAAAAGATGGAAAACATTTTGAAAAATGAAACAAAAGTTATTGAAACCAAATCACAATCAGTTGAGGAAAAGATAATGGAGAACGAGTTAAAGTCTGATTCAAAAGCTTTTAATCCTATTGTTCAAAATATTTTTGGAAAAATGGTTGACAGAAAAGTAAAAGGAGTAAAGGAATTTTATGCATCAAAAGTGGATGCTAATGATAAACAAGAATTTGAATCTGAACTTGATAAGTTTCTTGCAGAGTTTCCTCCTATCAAAGAAAATGTGTTAAAATCAAAAGTGGAAACTGTGGTTCCAAACGTCACATTTGAATTTCCTAAGATTGATGAAAAGTGTGATGTAGTGTTTGGAAGTGTTTCAGAAGTCAAAAAGTCATGGAGTTCATTGTTTGAATGAAGTTGATATGATATGTGCAGGGGCTTCCCAAGTCAATTTTATCAAAGTGGATTATGGACAGTGGTGCGTCAAGGCACATGACTGGGTCGCTTGCATTGTTATACGACGTCAAGTCAATCAATGGTTGCTATGTGGGATTTGCCGGTAATCAAGGTGGAAGGATTGTTGGTCAGGGAAAGCTTTCGAATGGAGTAATATCCTTTGATAAAGTGAACTATATAGTAGAATTGACGAACAATTTGCTAAGTATTTCACAAATTTGTGACAAAGATTTCTCTGTTCATTTCACAAAAACTGAGTGTGTCGTTTTAAAACCAGGGTTTAAAATCCCTGATGAGATGGTGTTGTTGCGTGCACCACGTGAGAATGATTTGTATTATCTTGATATGAGCACAGCAACGCCAACGTCTCATCAAAAACAATGCTTTGTGTCAAAACCGAAAGCAACTGAAAAAGATTCTATAATGTGGCATCGAAAGATGGGCCACATACATGTTCGTAAAATGAATTTTCTGGTTCATAATGATTTAGTTGAAGGTGTGAATTTTAAGAATTTTCATTTGAATGACGATTGTATTGCTTGTAAGAAAGGTAAACAGGTGCGCAAATCACATTCATTGAAGATCGCGAACTCAATCAGGTTACCTCTTGAGAGATTGCATATGGATCTCTTCGGGCCTGTGAATGTTCGAAGCATAAGCAATGATTTGTATTGTTTAGTGGTTACAGATGATTATTCTAGATTTTCGTGGGTTGTGTGTTTGGAGAGGAAAGATGAAACTTTTGGTGCTTTGATGGTGTTGTTCAAAAAGATGGAAAATTTGTATAAGTTGCCAATCCGAAGAATTAGGAGCGACAATGGAACCGAATTCAAGAACAACAAAATGTACGAATTTTGCAATGAAAAGGGAATTCTTCATGAATTCAGTGCGCCGTATACACCACAGCAAAATGGCGTAGCTGAACGAAAGAATAGGACCCTGATTGAAACTGCACGTACCATGTTGGCGGATTCAAAGCTTCCTATTTTCTTTTGGAGTGAAGCAGTGTCGGCAGCTTGTTATACTTTGAACAGAGTGTTAACAGTAAAGAAGTATGGAAAAACGTGTTTTGAGTTGTTACATAGATACAAGCCGAATCTTGAGTTCTTAGAACCTTTCGGCTCTCCGTGCACGTTTATTGATGCAGATGGAAAGTTTGGTGCGAAGTCAAATGAAGGATTCTTTGTTGGATATGCCAGCCCATTGAAAAGGGTGTTTGTACCATGTTTGGGGAAGGTGATACAAGTTCTACATGTAGATTGTCAGAAGCACACTTCATCGCCACAACTTCCCGGTCAAAGATTCCTATTTGATTACGATAAACTCTGGGAGTCGTTTCATTTACCGTCTGAGCCGAGTGAGGAGGAAATTGCTCTAATGTATCTTTATCAGCAAGGTGTATCTGAAGAGTCAATTTCTAGACCGCTAGAAGTTCCTCAACCCACCGAGGGTTCTCACGATGATGAAGCAGGACCAAGTGGAACAACTCACGAACCACCAGAGGAAACAGTTCAATCCTTCGATGAATCTGACGACTCAGAAGCGGAACCCGCTCCGACTTTTGACGAGGATCCAAATGAAGTTGAAGATCAAGCCGTTGATCTTGATATAACTAGTTTGGAATCGGAAGTTGATGTGCCTGATACTGCAATGCCGAGGACTTTATCTTACCATCCATCTGAACAAATTATTGGCGATCTACAAAGTGGTGTCAAAACTAGACATCAAATTGATCATGCTCTTACTTGTTTTTATTCTTCGATTGCTGACATTCAAAAAGATGTTTCTTTTAAATGTTTTATTTCACAGATTGAGCCAAAGACGTATCGAGAAGCATTGACAGAGGAGAGTTGGGTTAATGCTATGCAGGAGGAATTGCAACAATTTGAGAAATTGGGCGTCTGGAAACTTGTAGATTTGCCACCAAACCAAAAGTTGATCAAAACAAAGTGGGTATTCAAATGTAAAAGGGATGATAGAGGAGTCGTAGTCAGAAACAAGGCAAGGTTGGTTGTACAAGGATTTAGCCAACAAGAAGGGATTGATTACGATGAAGTTTATGCTCCAGTTGCAAGATTGGAAGCTATTAGGATATTTTTGGCATTTGCTTCATGGAAGGATTTCAAAGTGTATCAGCTTGACGTGAAATCAGCGTTTCTTTACGGCAAGATCAGTGAGGAAGTGTATGTTGGTCAACCTCCTGGTTTCACGAATCCGAAGCACAAGGACAAGGTATTTCTACTGGACAAGGCGTTATACGGACTTCACCAGGCCCCGAGAGCCTGGTACGAAACGCTCTCGTCTTACCTCCTGGACAGCGGGTTCACACGAGGTACAGTAGATAGTACGTTGTTTATTAAAGAAAAAGAAAACCATTTGTTAATTGTGCAGATTTACGTGGATGATATCATTTTCGGATCAACAAATGAAGAGCTGTGTAAAGAATTTGAGGTCGTGATGAAAAAGAAGTTTGAGATGAGCTCCATGGGCGAAATGAAATTTTTCTTGGGTTTGCAAGTGGAACAACTATCTGACGGGATTTTCATACATCAGTCAAAATATGTGAAGGATGTTCTCGACAAGTTCGATATGACTGAGTGTAGTCCTGCATCAACACCTCTTGCTCAAAACCATGGAATATGTCCTGATGAGAATGGAGTCAAGATGGACGAAACATTGTATCGATCAATCATCGGATCATTGATGTATCTCACAGCTTCTCGACCCGATATCATGTATCCTACATGTCTATGTGCGAGATATCAGTCAAACCCGAAGCAATCTCATCTAACCATCGTCAAACGAATTCTACGGTATTTGAAAGGCTGCCCAAGCACCGGCTTGTGGTATCCTAAAGGGGGTGATTTTACTTTGTCTGGGTTTGCAGATTCTGATTTCGGTAGCTGTAAGCAGAATGCTAAGTCCACCACTGCTGGGTGTCAGTTCTTCGGAACTCGACTCGTTACCTGGCAGTGTAAGAAACAAACCGCAGTGGCGCTTTCGACATGCGAAGCTGAATACGTTTCAGCTTCCAGTTGTTGTTCGCAGATCCTCTGGATCCAACAGCAAATGCGCGACTTCGGTTTGCAATTCTTAGACACGCCGATATATGTGGACAACGAAGCAGCGATAAACATAACCAAAAATCCAGTTCATCATTCTAAAACAAAACATATTGAAATCCGTCATCATTTCATTCGAGATTGTTATGAAAAGAAATTAATCAGGATTGAATATGTACACACAGATGAACAGAAGGCCGATTTTTACACGAAACCTTTTGACAAGAAAAGATTTTATTATCTTTTGAAACTTAATGGGTTGAAAAATCTGCAGTCTGGGAGGGTGGAAGAATGTGAAGCTGGTTTGGGTGGAGATTTGACATGAACCTTTGTCAAGTTGTCATTTTATTTTTTGTACAGTTTGTTTTCTGCTTTTCATTAAAAAAAAAAAACACAAAAATATGTTTTAGTTTTAGGGGGAGAATGTGCAGAAAAATACAAAAACATGATAAAATCTATAAAAACCAAAAACATTTGAAAAAGTAAAAATGAGTTTGTGTATAAAAGGGAAATGATAGTACATCAGCTAGACAGGTGCAGTACGCTAAAGAATTGGAATGTATAAAATGCAATTAAGCAGTCTCACTAAAGATGTGCCGATAGGTTTTTACAAAATTAGTAGATTAGTTTGGGATATAAACATAAAATTTACTTGCGTCCACGTGGGGAACACCTCCAGGATATATAGGTAACCCCTGAAATCTTGTTTGAAGGGTCCCATATTCTGAGATACTAGGTCTTTATGCTTAGTGATATCTGGGGTATTATCCCGGGACTTCTGCTGAAAGAAATTTCTGACCTAGTCCCCGGAGAATACTTTACGCTGCTTTGAAATATAAGCCTCCCCTCAGCATAAAAAATGATAACACAATTGCAAAATTTGTTAATCATGTGCTGTTGAAAAAGAAGATCCCCAAAGGGGACCCACCAAAAGTCGAAGCCGTCATCTCTCTGCGTATCGAAAGATCGACCTGAGCTCTCACGGCCCTCGTACTATAATTTATTCCATGACAGATATCATCTAGGTATACTCACCTGTAAGATTGAATACTGGGGTCTGGATACGGGAGTATATACTGAGGTGGGACACATGTAGATGTTTAAGTTCTAAAACACTAATTCTGTATCCCGAGCAGATTGAAAGTTTTGTGAGAATTTTAAAAGGATCAGTATATCGGCAATCTACGTGAATTGTTTAATGCTTAAAATGAAATAACAGCTTAACGGTACTTGTATTTTGTTGGCAGCTGATATGATCCCTTAACACGCTCACAAAAATATTGTTTGTACAGATTACTTGAATTTATTTTCAGCTTATTTTTTTGTTGAAAAATTCAAAAAGATTTTTGCTTTCATCTTATTTTCGACAACTGACTTTGGGGATTGAAAGATCAAAACTTATTGTGGAACATGTCTGGATGAGATGAGGGCTGGGTAAGCTGAAGATGCAGTTATATTTGGTAAAATGTTTGAATGTTTGAAAGTTTGAAAAAGTTTAAAAGTCAAAAAGTTCATTAAATTGAACTAATTTCAAATCAAAACAAAAGATGTGCTTCATAATTCGGTCAACCAAGGTCATTCAGTTGGACTTGGTAGACTAAGCAGTTAGTCAAGGTCATTAATTTGAACTTGATTAACTGGGTGTGAACATATTTGATCGGAAAAGGTTAAAAATTGAAAAATTTAAAAGTTGAACTTGTGATTTCACTTTAATGTCCAAGTGGAGATATCGCTCATGTGACCAAATCAGGTTCCGCTTTTATGAAATCATGGGTCCGCTCTTATGTCAAGGACACATGAGCGGAACCCCTATGATATAAATAGGCAGGGGGTTCGCTTATTTGTCATTTCTGCCATTTCGCTTTTGTGGTTTCTCTTTGAACGAAACCCTAACTTGTTGTTCTAAGAGTTGAATTGCTGCCCAATTTCACTTTGATTGTGTTTATTATCAGTATATTTGATATGGGCAAGGTAGATCTATTCTTAATTTGATCTATTTCTTCTTAAATCAATGTGTTGGCGTCATGTTCATAGTTGAAACTTAGATCTAGGGTTCTAGAGATTAAATCAGAACATAAAAATGATGTTGTGTGGTCGGATTTAACTGATAAACATGATTATATGTTTCGATTGTTCAGATTTGGATGTTTGATAGTGTTTGAACTTGAACAGATATTACAAGTTAGTTTTAGGGATGATTTTTTGATCAAAAATGGAATTAAAACATAACCCATGAATCGGAATCAAGTGATCTACAAACTGAAAACATCAATTTTGATTTTGGATGAATTTTTAGAGGTATCGTTCTTATGGTCATAAACAGATAGGTATCGCTTTTAGGGAATTGATAGGTTTCACTTTTATGACTTATTGGATGATTCTGCTTTAATGAACATGAACTGATGATTTCGTCCAAGTGTCATATGTGTGGTATCGCCTTTGTGTCATCAGTCTGATTTCACCCAAGTGTATGAAATTTGATATTTTTATCCGTAATGTCTAATTTTTGTGTAATATGTGGTATATGCAGGGATCTTTGACTGTTTTCGATCTGCTTCACAACAGTGCTTGTGACTTCGATGAAGAAAAACATACAGAATTGTCTAAATTCCACAGTATCTTGGAGTTTATGCGTCGTCTTCCAATTCAAAAGGCGTTAACTGATCAACGACCGGTATTCAAGTCTCACATACGTCGTTTCTGGGAGAATGCAACATATGACGATAAGTTGAAAGAAATTTCTTCGATAGTTCAAGTTCATGGAAAGGATCAGAGGATTATTGTAACTGAAGCCCTTATTCGAGAAATAGTGAACTTTCCGGATGAAGTTAACTCGCCTATCAGGTTTCCGGAGAAGATGGTGAAGGGTTGCATGTTAAGGATGGGATATTCAGGAGCATTGAATGCTGGAAATTATTTGAAGTCTAAGTTTCAAAAGCCATATAAATTTTTGATTCATTGTGTGTTAATGGCTCTCAGCCACACCAAAGGTAGTTATGACACGATGAGAGACTATCAGATGAATATGGTTGTTGCTTTGGTGCTTAACAAGAAGTACAATTTCTCACATCTTGTGTTTCACTACATGGTGGAAAATATTACATCAGAGAGCAAAGTTTGGATTTATCCTCGTTTCATTCAGATGGTGATAGATCGTGCGTATCCAGATATTGTGAGAGACATGAATAATGATTTGCTGGTTCAAACTCACATGAGTAATGATTCTCTGAAGCAACTTGTGAGATATCATCAAAACCATCCAGAACCTACATTTGTAGCTTCATTCTTTGGATTCATTAGTAATGCTAACTATGTTGATCCTGATCCAATAAATCATCAACATTGGAGAAATGAAGAAGAAAGGAAAGAGGCTGCTTATCAAGATGAGTTAAAGACTTTGATTGATTTTAAAGATTCTAAGAACAACTGGTTTGTGAAAGCTACAGGCAGAAGGCAAAGGCCAGCTACACCGATTGTGATTAATGTTGAAGGGTCGTCTTCAAAGCCTAAAAAGAAGCAAAAACAAAAGAAAAATACAAAAACGCTATTAGTTGATGAACCAGAAATTGAAGCTGAAGCAGTAGCTAATGTTGAAACTGAAGCTGAAATCAACATTGAAGCTGAAACTGAAATTGAAACAAATGTTGAAGGAGATATTCATTTTTCTCCAAGATCTACAGAGTTTTTGAAAGAGATTTGTGAATCTGTTCCTGAACAGAGTAAAGCTGCTGACAATGTAGTGATTGAAGATGTTGATGAAAGTTCTTCTAGTTCTTCTGATGAAACCATTGATGAAATTGCACGTCAAAGAAAAATTAAAGAAGCAGCTGAACAAGAGAAGTTGTTAAGAAAGAGAAAGAGACAAGAGAAGGATGATGCTGCTTACGAACCATCACCTGAACATGTATCTGAATCTCAAACTCCGGATAGTGGTATAAAGAAGAGAGGAGCTCGAAAGAAAGTTGCTCAGAAGAAGACTCAAGTTGTTAGTCCAACAATCAAGATTCCAAAAATTGTCTTGAAAAAGAAAACAACTAAAGGAACCAGTCATTCTATATCACCATCTGAACCTATTCCACCTCATTCACCATCACATCAAACTTCACCACCACATCTCTCACCACCACATGAACTTATTTCTACTCCACAAGTTAATATTCAAACACCACCTTCTTCACAACCTATTCTTCAAACAACACCTGGTTCTTCTAGTTATAAAACTTTTTCTGGTATTCCTGAGAATGTTTCTCTTGATGATATTGGAAATATTACCTTTGCAACAGATGAACAAATCATACATGTTGAAAAGAGAATTGATGTTATAGCTGATGAAAACAAGAAGTTAGTAGCTGAGTGTAAAAAGTTGGAGAATCGTGAGAAAATTCGTGATTTGAGATTAAAGGCAACTGAAGCTGAAAACAAGTCTTTGTTGAAGAAATTGGAATCTAATGAAGCAGAGATGGATATTATGAAAGTTCAGATTGCAGAATTGTTGGAAGAAAAGAAGAACAGGGATGAACATTTAAAATTCTATGAGTTGAAAAATCAAGAGTTGGAGGAAATTAAAGCACGAAATGAACATGAAAGCAAAATGATGAAGAAAGTATTGGAAAAGTTGGTGGGTACATCTTTAGAGTTGAAATACAATGAAGTTGTTCGTGATGAAGAGAAAGCTAAGAAACAGGCTGAAATTGATAAGCAAATGAAAGATAAGGGAAAGGGTCCTGAAATTGAAGAAAAAGCTATTATTCCAGTTGATGTTTCTGATGATATTCTGAATGTTCGTCCTCTTACAGCAATTTCTGGTATTTTTGATGCTGATGTTGAAATTGATGATCTTCTTATTGGAGAGAATGTAGAGGATGATGAAGATGATGAAGATGAAGAAGATGCAGAAGATGATGTGATTTCTGCAAGAAGTAGTTCTGATGAAGATGACAATGATGATGGTGCTGATGCATCAGGGTTTATAATGACAAAGAGATCTGATGAATCAAACGTTGATGATTTTATGAATGATTCAGTGAATGAAGAGCCAAGAGATGCTGAGAGTAAGGGGGAGTCTATTGATCCTCAGGATACTCAGAAAGAAGATTTGGTTTTACGATTGGATACATATCGGGAAGAAGGTGAACACTTCCACACGTATACTTTGGAAACGATACGAGAAATGATGAAAAGAGATGATCCAAAGGAAAAGTTTGATTTTGAAAATGAATTGAATTCTGATTTAGAGAAAGAGCTGAATGAATTCGATGTAAATCATTATGATGAGTATAAGTATCGGTATGTTGAAGATGCTGATCTTTATGATCGTGTTGAAGTAGAAGATTGGGAAGATGATGATGATGATACTGTTGAAGATACATCACAGTTGCCTACGTTAATGGAATTTTTCTCAAAGGAAAATAGAGATGAATTGAGAAGACAGGTGGCTGAAGTGTTGAAAGATTACAATCCTGATGGAACGAAGAGAGATTTGGATAAAGAGGAAAGGAAGAAGTGGTTTAAAGTTAATCATGACAGGAAATTCAAACGACCGCTGAAGTTCTATGAAAAAGATAGAAAAGTTTCTTTGGGAGACATAGTGAGTTGGGGTTTTCTACCTCACGTAAATGCTTATGTGATTAGAAGGGAAGATGGTGTTCAATATTTTGAGAAGCTTTATGATATCATGTCACTTCCGTGGTGGGATGTCGAAGAGTTATCAAAAGTTAGAATATTGGATTATCAGGTGAGGAAAAATGACATCGCAATGTGGGGTTTCATTCGTTTTGAAGCTTTAAGAGATTTCAGAGTATGGAAGCCGCATCGTCCGAAAGTTATTACTCAAGTTAATTCAGAAACAGGTGAAGAGGAAAGGGTTTTGAATATCAAGAAGCCGAAAACCATGAAGATTATTCCAGTGCCATCGATGGAACAGGAATTTTATAAAGGATTTCTTCATTGGGTATACAGTTGTTTAACTACTGAAGCTGTGATTACTTACAGAGCTGGGAATGAGCTGAGAGAGATTAAAGTTTTTGATCCGATGTGGTTAGTTAATTGTTCTAAAAAGGATATTGAATGCTTGTTTATACACAAGATTCATTATTCACCTGAAGATAAGGATCAAGCTTTGCAGTTTCAGAGAGTTGTGAATGTATGTTTTCAAAAGAATATAAATTCTGAAACAAAATGGAAGTCATCTTGGTGGGCATTGGAGAAGAAAGTCAAAAGGAAAGCTGAAAAGGAACGTAAAGCTCGTGAAGAAAAAGATAGATATCTTCGGGAGACATTTGCTCAAAGGCAAGCTGCTGAAGAAAAGAAAAGAGCTGATGATAATGAAAAGCTTAGGAAGATGTTGTCAAGGAAACCTAAGCCTAGAGAAGAAATATTCAAGTCATTGTGAAGACCCTGAAGACTAGACGAAGACTGCGGCTATATCCAAGGGGGAGTTTGTTAGTGCATAATGTCTAGAGCCTGCGTCTTAGTCATAGTTTATCTTGTATAGGGGTTTAAATGTGCTTAATTATGTAATTACAGGGGTTAGATTGATATTTGGTTTGTAAAGTTGTAAGAGGTTTCGCTTTTATGTCATGGTGACACATAAGCGAAATCAGTTGTATGAGATTTCGCTTATGTGTCAGACCATATGAGCGAAACCCCATGGACTATAAATACCCCTTGTGTATGTTCTCATTCAATAATGTTCATGTCATAGGTGCCGAACTGCTGACCTTGTATTTTCTGAATATTGAATGAGAAAAGTGTTTAAAAGTGTATCTACTCTGTTTCTACTCCGTTTCTGATTCGTTTCATGCATATTATGTGTTTCCGCCATATAATGTGTAGGTTCTAGCTTCAATTGTCTCATTAGACTGACAATATCGGTCCTACAGTATCTCCGGTGGCCGGAGACAGGGGAGGGGAGGGGGTGAACAGTGGCGGCTGAAGATGAGTTTAATTAGGGTTTTTATTAATAGGATGAGAGAGGAGGGGTTTAGGATGAATACATAGTGTAGGTTTTAGATTTAGGGAATTGGGTTGGGCTTGGGTCCGTACGCATGGGTCTGTAAAATATCGGGTGTCTTGCTTAACTGACCGGCCCGCTTATCTTAACACTTAATATTATAACGGTAAATAAGTTAATAACTAAATAAATAAATCTCTCTTCGCTCGTTATCATTATTTAATAACAACCAAAAATAATAATGATAATAATAATAATAGTGAATATGAGCATTAATAAAATGCTCGTCTCTCAACGATCAAGATCAAGGGTTCGGGTTGTCACATTCTCCCCATGTTACAGGAATTTCGTCCTCGAAATTAAAGCAAAACTCATACTATTCACTCTATATGTATACATAGACTCCATTACCACACGCAAATTACAAGCAGTTTCACGAAAGTCTACTAAACGAAAATGGAAGTCACATAGCACATAAGATCACATATCAATCAAAATCATGTAACGTAAGATTCACAGAGTTTGTACGTGTTTCACTTAGTATAGAATTTCACAAAATTAATTATAGCATCCTAGAAACATTCAGGAAAACCCGAAGTGTCACATTATCCCCAAGTTCAAGAAATTACGTCCCGAAATTTAGAGTGCAGTCACTGACAGGCTAGTGTGTTTAAATGTTTTCGTGAGGTGACTCATCATCCCCCTATTGGTTTGAATTTTCTTTCAAAATCCAGTTGTAGCCTCAGTGCTGGAAGTAATGTTTGTAAACAACTGGGGATACATGCGCATCATCTGGTCTTCCCGTTCCCAGGTAAGCTCTGGGCCACGGCACGAGTTCCAACGAACTCGGTCTGTTGGTATTATACCATGCTTGAAAGTTTTGATTTCTTGATTCCCTGTTCACAACTGGTTCCTCAACGAAGCGTAGTTGGTTGTTGACCATGAGTCCCTAAAAGAACAACGAATGTTTCGTCTGACAGACACTTCTTTAGATTAGGCACGCGAAAGACGTTGTGTACCGCATTCAGCTCTTCAAGCAGGTTTAGTTAGTATGCTACCTTACCGATCCTTTCGGTACTTCGAATGGTCCAACGTATCGCGGATTAAGCTTGCCCTGTTTGCCAAAACGTAACACACCCATCCAGGGTGAAACTTTAAGTAGAACCCAGTCTCCAACTAAGAATTCAAGAGATTTCCTACGCTTATCCGCGTAGCCTTTCTGACGGTCTAGAACTGCCGCCATACGTTGTCAGTTCTGGGCGATCCTACGCATTGTGTCAAGTGCAAGTTCTGGGCCGGTAATTTGGCTTCTGCCCAACATAGAGGTGACTGGCATTTGCGTTCGTGCAATGCCTCAAATGGTGCTGCCTAAATGCTAGTGTGGTAATTGTTATTGGAAGAGATTCTACCAAAAAGGAAGTGTCACTTGTTTTCCAACGTCGATAATACATGTTCTCAGCATGCCTTCTAGGGTTTCGGAGAGTGCGTTCGGTTGACCACCAATCCGCGGGTATAAACAGTGCTCATGTCTAACAGTGAGCCAAAGGGTCTGGCCGCAACTTGCGATGAATCGGATGCAAAGCGTGGATTACGATCATGGACAATAGAAGTTTACACTCCGTGCCTGACATCTACTTCTTTCAGGTAGACAGTTGTAAGTTCGAGAACTTGTCAGTTTCTTTGGTCGTGTGCCGTTACCAGTAGACATTACATCAATTTCTTGGACATGATAGAATAATATAGAAGTACCTCATAGATTATCTTCCACTTGCTAGAGTTGCGGATTTTTGAGCATTTCCTTAATGTCAAGTGATACTCTTTTGAGTCAAAATCGTGAGGGGTTGCGTATGCGATCGAGAAAAGCGGGCTTTGCGACGTTAAAAGTCGCGCGTTGAAAACTTAACGCAGGCGGTTTGAGTCGTAAAAGTACCAGGGTAGAGCGGAGGAGTCGTCCCGATTCCCACTGGTTTTTGGAAAAGGTTCGGACGTCGTCGAAAGAATCAAGTGTCGAACTTTGACAGAATGGAATAAATTCGAGTGTCATAACTAGGTGTTGATCGTATTGAGTTCGAAGAACAATGCTTGCGATACACGTTACCTCCGGGGTATCCTTGGCTCGTTGCTCCATCGAGTAACGTTCGTAGAGAGTAACTCGTCTAAACAGAGAATTGCGCGGAATAGAGTAGGATAAGAATCAATGGAATTCGCGGAGCATAATACAAGTAGCGAAAATATGCAAGTAGGGTAGTCGCGATCGATGCGTCCTCTTGAGGTAAAACATAAAGGCTTTGGAATCGGCAATAAGGATTTATCTGATGTCGATAAGGTAGTTGGTCGTACACAGCCTGGGGCGGTTAAAAATAAGGAACGTCACTTGCCGATAAGGAATGTTACGTCGATGGGGTTAGCACAAAATGAAGTAGCTAGAGAGGGATGGTCGTCATGCGGGTCTGTAGGTTTTAGGGTCTACTGAGACGTCTGGTCGGAGGTGATTTCTCAAACCGGTAGGAAATCAAGTTCGAGTGGATGGTTCTACGTCATGTGAATGAGTTCGAAGTAGCGCTTGAGTCATCGAGGGGTTTCGATGTGATACTGCGAAAACAAGTTTTCAAAAAAGTACGATTGAGGTAACACGTTGCCACATTTCAGGGGTTTGAGAAGTTTGTCGGCTAAAGGTCGCGCTTGCTGAATCCACTAAATCGGAGAAAAATCTGGTCCAGGTTTCTATACGAAGAAACGGGGATGTCTCAATAGAAGTAAGGATACCGTCTTAAGCAATAAATGCGGGTTCGTACGAAAGCTAGCGAAAGGATTTACCAAAATCGGAAAAGTCGTCAAAGAATAGCGCCTTTGGCAAAGGAAGGATAAAGTAAGCATCTAGGTCACCGTGTTCGTCGGAGGGTTGACTGGTTCGTGTCTTTGTCATGCCACGCCTTCAAATTCGCCGATTTGTAACGGAGACATCAATTTGTTGGGTTTTGGGGCGTGCTGAGGCATAAGGTTGAACTTGAATAGAGATTAACAACGTAACGAGGAATTAGGGGAAATAGCTTCGTGATCGATGGAAATATGATGCGATTGCTGGCACTGCAATGAGAAGCATACACTGCGCATGCTTTTCATGTCCGAGACGTGCAAACAGAAATCCGAAAAGTGTAAACCTATTAGAACGCTTCAAGAATCCAGGTGATCAGTTGGGTGAGGGAACAAGTCTCACCACCTAAGTCGGGAAAAGAGATACGCAGGTAAAAAGGATGCGAATGGCGTCGCCGTTCCTTCGAATATCCCATGATATAGGGGTGGCTCCCCTTCGTTGATTCGTTCTCGTAACTTCTCTATGTGGTCCGTAGCAGGCCTTTCCTGAGCAGGTCTATCGAGTAAACGTCCTTCGCGTCGATTCGCAGTCCAGGGATGATATCAGGAAGTACGTGGACGAGGGCTCGGAATAACTGGTTCATTGCCCTTAGTGTATCATGGTTTCGAACCAGGTTTAGGAGGACTCGCTCCTGTTTAACACGTAACACGCTAGCCTAGTCTTTGTATGATCCACTGTGTTAAATACTAAATATACGCATACATACTAACACATATATGCAAATTATACACATACACACATGCGTGTTCACACACATAAATTATGCACAAGTAAATGCCGTTAGCCTACCATTACCAGGTGAGCATCTGAAGTTGACGAACCTTGCAATCCGGAGTGTGGTGTCGTTGTGGTTTCCACTAAAGAACGGTTATAGTCTGGTTTTCATATAAAAATATTTATATTTAAAACCTAGTTCGCTATAACCAATGGCTCTGATACCAATCTGTCACACCCTCAAAAGGCACACGCAGAGTACTACCGCGAGGCGTGTGACTGACCAGGATCTTAGCCACTAATTAATTTGAACTGATTAGTTATTACTAGAATCATTAGGATAATTAGTGACCTAATTTAAATTTTCAAAACATAGCTTAAGTTTGCAGCGGAAAGGAAAGGAATACATATCGTAATTGAAAACCACAAGTTTGTTATCATGAAACTTACGCACCACGCACTCCATCCTATTGCAACGTCCGTCCAGAGCTGTATCGAGCAACCTGCAAAGCATGCAGTAGAGATTGTCAACACAAAGTTGGCGAGTTCACGAGTGTAGAGTTTTCCAGTTTTATTTCCAAAAACTTATCTCAACAGTTAATTTACTCATTTATAGATGCCATGGGGAGCTACCCCATAAGTAATCTACTAAACCGTTTACAATACCGAATACTATGCGACCGTACGTTTCCGTAGAGTGCCCGGTTTGTCAATGTTCTATCATCATTGACGGTTTGCCGGAGTCTATTAGTTCACTCCCGATCCCATACGCGGGCACGGTGTGAGGCTGGTGAGACCTAAATAGCGCTATCAACTAATAACCCGTTCGCCAGGCCCCGGCGACTAATCGGTATTAAGTAGTAGGGACTTGAGTGATAGAGTTGCGTTTAGTGTTGCTTGTTGCATCCAGCATAAATAGTAATTAACTAAGGGTCCTGCATAAGGGGAGAAAAGTGGGTTTGTATCCCTCACAGGGGATAGTGTTGTTACCCGTATCCCACACAAGGAGATAGAAATACCGTATCCCGCACAAGGAGATAGTAAGCAATCCCAAACCAGGAAAAGTGTTTCGTTCCGTTTCCCAACCACCGGGAACGCATGCTTTAAGTAAAAAGTAGTGAACTCACCTTTGCTTTGCTCGGTTGACAATTTACCTGTGTTATGTTGGTCAACCATATCCTATTATGGTTTATAAATGTTTATTAGGTTCGTATGCAAGTAACGTCACGTATAATCCTACACGTATCTAACACATCGCATGCATGTCTTACAAGCATATACGGTATTGGGCCTTTCCTAGTATGTGAACAATTTAAACAGTAACAGTTAAACAATATAAGGAACATGCGGCCCAAAACATATCATCACATAATGTGGCCCAATAATGAATTTAAATAGTCCAGTCGAAACCGGATAGTCTCGACTCGAGATTTTGAGGTCTCGAGTCGCAACCACGAGATTCTAAGTCGCAACAGTTGGTTTCGAGTTGTGCACATTTGAGTCGCAACCTTTGAGGCCTCGAGTCTGGTCTCGAGTCGAGATCAAGAGGTCTCGAGTCGTAACCGGCTGGTCTCGACTCCTGAAGCGCCTTGTTTGGTTTCGAGTTGATGATTGATGGTCTCGAGTCACAACACTTTGGTCTCGACTCGTTCCATGCTGATGCTTCTAGAATTTTCAGAATAGTACGATCCAATCAAAATTCATAAACATGTACTATCCAATTAAATTTCATTAACATGTTTCCTATACCGTACCGTCCTAAATTCAGATCAATGCTCCTCAATTCAAATATTCTTATCACATTCAACCAGTTCATCAGATTCATCAAAATAGGTCTAGCACTATAACTCTTCATCAAAACATATCATCAAATTAATTATGACTTATAGCAACTAAAACCCAAAAATCACTCAAACATACAACAGATTGTCATGAGACTTTTATTAAAATCCTATTATCATCATCAGACATCACTAAAAGAAACACATTCTCTTATTTAACCAATTATCTAAAACAGTTAACAATTTTTGCACAAAAGCATGAACCAAAATGATGCAAACATAAATCTCAGATTAACATACCCCTAGTCATCATCTCAATCCTTATTCAGAGCATTCAGATTGTACTCATTATCCCAAAAACATACTTCTAAATCCCATACATACTAAACAGTTAATCTCACATAAATATTTAACCAAAATCTATAATGAATACGTATAGCATTTGTACAGAATCTAAACTTTATTTCCTCAACCTCCTACATTCTACATTATTCTTAATCATCAAGCAGCTTTCATCAACATATTAGTAAACATCATCATCTTCAAACAATTTTTCACTTCTAGACCAACGAGTAGTAACAAACATTTATTTTCGGACAGTTTGTATTTAAATCAGATTTTTACTATCATCCTCATA
The DNA here is from genome assembly GCA_030545235.1 of Helianthus tuberosus. NCBI lineage: Eukaryota > Viridiplantae > Streptophyta > Magnoliopsida > Asterales > Asteraceae > Helianthus > Helianthus tuberosus. Next base: position 177,908,595 of record CM060450.1, read on the forward strand.
CAATATTCTCAAATCAACAAGTAACTCAATCCCAATGTGAAGGTTCACACAACAACTAAATCAAACATGTACCCATCTAAAAGGAAGTCACAGGGATGCAAGGTAATCGAAAATAATCATGAACTGACCAAGAAGTTATGGCGAATCGAAGGTGTGTGTATGTCACTGCTCCTCTCTGTTTCGGTCACCGGCACCTTTTCTGTGATGTGACTGTCTTCACCGATTCCAGCATCATCAGACGTCGCAGAGCATTCTGTCGACACCATCACCGTCGACCTGGTACAGCCACCGTCGAGTCACTGTCGTCCCGTTGTCGTAGCCAATCACCACCGCACATATCCACCGCCGTTGCTGGTCGCGTACACGTCGGATATCGGAGGAACATGGGAAGGGGACTGCCGTCATTATGTTTCTCTCTCTCTATTCTATTGTGTATGTGCGGGTATAACTGGGCTCCGGGGTGCAAAAGGGAGTGATACGAAGGAACGGGGTGGAAGGTTGTCGGTGTGTGCGCAGGTGTTTGCCGGGAAAGGATGACTGGTTGCCGGCCGGAATGTATCTCCGGTGGCCGGAGACAGGGGAGGGGAGGGGGTGAACAGTGGCGGCTGAAGATGAGTTTAATTAGGGTTTTTATTAATAGGATGAGAGAGGAGGGGTTTAGGATGAATATATAGTGTAGGTTTTAGATTTAGGGAATTGGGTTGGGCTTGGGTCCGTACGCATGGGTCTGTAAAATATCGGGTGTCTTGCTTAACTGACCGGCCCGCTTATCTTAACACTTAATATTATAACGGTAAATAAATTAATAACTAAATAAATAAATCTCTCTTTTCTCGTTATCGTTATTTAATAACAACAAAAAATAATAATGATAATAATAATAGTGAATATGAGCATTAATAAAATGCTCGTCTCTCAACGATCAAGATCAAGGGTTCGGGTTGTCACACTCGGCATTGAAAAATCTTCGTAAACTAAATCACACGTGTATAAGTTGACATTTAAGAGATATACAGTCAAGAAAATCGAGAGCAATGGTGATATATATGCGGATTAGACACCAAAAAATAAACACTCAAAAAATAGCTACAATTTAACGTATGTGTTTAGTGACGGAATCAGATTCCTAATTGTTGGAGAAATATCTGGTGGCAAGAAAAGCTGCTTCCAGGAGGTTGACAAGTGTTTTCGCTCGACGATTCCATTCTCGGGTGGTTGGTTTGTGTCACGGCCCCCGTCCCGGTGTTACCCGGTCCAGGAGCCGTGGGACAGAAACCCGTGGTATTTATTATTTGAGTTGACAGCGGAAGTTTAACAGGATCTTTTAAAATTTGAAAATGCCCGATTATTTTATTTCACCATCTGGGGAAAAATCCCCATAATTTACAGTAAAGGGAATGTGACAACCCAAACTTTCAAGGTCACTATCTCTTCGTCACGTGATCCTGTTTCTTGTTATTCCTCTTTCACATTCCTTACGACGATAAAAATTAGTAAACACCTGTGACGGTTATATAATTACTAAATGTTTTATATGCTCGAGTATACGTGTATAAATTGGGCCGAACTTTGTGACAATATTATGATTGGGCAGTCGCCCCCTTGATCTATATATCACGGCACTATTTGTTGGGCTTGAGCTCATTATCGGCCAATTTGGGAACCGCCCCAAACATGTATTAATTAGGGATACGTAATATGTTGTTGATAAAAAAAACCACAAAACTCAAACAAACCCCTCCCTTCCCTATCTCCTACGTATGGCAGTGGAACACCCCCCCCCCCCCGGTGAGATATCATCTTGTTATTAAAGATCTTGGTTAGTGAATCCATACTATGCTCATTATTATTTGATTGTTCCTTATGTGCTGATGTTTAGCAAAAGTGTTAGTATGATAATAATTGTGTCATGCGATATTGATTGTGCCTCTGATGATGATCATGTTATGAAAGTGTTATGTGAGTTGAAGTATGTAGGTTAATTAGGGTGCACTAGACAGAAGATTTAACATGATAATGATTGGTTTGATGTGAATTGATTGTGAGCTTACTAAATCTTTATTTTGTGATTCATGCAAATCGATGTTAAGACTCGAAAGTTACATGATCTTGATATGGTTATAACGTGCAATTAAAGATGTTATGTGATGTTATAATCTTTGCTTCAATGTATGGTTAGGGCACATACATGTGATAGCCGATTAGTAGTTGTGTTTGTATGTTTCGTACATGTTTGAATTAATTAAATATGAAATAGAAGTTATTATAATCTGGATCATGTGATATGTTTCTGACTTGAATTAAATAGAGGATGTGTATGATTGTTGTTTCAACATCAAACCTAACTAATTGATGTGAATTGGACCTTGATTAAATAAATAATGGAACTGTAAAACACTTGCATATATGTTGGACTTGATCATTTACGAAACAAGTAGGAAAACCAAAGGAATAATGGGCCCTTATGCATAAGATTAATTGTATTGGACCTGTTATATTATTAAATGACACCACTAGGTAGCCCACGTTTGAGGAAAACATAAAACAGATTGGGCGATTAGGCCCTGCTCGTTGACTGGCCGCACACCTCATGAAACATTGTGTCTTATCTTTTTTTTATTGGACTATGATTTAGTGTTGGGCCATAGGTTTGTCACACAATTTGTACACTGTTGAGATGTGGGATTTTAAAGGTAGTTATACAAACAGAAGGATATTGGAAGAACTAAACATCAACTATGTGATATCATAATGTATGTACCGATTGCATGGCGTGATCAACTGTTACAATTTGTATGATGATATGTGTATGTTACTTGCATAATATGTGGTACAACATGCGTTATGTGATTAAGAAACTGACTGAATCTGGTAACCACGGTAGGGTTTGATTGATCAACGTAGCACAAGTAATTAGTCTTACCGAGCAAACCAAGGTGAGTTCACACTCTTAAGGCATGGGATTCCCGGTGGGTTGGGAATGGGATTAAGAAGCTAAGATGAAACCTGTATATTCACCACTATAGACTACATTTAATCCTGCGTATTCTCGGATTGGGTAGAATACGTACCTCCGTCCTCGGATTGGGAAGGACGCCTACACTAAACCTGCGTATTCTCGGATTGGGAAGAATACGTACCTCCGTCCTCGGATTGGGAAGGATGCCTACATTTAACCTGCGTATTCTCGGTTGGGTAGAATACGTACCTCCGTCCTCGGTTGGGAAGGACGCCAATATATATAACTAGTCTAGTGGTTTACAACATGGGGTAGCCCCCACAGGTTATGGTTTGGGAAACACTGGATTGGATAACTCATGGTTTTTGAATGAACTCGTGGTTTTTGAAACAACTATAAATTGGATAACCAACTGTGAACTCGCTCAACTTTGTTGTTGACTCATTGTTACATGCCTTGCAGGTCGTTAGGTATCTATGGAGCTTGCACGAGTAGGAGGAGTCGTTGTGGGATATGGACCGTTGGGTGCCATGTTAAACTTTATGAACTTATGACTTATGTTTTGGTTTTAAATTTTATGCTTCCGCTGTTTAACTTGAATTTGGTTAACTTGTTTTTGAACACCAATTATATTTGGTTGAACTTTTATTTAATTTACTATATTGTTCAATATGATTGGTGGCTTGATCCTGGTCAGTCACGCCTCCTGCGGTGATACTCCGCTTGTGGATTTTGGGGGTGTGACAGATTGGTATCAGAGACATTGGTTATAGCGAACTCGATTTTAAAAAGGGAAAAAAGCTTTTTAACAAAACCAGACTATAACCTGTACAGTGCTCAACGATCCACAACGATGCTTCGCTCCACGTGCAAGACTCAACACTATAGGTGATATGGTTTATGTTTATTTTGCCTATCTATCAGTTTGCTTAATGCATTGTTTATGGTATGCTTAGTCAACGTAACGACTATTGTTTGAAACCCTGTGTACTCTCTTCTGTCATCCCATACATATGCACTTTCGCGACACCTCTCTCACTTGTGGTTTCTTTTATGTGGAGATCATGAGTGGACGTTTGAACTTGACTCAAGCCCAGCTGACGGCTCTAATCAATGAACAATTGGCTGAGGCACTCGCAGCAGTCCCTGCAGGAGGTCAGCATGCTCAGCCTCCCGTATGTACCTTCAAGACCTTTATGGACAGTTGACATAGTACCTTCAGCGGCACAGAAGGAGCTGTAGGTCTTCTTCATTGGTTCGAGAAGATCGAGTCTGTTTTTGAGATGTGTGAAAGCCCTGAGGCTCGTAGGGTAAAATTTGCTACTGGAACACTCAAAGGTGCTGCGTTAACTTGGTGGAACGCACAGATTCAAATGCTAGGGTTGGTAGCTGCTAACGCCACCCCATGGAACGACTTCAAGGATCTGATCAAAGAGGAGTACTGTCATCGCGACGGCATTCACAAGCTAGAGGTGGACGTTTACAACTTGAAGATGACAGGGTCTAAAATTGAGGCGTATACGAAGAGATCGAACGAATTGGCCATATTGTGTCCTACTATGGTGGATCCTCCTATCAAGCGAATCGAGCTGTACCTCAAGGGTTTAGTGCCAGAGATTCAGAGCCATGTGATTGCAGCTAACCTTGGTACCATCCAGCAAGTCATTCGACTAGCCCATCGCCTTACTTACCAGGCAGTTGAGCAGAACAGGCTACCCAAGCGCATTAGTGCTACAACCACTTCTGAAGCTACTAGCGACAACAAGCGCAATTGGGATGGAAATTCAAGCAAGGGTTCTACTTCTGTTCAGTCCCAGTCGCAACAGCGAAAGACAGACGATTACAAGAGCCCTGGTCAGCAATCTTCAGGCAGTCAGAATCAGGGTCAGGGTGGATACAGGGGAAATCACCCTAAGTGCAATCGAAGTAATTTGCACCATATCGGGCCGTGCAACAAGGGTCATTGTCAGAGATGTAACAAGCTGGGTCATGAAGCTAAGGATTGCAGGAGCTCACGTCCTGCGAACCAAAATCATCAACAACAGCCACTAGCTCCACAGAACCAACAACAGCACCAGCAGGGTAATAAGGGATGCTATCAGTGCGGTGCTGAGGGCCACTTTAAGAGACACTGTCCACAGTTGAATCAGAATCAGAACAACAACCAAGGAAACAAGAATAACAATGGGGGCAACAATGGGGGTAACAATGATGGCAATGGTACCCGGGGTCATGCCTTCATGATTGGACAGGGTAATGCTAGGAATGATCCCAACGTTGTGATGGGTAAGTTTCTACTGGATGACTTTTATGTTACTGTTTTATTTGATTCTGGTGCCGATACCAGTTATGTGTCCTTAAAAGTTAGTCAGATGCTTAGACGTACTCCAACACTTTTGAACACCAAGCACATTGTAGAACTAGCAAATGGTAAAAGTTTAGAGGCCACACACATAGTTAAGGGCTGTAATCTTGTTCTTGCTGATCAGACCTTTTCTATCGACCTCATTCCTATCGTTCTGGGTAGTTTCGACGTTGTTATTGGGATGGATTGGTTATATCATCATCAAGCGGAAATTCTTTGCAATGAGAAGATTGTCTGCATCCCTCGTTCTGGTGAAGAACCACTCGTGATTCGTGGTGACAAGAGTGGTGCAGTTGTAGGCATCATCTCTATCCTTAAGGCTTAGAAGTATTTGCGAAAGGGCCACACAGCTATTTTAGCCCTCGTTACTGACACCTCCACGAAAGAGTAAAGAATTGAAGACATTTCGATTATACGCAACTTTCCTGAGGTATTCCATGAGGAATTACCTGGTCTTCCGCCTCATCGTCAGGTTGAATTTCAAATCGAGCTAGCTCCTGGAGCAGCACCAATAGCTCGTGCACCTTATCGTTTAGCTCCATCAGAATTAGAAGAATTGTCCATGCAACTAAAAGAGCTATTAGACAAAGGTTTCATTCGTCCTAGCTCTTTGCCCTGGGGAGCTCCAGTCTTATTTGTGAAGAAGAAAGACGGTACCTTCCGAAATTTGTATTGACTATCGTGAACTCAACAAAGTAACGGTGAAGAATCGTTATCCTCTTCCGCGTATCGATGACTTATTCGACCAGCTGCAAGGGTCGAGCTTCTACTCTAAGATTGATCTGAGATCGGGCTATCATAAACTGAGAGTCAGAGACGAGGACATCTCCAAGATAGTATTCAGAACTCGTTACGGGCACTACGAGTTTCTAGTTATGCCTTTCGAATTGACAAACGCACCTGCGGTCTTCATGGATCTCATGAATCGAGTGTGCAAACCTTACCTGGATAAGTTCGTTATTGTTTTCATTGACGATATCCTGATCTATTCTAAGAGTCAGGAGGAGCACGAACATCATCTGCGTCTTATTCTGGAACTTCTTCGAGCAGTGCAGCTGTATGCTAAGTTGTCAAAATGCGACTTTTGGCTTCGTGAAGTCCATTTCTTAGGCCACGTGGTAAATGCGGATGGGATTCATGTGGATCCATCCAAGGTTGACTCGATCAAGAACTGGCCTGCGCCCCGTACACCAACAGAAATCCGCCAATTCTTGGGTTTGGCGGGTTACTACAGAAGGTTTATCAAGGATTTCTCAAAGATTACGCAACCTCTCACTTCACTAACTCAGAAGGGCGTCACCTATCGTTGGGGTGATGCACAGGAATCCGCGTTTCAGCACTTAAAGGACAGACTTTGTAGCGCGCCTATTCTCTCATTACCTGAAGGCACCGATGATTTTGTGGTTTATTGCGACGCGTCAATCCAAGGACTTGGTTGTGTGTTGATGCAACGTGAGAAAGTCATTGCTTATGCATCACGCCAACTTAAGGTTCACGAAAGGAACTACACTACTCACGATCTGGAGCTGGGAGCTGTTGTTTTTGTACTCAAGATATGGAGGCATTACCTGTACGGTACCAAGTGCACTATCTACACCGATCACAGGAGTCTCCAGCATATCCTCGAACAGAAGGAGTTGAACATGCGACAGCGTCGATGGGTTGAACTCCTAAATGATTACGAATGCGCGATCAAGTATCCTCCGGGAAAAGCCAATGTTGTGGCCGATGCCCTCAGCCGGAAGGAATCTAAACCTAAGCATGTACGTGCGTTACAGCTTACCATTCACTCTAGTCTTCCCACTCAAATACGAGATGCTCAGGTTGAAGCATTGAAGGAAGAAAACATCAGGGCTGAGTCTTTGCGAGGATCAAGGAAACGGTTAGAGCAAAAGGAAGACGACGCTTATTACGTGACAGGGCACATCTGGGTTCCACTTTATGGAAATTTACGTGAGCTTGTTTTGGATGAAGCACACAAGTCTCGTTACTCGGTACATCCTGGTTCGGATAAGATGTACCACGATCTCAAGACTACATACTGGTGGCCTAGTATGAAAGCCAACATAGCAACCTACGTTAGCAAATGTTTGACTTGTGCGAGAGTTAAAATCGAGTACCAGAAACCATCAGGCTTACTTCAACAACCAGAGATTCCGACATGGAAATGGGAACAAATTTCCATGGATTTCGTTACTGGCTTGCCTAGATCTCAACGAGGGAATGATACCATTTGGGTGATCGTGGATCGACTCACTAAGTCTGTACATTTCCTGGCTATCAAGGAAACGGATAAGTTCTCCACTCTAGCATACGTATACCTAAGAGAAGTGGTTGCTAGGCACGGCGTGCCAACCTCCATCATTTCTGATCGTGACTCGCATTTTACTTCTGAGTTATGGCAAGCGATGCACAAATCTTTTAGTTCTCGTCTAGACAAGAGTACAGCCTATCACCCGCAGATGGATGGGCAGTCTAAGCGCACCATCCAAACCCTTGAAGACATGCTCCGGGCATGTGTAATCGACTTTGGTAACGGCTGGGAAAAACACTCCCGTTAGTGGAGTTTTCGTATAACAACAGTTACCACACCAGTATCCAGGCTGCTCCATTCAAGGCATTGTACCGGGCGTAAGTGCCGATCACCTCTTTGTTGGGCAGAGGTTGGCGACAGTCAAATCACTGGCCCAGAACTCGTCGTAGACACAACCGAGAAGATTGCTCAGATACGACAACGAATAACGGTAGCTCGTGACCGTCAGAAAAGCTACGCTGATAAGCGAAGGAAACCACTCGAGTTCCAGGTTGGGGATCGAGTACTACTTAAAGTCTCACCTAGGAAAGGTGTAGTTCGTTTTGGTAAACGAGGCAAACTCAACCCGCGATACTTCGGACCTTTCGAAATCATAGAGAAAATAGGCAAAGTGGCCTACAAACTTAACCTACCCGAAGAACTCAGTGGAGTTCACAACGTGTTCCACGTGTCAAATCTGAAGAAGTGTCTGTCAGATGAGACCCTCATAGTTCCTCTCAAGGAGCTCACTATCGACGATCAGCTGCGATTCATCGAGGAACCAGTAGAGATTACTGACCGAGACGTTAAGGTTCTCAAGCGCACCAGAATACCTCTTGTTCGAGTTCGTTGGAACTCCCGTCGTGGCCCAGAGTTTACCGAGAAGACCAAATGAAACACAAGTATCCCCAGTTGTTCGAGAAAAGTGCAACCACTACTGAGGCTGAAGCTATTGCAGAATTTCGGGATGAAATTCCAAACCAACGGGGGGATGATGTGACACCACAGGAAAACCAGGAAAACACGCAACATAACTAGCTTCCTCAGTAACCACGTGCTAAATTTCGGGCCGAAATTTCTTTCAAGTTGGGGATGATGTGACAACCCGAACTTTCAAGGTCAGTATCTCTTCGTCATGTGATCCTGTTTCTTGTTATTCCTCTTTCACATTCCTTACGATGATAAAAATTAGTAAACACCTGTGACGGTTATATAATTACTAAATGTTTTATATGCTCGAGTATACGTGTATAAATTGGGCTGAACTTTGTGACAATATTATGATTGGGCAGTCGGCCCCTTGATCTATATATCTCGGCACTATTTGTTGGGCTTGAGCCCATTATCGGCCAATGTGGGAACCGCCTCAAACATGTATTAATTAGGGATACGTAATATGTTGTTGATGAAAAAAACCACAAAACTCAAACAAACCCCTCCCTTCCCTATCTCCTACGTACGACAGTGGAACACCCCCCCCCCCCCCCCCCGGGTGAGATATCATCTTGTTATTAAAGATCTTGGTTAATGAATCCATACTATGCTCATTATTATTTGATTGTTCCTTATGTGCTGATGTTTAGCAAAAGTGTTAGTATGATAATAATTGTGTCATGCGATATTGATTGTGCCTCTGATGATGATCATGTTATGAAAGTGTTATGTGAGTTGAAGTATGTAGGTTAATTACGGTGCACTAGACAGAAGATTTAACATGATAATGATTGGTTTGATGTGAATTGATTGTGAGCTTACTAAATCTTTATTTTGTGATTCATGCAAATCGATGTTAAGACTCGAAAGTTACATGATCTTGATATGGTTATAACATGCAATTAAAGATGTTATGTGATGTTATAATCTTTGCTTCAATGTATGGTTAGGGCACATACATGTGATAGCCGATTAGTAGTTGTGTTTGTATGTTTCGTACATGTTTGAATTAATTAAATATGAAATAGAAGTTATTATAATCTGGATCATGTGATATGTTTCTGACTTGAATTAAATAGAGGATGTGTATGATTGTTGTTTCAACATCAAACCTAACTAATTGATGTGAATTGGACCTTGATTAAATAAATAATGGAACTGTAAAACACTTGCATATATGTCGGACTTGATCATTTACGAAACAAGTAGGAAAACCAAAGGAATTATGGGGCCTTATGCACAAGATTAATTGTATTGGGCCTGTTATATTATTAAATGATACCACTAGGTAGCCCACGTTTGAGGAAAACATAAAACAGATTGAGCGATTGGGCCCTGCTCGTTGACGGGCCGCACACCTCATGAAACATTGTGTCTTTTCTTTTTTTATTGGACTGTGATTTAGGGCTGGGCCATAGGTTTGTCACACAATTTATACACTGTTGAGATGTGGGATTTTAAAGGTAGCTATACAAACAGAAGGATATTGGAAGAACTAAACATCAACTATGTGATATCATAATGTATGTACCGATTGCATGGCGTGATCAACTGTTACAATTTGTATGATGATATGTGTATGTTACTTGCATAATATGTGGTACAACATGCGTTATGTGATTAAGAAACTGACTGAATCTGGTAACCACGGTAGGGTTTGACTGATCAACGTAGCACAAGTAATTAGTCTTACCGAGCAAACCAAGGTGAGTTCACACTCTTAAGGCATAGGATTCCCGGTGGGTTGGGAATGGGATTAAGAAGCTAAGATGAAACCTGTATATTCACCACTAATAGACTACATTTAATCCTGCGTATTCTCGGATTAGGAAGAATACGTACCTCCGTCCTCGGATTGGGAAGGACGCCTACATTTAACCTGCGTAATCTCGGTTGGGTAGAATACGTACCTCTATCCTTGGTTAGGAAGGACGCCAATATATATAACTAGTCTAGTGGTTTACAACATGGGGTAGCCTCCACTGGTTATGGTTTGGGAAACACTGGATTGGATAACTCATAGTTTTTGAATGAACTCATGGTTTTTGAAACAACTATAAATTGGATAACCAACTGTGAACTCACTCAACTTTGTTGTTGACTCGTTGTTACATGCCTTGCAGGTCGTTAGGTATCTATGGAGCTTGCACGAGTAGGAGGAGTCGTTGTGGGACATGGACCGTTGGGTGCCATGTTAAACTTTATGAACTTATGACTGATGCTTTGGTTTTACATTTTATGCTTTCGCTGTTTAACTTGAATTTGGTTAACTTGTTTTTTAACACCAATTATATTGTGTGGTTGAACTTTTATTTAATTTACTATATTGTTCAATATGATTGGTGGCTTGATCCTGGTCAGTCACGCCTCCTGCGGTGATACTCCGCTTGTGGATTTTGAGGGTGTGACAGGGAATTTCTCGAGGAAATCCCTTGTTTTACAAAACATGTTTATTTATTTTATTGAGCCACCACTTCAAGCTTGTTAGTGCTCTGTAGCACATTTTCCTTGATTCACAGTAAGTCACCTGAAACATGTTTAAAAATATTTTATCAGCGGGGAAATACTGGCGAGTCATTTAGGTTAAATAAAACGACACATTAGTTATAGATTACAGTATAAGAGCGATTACAATGGCTACTATCTTATTTTTATCTGGCACCGTGTCACACCCTGGTGACGATGGTCATACCACTATTGGGTCCTTTCACCCAAATAGTGATGATTATCACTGTTAGGTTTGTTAACCTAACCATGAGAAATTAGTAATGTGCACAATACCCCACTTGCCAGTGATTCAGGATAACCACAACTTAATCCCTGTAACTATAACTTTTGAAAATAATTTGAGTATAGTAAAACATTGTTGATAAAAAGAGAATGACTCACATTGCAAGTTTAGACGGGCAGAGTTTAGCCTACTGATTTAGCCGTGTAACCTAGTTAAAATAACAATGCACACGAAACTAGGTCAGTAACTTAACACAACATTTACGATAACTCACGAAATCAAAATCGTCACCACGAATGTCAAAGTATAGCCCAAATACGGGCAGCACTTAAACATCCATCGGATCGATTTCAATCGATCGGACATTGTATCGTAGCAGTGATCGAGTTAATACCCTGTATTCGTAGCAGTGTCTTGACACCATAAGACTCGTTTTTAGCAGAATATGGACGTTTTGAGACTGAGATTTCGAACACAGAAGCAAGTCTCATGCACAGGCTACTTATAGCAACATTTTAGGTTTTTCGCGGCCCGCGTAAACCTTAACATGACTTTTACGCGGCCCGCGAGGACCCCTAGTCTACGTGTAGGGCTAGCGTGTCACGAGTAGGGTTGCCACGTGGCCTGGAACACTTATTTGGTGAATTTTAAGTTGTCGCGGCCCGCGTAGATGTAACCTTATGGTTTACGCGGCCCGCCTGAAATTCAAATTTCATTTTTTCTTGGTTTTTTCATGTGTATTAGGGTTTCAGGGGTCCGGGTTTTCACTTATGGTTGTTTTTAGACATTTTGCAGGTCCTTACATCCTCCCCACCTTATTTAAAATTTCATCCTCGAGATTTACTGAAATAAGTGGGGATGCTTTCGCTTCATTTCTGATTCCAGCTCCCAGGTGTATTCGGGTCCTCTTTTTGAATCCCACCTGACTTTGATCAGTATCAATCTTTTGTGTTTGAGAAACTTGACCTTTCTGTCTTCTATTTGGAGTGGTTTCTCAACAAATTTTAACTTCTCATTTACCTCTATATCTTGAAGAGGTAGTACCAGGGATTCGTCAGATAAACATTTCTTGAGGTTGGATACATGAAATACATCATGTACCCCAACTAACTCTTCCGGTAGTTGTAAGCGATAGGCGACCGGTCCTATTCTCTGGATTACTAGGAATGGTCCTACGTACCTTGGACTTAGCTTTCCTTTCTTACCGAACCGAACTACCCCTTTCCAAGGAGAAACTTTCAAGAGTACCCTGTCTCCAACTTGAAATTCTAGTGGCTTGCGTCGATTGTCTGCATAACTCTTCTGGTGATCTCGAGCCGTTTTCAGTCTTTCCTTGATTTGAGTGATCTTTTCGGTGGTTTCTTGTACGATTTCAGGACCTGATAACTGGCTTTCTCCTATTTCTACCCAGCAAACTGGAGTTCTACACTTTCGTCCATACAGTGCTTCGAACGGGGCAGCTTCAATGCTTGAATGATTACTATTGTTATAGGAGAATTCAATTAAAGGTAAATGGTTGTCCCAGTTTCCTCCAAAATCTATCACACATGCCCTGAGCATGTCTTCCAGGGTTGGGATCATCCTTTCACTTTGTCCGTCTGTTTGGGGATGGTATGCAATACTTAAATTTAGTCGGGTTCCCATTGCTTCCTGGAAACTGGTCCAGAAATGGGAAGTGAAACGACTATCCCTATCCGATACAATTAAGAGTGCGACTCCATGTAAGGATACTACCTCATCTACGTATAATTTGGCTAATCTTTCCATGCTAAAGGTTTCCTTCATGGGTAGAAAATAAACTGATTTGGTTAACCGATCCACAATTACCCAAATTGCATCGTTACCTTTTCTGGTTTTGGGTAACTTAGTAACGAAATCCATGGTTATTAGTTCCCATTTCCAAACAGTCATTTCTAATTGTTGGAGTAACCCTGAGGGTTTCTGGTGTTCTGCTTTAACTTGTGAACAAGTTAGACACTTAGATACATATCTAGCTATGTCCTTTTTCATTCCTAACCACCAGAAATTATTTCTTAAATCTTGGTACATCTTATTATTACCAGGATGCATGGTATACCTAGATTTATGGGCTTCCTCTAAAATTTTGTTTCTTAAGTCTCCTTGTTTAGGTACCCAAATTCTTTTCTTGTGGAATCTCCAAATTCCATCAACTCCTTGCTCCAGTTCTTTTATTCTTCCTTTCATTCCTTCAGCATCATCCTTGATTGCTGTTTCTTGAACATTCTTTAGTTGTTCCATTAAATCTATTTGAAGATTTAATCTAAGAGCACAAATTCTTCTTTGTTTCTCATGATACTTACGACTTAAGGCGTCTGCTACTACATTTGCTTTTCCTTTGTGATATTGAATATCACAGTCGTAGTCACTTAAAATCTCCATCCATCTTCTTTGCCTCATGTTTAATTCTTTTTGCCCAAATATGTATCTTAAACTCTTATGATCCGTATAAACCGTAAACTTACTTCCATACAGATAGTGTCTCCAAATCTTAAGGGCAAAAATTATTGCTCCTAATTCTAAGTCGTGAGTCGTATAATTCTCTTCGTGCTTCTTCAATTGTCTTGATGCATATGCAATTACCTTTTTGCGTTGCATTAACACACATCCTAATCCTAGCTTAGAAGCATCACAATAAACTTCAAAATCTTCTGTCCCTTCTGGTAAGGCAAGAATTGGGGCGTTTGTTAATCTTTGGTTTAAAATCTTAAAAGCCTCTTATTGTCTAGATCCCCATTCAAGCTTCACTGCTTTACAGGTTAGCTTAGCTAATGGCACAGCTATTTTGGAAAAATCCTTAATAAACCGTCTATAGTATCCGGCTAATCCTAGAAAAATTCTAACTTCCATAGCTGATTGCGGGACCTTCCATTTGGTAATCGCTTCTATTTTGGAGGGATCTACGTGAATACCTTCGTGATTCACCATGTGTCCTAAAAATTGTACATCTTGTAGCCAAAATTCACACTTTGAGAATTTGGCGTAAAGATTCTCTTTTCTTAGAAAAGTTAAGAGTGCACGTAGGTGCTCACAATGCTCATCCTGACTTTTGGAATAAATGAGTATATCGTCGATAAAGACAATTACAAATTTATCCAAGTACGGTTTACAGATCCTATTCATCATGTCCATGAATGCTGCAGGAGCATTTGTTAATCCAAAGGGCATGACTGTAAACTTGTAATGACCATACCTAGTTCTGAAAGCAGTTTTAGGTATGTCTTCTTCTTGTACTTTCAACTGATGGTATCCGGAGCGTAAATCTATCTTAGAAAAATATCTACCTCCCTGAAGTTGATCGAAAAGATCATCAATACTAGGTAATGGGTATCGATTCTTAATTGTAACCTTGTTCAATTCCCTGTAGTCGATACACATTCGCATCGAACCATCTTTCTTTTTCACAAACAACACGGGTGCTCCCCAAGGGGATGAACTAGGTTGTATAAATCCTTTATTGAGCAATTCATCTAACTGCTTTTTCAATTCTAACATTTCGGTGGGTGCTAGCCGATAAGGTGTCTTAGCTATCGGTGTAGTTCCAGGAATTAGATGAATTCTAAATTCTAATTCCCTATCGGGTGGTAATCCAGGTAGTTCTTCTGGAAATACATCCGGGTATTCTGATACTACTAGAATTTCCTTAAGTTCCTTACCTTTAGCGTTGATGATTGCCGAAATCATATACACTATTCCTTGTTTTCTTGAATAACTGGCCATTTTCATTACTGAAATGAATTTTATTGGCTTACGGGGCTTATCTCCTGTAATCACAACTATTTCTCCTGTGGGTGTATGAATTTCTATGGAACTCCTATCACAGAGGATTCGAGCATGGTTAGCTACTAACCAATCCATTCCTAACACAACATCGAATCCAGCTAAATTCATAGGTAACAGGTTTGCAGAAAATTCATGGTCTAAGAGTTCTATCTTTCCTTCATGCAAAACTTTATCTATGTTAACAAAATTCCCATCTACCGTTTCTACCGTAAAAATCTGCCTAAGTTTGGTTAAAGGTAGTTTAAGAGCTTGGCAGAATGAAGTATTTATAAAACTTTGGTTTGCCCCAGAGTCAAATAACACTTTTGCATAAACGTCGTGAACTAGAAACGTACCAGCTATCACATCAGGGATTAGTTCTGCTTCTTGGGTAGTTAACTGGAAGGCTCTTACATTCTTTTTAGTAGTTCCTTCTGTAGGTTTGGCTTTGTTGTCAGCTGGTTTGACCAATTTGGGGCAGTCTGGTCTAAAATGTCCAGCTTCTCCACAGTTGAAGCAGATTGTTGATTTCTTCCTCCGGCAATCTTCTTCTTGATGCCCTGGAATTTTGCAGAAATTGCAATACCCTTTGCATTTTCCAAAATACTTTCTTTTACAGGTACTGCAAAGTGGAATGGTGGAGGATTGCCCAGTTCCTCTTTTCTTGAAGTTGCTACTAGCATTACCCCCTCAGAATCCTTGGGTAATCTTCTGAGCCAATTCCTTCTTTCTGTTTTCTTCTCGCGTACGCACCAGTCCATCAGTCAAAGTGTTGGCTAATTCCACTGCATCGTCAATTACGCGGGGTCTCACAGCTTTGACGATATCACGAATCTCGCTAATTAAACCCCAAATATAGTGAGAAATAAGTACCGGTTCTGGCGAGGCCAGAGTTGGCACAAGTCTGGCATATTCGAAGAATGTCGAAGTATATCCTCGACAATCAACGTCTCCATCCGGTGATTGAGGAACTTATTTATCATTTGTTCCTTTTCATATTCGGGACAGAATTTTCTTTCCACCAGACTTTTAAATTATTCCCAATTCATGGCATAAGCCACGTCGCTTCCCTTGGCTTGTAGTACCGTATTCCACCATTCTAGTGCCCCTTCTATAAAAAGATGCGACGCGTACATGACCTTGTCTTCCTTGGCACATTTACTTATTTTAATTACTGCTTCGATTTTCTCTAACCAATGCAGTGCAGCAGTTGCCCCTTCATTGCCTGCAAATTCGATTGGTTTACAGGCAAGAAATTCCTTGTAAGTGCAACCAGGAGTTGCAGCTTTCATTTTCGTCAGAAATGGGGCTTGCATCCCATCATTATCATTGTTATTATTGATGCCGCCTCCATTTACACTATTACTGAAATTGTCGTCGTGAGTACGTTTGCTGGGAATAGTTGGTTGAGGTTCAACTGGATTTCGGGCAGCAACAAGGATTGCTGGAATAGCATTGGCTATTCCCTGAGCAAGGATATTCTCTATATCTTGTCTATTAAGAAAGTGATCTTCATGGTTTTGCTCAGATTGGTTAACTTCGTTAACCGGTTCATTAATAGTGTGTTCTATCTGTTAATTAATAATATATATATGTTATTGGCACAAAATAATTAACAACCAAACATAATAAAGCAATCACACATAAGCACGTATAGCCAAAATTGTCAACTTTGCGACGTTGATATTTTTATATATTAGTAGGCATCTGTACACACCATTTATATTACAAAAGTTTTATTTTAAGTTATGATTATATTTTTATTATTTATTATTATTAAACATATAACCACTCAACCACATACGATCCCTGTCAGCTGGCACTTCAGAAACGACGTTCCCTCTCGTCGTATTTCCATGATATCCTCTCCCCCACTTTCTGGATTATATTTCCTGCGTCCACCAGCTCCTCGCCATAGTGGCGGAGTTCAGCCAAGTTCTTAGTGCTCATAGGTGGGTTTGGTGCAGGCTCCGGGTCAAACTGGGGAAAATAGGTGTTAGGGTTATTCAAGAGATTCTGAAATTGCCAGTCCGTTGTCCACCATTCTTCCAGCTCTCCTGGTAGAGGTCGGGGGTTGACAATAGGATCTGGGATAGTAGGTTCTAGATTGGCTGGAAGTTGTGATTCAGCTGGGTAATTGAAGAGGTTTTCATCGGCAGGTCCGATGAGGTCGCTATTTGCCAGTTTGCGGTCCAGTTCCTCCCATGGTGGCATTTCCTGGGCTTGCCCTGAACTTTCCCCGATCTCCTTTCCTTTGCCTTTATCCTTAGGATCCTCAGTCTTTTTAACCTTCTGTGCAGCTGGCTTCTTCCTCCGTCCGCGTCTCCAGCCTTTGATTCTCCTTCTCTTTTTCGACTTGGGTTTCTCCTGAGGCTGGGCTTGGAATTCCATAGGTTTCTCAGTGTCGGCCCAATAACCGGAAATGCCCCCGGAAACTTCCATGTCAGCAGAATAGATAGTGAGATTCTGAAGAGCTTCAGATAACTCATTCATGCTACCAGAATATAAGGTAACACAAAATCCTAGTTAGAATGTTTTTATTGCAAATTTCCATAAAATCACAGAATGGCAATCAATTAAATTAAGTATTTCTAAATACTTAATTGGCTTAAATCAGTGGCTCTGATACCACATTTTTCTGTCACGACCCCCGTCCCAGTGTTACCCGGTCCAGGAGCCGTGGGACAGAAACCTGTGGTATTTATTATTTGAGTTGACAGCGGAAGTTTAACAGGATCTTTTAAAATTTGAAAATGCCCGATTATTTTATTTCACCATCTGGGGACAAATCCCAATAATTTACTGTAAAGGGAATTTCACGAGGAAATCCCTTGTTTTACAAAACATGTTTATTTATTTTATTGAGCCACCACTTCAAGCTTGTTAGTGCTCCGTAGCACTTTTTCCTTGATTCACAGTAAGTCACCTGAAACATGTTTAAAAATATTTTAACAGCGGGGAAATACTGGTGAGTCATTCAGGTTAAATAAAATGACACATTAGTTATAGATTACAGCATAAGAGCGATTACAATGGCTACTATCTTATTTTTATCTGGCGTCGTGTCACACCCTGGTGACGATGTCATACCACTATTGGGTCCTTTCACCCAAATAGTGATGATTATCACTGTTAGGTTTGTTAACCTAACCATGAGAAATTAGTAATGTGCACAATACCCCACTTGCCAGTGATTCAAGATAACCACGACTTAATCCCTGTAACTATAACTTTTGAAAATAATTTGAGTATTGTAAAAAATTGTTGATAAAAATAGAATGACTCACATTGCAAGTTTAGACGGGCAGAGTTTAGCCTACTGATTTAGCCGTGTAACCTAGTTAAAATAACAATGCGCATGAAACTAGGTCAGTAACTTAATACAACATTTACGATAACTCACGAAATCAAAACCCTCACGACGAATGACAAAGTATAGCCCAAATACGGGCAGCACTTAAACATCCATCGGATCGGTTTCAATCAGTCGGACATTGTATCGTAGCAGTGATCGAGTTAATACCCTGTATTCGTAGCAGCGTCTTGACACCGTAAGACTCGTTTTTAGCAGAATATAGACGTTTTGAGACTGAGATTTCGAACACAGAAGCAAGTCCCATGCGCAGGCTACTTATAGCAACATTTTAGGTTTTACGCGGCCCGCGTAAACCTTAACATGACTTTTACGCGGCCCGCGAGGACCCCTATGTAACCATCTTGGTTTTCACACTTGTATTTGTTTTGACTTGCATTGTAACAATTACTGTATTTGTGTAACGCCTCGTATTTTAGTATCTTTATCTATATTTGTATCCTATTTTTCGAGGCCTTAATTATAATAAATTATTGTATACATATTCTAGATTCAATTCTATGTTACAAACACTTAATTTCGTTACGAAACCGAAAAACTATACAAAGATATTTTTCTAATAAATTTTTAGCGTAAAACTTTACAAAATGATTTTTAATAATTTTTAGAAATTGTTTTAGCATAGGTCCCTTTTATAAAAAGTGCTTGTTTTAATCCATAGTATTAAAAAAAAAAAACGCTGGATGAATAGTACCTACGACCAGCCGCGATTTCTTGCTGTATTTTCACATTTATACGCGTATTGCAGCCATTTTGACTCATTTTAAGTTGTCACCTACCCCCTACACTATATATACAACCTCTCTAGCCCTCATTTCACTTGCCAAACACTTCTAAATCATCAAAATCCTCTCTAAAATTCTGCATTTTCAAGAACAAGTGCAGAATTTTTCTTAGTATACAAGTGAGTTCAAACTCACTTTTCTTCATCATTTCTTCATCAAATCTTCTGCTACAAAGCTTGGATCTTCTCTAGGATTGTTTCCAACAGATTATCTTGTTAATCTAAGGTACAAAAACACCATTTCATGATCCAAACTTACTGTTTTTGATGATTAATCTTATACTTTATCTTTATTCATACTAACTTGCATGAATCTTAAATCTACCCTACTTCTAATCAAAACCATGTTCATGACACTTATGTATGGTTAATCCTTATGAGTTTAGAGGTGTGAAAACCCTCTTAACTTTCTGTTACTAACTCTAAATTTTCTGTTATTAATCACTAACATAAGTACAAACATTAAAACCATACAAATCTATCATAGTCTTGTGGTGGCAAGTGTTTTGGTTCACCAACCGAGTCTACCATAATTCTTGTGATAAGATTTGTGTTTTGGGTTAAGCTAACTTAACTACAAACTCTATTATTATGTTGTTATTTTCCTTTCAATCCAATCATGCTTGTATTGATAAGAGATGAGTAATTTATACCGTCTGATCATACTTGTATTGATATGTGATACAATCCGATCATACTCATGGTGATAGGTGATGGTAAATCATACCGTCTGATCATCTTTGTATTGATTTGTGATTTTGGACATCAACATAACAATGACTTAACTTACAAGACTAAATTTACAAGCTATATATATATATATATATATTCTCATACATAATATATACTTACATAATAATTATTTTAAATCAGTAATATTCAAGTTCAACAACTAAAAATATTATCTTTAATTATTCTGATCTAATTATTTTGATAACTAGTTATACAATTATCATATCAATTCTTTTAAACTATATATTTATCATTTATCGATTTATATATATAATTGGCCATTTGAATTAATCTATAATTTTTATAAATTAATTATATCACTTGTACTATGTTTTGGTTGTAATTATTTAACTATGTTATTTAATTATACAAGTTAATTATGTAGGATCGTTTTCAGACCTGAACGAGTCGATTAGAAGAGTTTATCTCAATATGAGTGGCGGAAACAAACGTATCGAGGCCAATTCAGCAAGATTCACACATAAAATTGTCCGTATATTGATTTCAGATCAAATACAAGCCTGTGGACACTTCGGCAGCACTTCGTTGCTCTGACCGGAATCGTTACAAATGAAATGGCACAAGAGGTATATATAGGAGAGCTGATTTCGTTTGAGACTGCCTCAAACGAGATCACCTGTTCAAACGAAATTAGCAATTTCGTTTGAAAGTGTCATGACACTCCTCAAACGAAATTACAACATCTAATTTCGTTTGAACTTGTCACACACCCTATATTTGACATATCCCTCGTATAAGGTGCCCTAATCTGTCTAAGTACAAACAAGACTCGATACAAGACGAAGTCGACAGACGCTTGCACCAACAGACTCCCCCTCGAATGTTGACGAGTCTTCAGTGTCGAGTCTTCACATCTTCAGTCTTTATCAGTCCACTCGAACTCTTTGAAATGTCTAACACTGTAATTATCCTCAAATCTTCTCTCTTCTCTGTATCAAATCTCTTGATTCCTTAAGTTCATCAGCATCAGCAGTTTTCGTGAACTCCAGGATCAAAACTTGGCTCTACAATCTTCAGACTCCCCCTTTCAATAAGCTGGGATCGCAGTCTGGCTTGTTAGAATCACAGAGTCCTCAGGTATCAGAACCTGGCTCTCTATCACTCAGATATCCTGCACATTCTCTACCCAAAAGTAAATTTTCTGATGACCAATTGTAAAAACAATCTCACCATCTAATGAACACTTATGGATAAGAAATTTAAACAATGATTTTACAATGTTAATCTGTGATGAATCATTTGCAGGAATACCATTTCCTTTCAAAAAAAATTCTCATTTCAATTCAAAACATCTCAAACAATTTTACCCAAACCATTTGTTCATCATGTCTAGCACACGGAATTTTGAAAATCAGCTCTCCAACACCAGTTGTCGAAAATCTTTTTGGATTTTTCAAAATTTATGCTAAAACACTCTGAAAATATTTTTGGATTTTTTTTATTGAAATGAAATGCAGTAAAGAAATATTTACATACACTATTTTTGTGAGTTTGTGTAAGAGGATCATATCAGTTTATGAGACAAAACACCAACACCGTTAAGCTTTAATCATTTTAAGTTCTAAACGATTCACTTAGATTGTCAGTATACTGGTCCACTTAAATTTTCACACAAAGTTCAACTGCTCCGAGATACGATGTTAATGTCTTAAGCACTTAAACTGAATCGCGTGTCCCACCTCAGAATATACTCTCTTATCCAGATCCCAATATTCAGTCTTACAGGTGAGTATACCACAGATGATATCTGTAAGGGAATAAATTATGAAACAGTACGAAACCGTGAGAGCTCAGGTCAGAACTTCCGTTCAGCAGAGAGATGACGACTTGACTTTTGGTGTGTCCCCTTTAGAGGATCTTTTTTACAACAGCATTGATTAGCAATTTTATTGTCTCATCATTGTATGCTGAGGGCGGCGCTATTTTTCAAGCAAGCAGAAAGTATTCTCTAGGGATTAGGCCATTGCTTCCGCAAAATCAAAAGTCCCGGGATAATACCCTAGATATCACTGAGCATAAAGACCTAGTATCTCAGAAAGAGGGACCTTTCAAACAAGATTTCGGGGGTTACCCATATATCCGAGAGATGTTTCCCCACGATATAAGCAAGTTTGAATTTAGGTTTATATCTCGTCACAATCTACTAAATGTGCAAAAACCTACTGACACATCATCAGTGAGACCGTTTATCACTTTTTAACTTTCCATTTCTTTAGCATGTTGTGATAGTCCACTGATGTACTATCATTTCCTCTTTTTTTGACACAAAAACTCATTTTTCATTTTATCATGTTTTTGGCTTTTTCAAATTTTCAAATGTTTTTGGATTTTCTAAAAATTCTTACTCCCCCTAAAATGCAAACACATTTTAGGAAATTTGAAAACAAACTATACAATAAAATGACAACTGATATCGAATCACTTCAAATCGCCATCCACTTGGCATAAACAATCAGAACTCCCCCTCACAACAAACTATTTTCCCACTGATTTCAAAACACCTAAGTTTGTTTTAATCAAATGGTTTTTCCGGAAAATTAGTTTTGTTGATTAATTTTACCATTTGTAGGTTAGGGATTTGGTTCATCACGCTGTCTTTCAACCACTTGTAAGTATGGTCCAATCAAGTTCAACCTAATGACCTTGATTAACCACTTGTAGGAAAAGCAAGTACAACTTAATGTCCTTGATTTACCACTTGTAAGTGAAAATCTTCATCAACCACTTGTATGTTCACTTCACCAACCATAACCACTTGAAAAATATAACACTTTAAAATATCACCTGTACTTTACCACTGTATCACTTGTAAAATTATCAACCAAGAAAGATGAATGCCGATTCCTGCTCCACTCTTACCAACCTGGGAGCTCCGGCAAGTCCAGAGACTTACTGTTCGTAATATGTACCATTCCAGTCACAAACCAGGGATGGTTCAACTTTATCTTTCTTCGTTTTCTTCTTGTAAAACTCCTTCACTACTTTGACCTTCCTGTCAACCATTTTTCCAAACATGTTATGGACTTTGGAGTTAAAAGCTTTTTCAATATCAAATTCTTTCTTTTCAGAGAAGAATTGATTTGAAATCTCAACTTTTCCAACTTTCTTTTTAAAGTTTTCAGCCCGAAGTGGTGGAAAATTCACATCATCCACAGTCGGCACTGATTTTTCACCTTTTACCTCAACCTGTGGCTCCTCTGATTTTGTGGAATCAGTTTCATCGCCAGAAGATAACTCCTCTGATTTTGATGTATCAGAATCATTGCTTGAATTATCAATAGACTTCTTAACAACCCATTTCTGGTTGTCAAGATTTCCTCTTTTCTTGTAAAATCTGTTCGAACATTCACCAATTTCAAAAGTCGAATTTTTGAAAAGTTTTGTTCTATCAATTGGTGGTTCAAACACAACCTCTTTAGCTTTAAGTTTACGAGAAACTCCCTGTTTTGATTGTATTGCCTTGGAACAAATTTTTGGCAATATGTCCAACAGTGTTGCATTGGAAACATGTTCTCGTTTCTTTCATTTGATCAGTAAACTTCATCTCTTCTTGTTTCTTTGCAAGGAACTCTTTGTTAGATTGCTTCCAGAATGGACTCTTTTGTTCCTCCTCAGCAGAAATACCTACAACAAATATCATTTTCGATTTAAAATCTCTAACATATTTTTCATTTTTCTGTTTTTCTGATGGAATAAAACCTAAACCTTTCTTTTTGAAATTACCGTTATGGTTTGGTTTCTTTTGAAAACCAGAACCAGAACCGTAACCCTTTTTCTTGTTTTCTCTTTGTTGAACTCTTGAGGTGTATTTTTAGGTTCATCATTAAGATTTACATCTTTTATTTCAGAAATATTAATTTTTGTTAGTTTGAAAACCTTTTTGATCATGTCAG
This sequence comes from Helianthus tuberosus, assembly GCA_030545235.1. Taxonomy (NCBI): domain Eukaryota; kingdom Viridiplantae; phylum Streptophyta; class Magnoliopsida; order Asterales; family Asteraceae; genus Helianthus; species Helianthus tuberosus. The sequence goes on from CM060450.1 coordinate 177,932,459, forward strand.
GTTTGACACCTCTTATTGGAAATTCCTCATCAAAATATAATTTGTCAGAATCATTCAAAGTATATGCAACTTTAAACATTTCGTCATTCAAATTAGATTTTGTTAACAGGAATTCTTTATTGTAAACCCTTTTTACTGAAGACTTTGGACTGTTGACTGTCGAACTCGAACTTTCAGAACCAGACTTTGACTCTGACTCTGACTTTGACTCTGAGTTTGACTCCAACTTTGACTCCTCAGTTTCATCTTTATCCAACACCTGATCGGCCACTTTCTTTATTAACTCGGACTCATGATCAGTGTCAGACGACGTAAACGTAACATCAATATTTTCTGGTAGGTTAACTGTAGACTCCGACTCCCACTGTAAATTTGTTGCCTTTTCGACTCTTTCTGAATTTGGATTTCTCGGAGAATATCCATTTTCAAGCGGGGGTGGACACTTGTTGTAATTTGCACCTTGTTTCTTACCAGATGCCTTTTCTTTGGTATCCTTCTTCTTTTCTTTCTTCACAGGAGTCTTTTCTTCAGAAACTTTTTGTTCTTTAGTTACTTCATCATCTTTAAATGCCTTCAACAGTTGGATAAATCCTGTCAGTGACATAAGAAGTACATGAGTAACTTTTTAACAAACGGTTTACTCTTTCAGTTTCAATTCTTTGTGTTTCCAATTTTTGTTCCAGTACAGCACACTTCTCAATGTAGCTGTTCACACTTCTCTGCTTTATCATAAACGCTCCTTGAAGTGTCTTCATGGCCGTTGCTTGTTCTTCACTTGTTTGATTGTATTGATTCATAGTTTTGTTCAGGACATCATAAGATTCCTTCAAACTGTTCAAGTTATAAATCAATGTGCTGTTCTGCTTCTTTATAGCTTCACAATTTTCACAAATCACCGGACTCTTCTTAGCATCAACTCCTTTATCAACTTTGAACTTTGGCACCTCCTTCATCTTTTTCTTTATCACTGGAACAGCTTCATCATCACTGCTGACCGGTGTTTTGACCTTTTCCTTTTTCTTTTTGATTTTTTCATCATCATTGTCACTTTCTGCTATCAATTTCAAATCAGCTGCCAATTTTCTTGCATAATACTCACGATCATCATCACTATCCTCTTCAACTTGAATAACATATGCTTTGTGATTTGAATCTTTGTTCGGATCAAAATCATCCCAATTGAAATTTGCCCAGCTAAAACCTTCAGGCAATTTTTCATCATCTTGGTTTATCAGGCATGCTTTGTTGTCAGCTGAAATATATTTGTCCCAGCTGAAATCTTTTGTTGGCTCTTGATCATCCTGATTCACCATACAAGCTCTCTTTGAAGATTCTTCAATCACTTTTCTTCCATGAGCCACTTGTGGTTCTTGTTGTTGTTGAGCAACTTGATGATAGATCGCTTTCCGATAATAATCATTGTTGTTGTTGAACGGATTTTGAGCTCCACTTGCTTCGCGGTTTTTGCACTCCTTCTTGAAGTGTCCTTTTTCCCTTCAACGAAAACAAGTGACTTTAGATCTATCAAATCCTAAAGTAGAAACATTAGCTTCACGTAAATCATCTCTTCCTGTGATCTGCTTAAATTTCTCAGCTCGTCTTAATACACTTGCCAAACACCATTTAATATCCATCAGTTCCATCTCTTCAGCATCAATCTGATCGTAATCTTCTTTTGTAAGCATTGGATTCCCAATCCGACCTGCAACAAAACTACCATAAGATTCCAACACTGTTCCCAACAAAGACATATGACTCTTAGCAATTTCTGCTGAATAATCCTCATCATTCTCCAGATTCAGTACAATATTGCATTGTAACTTCTTGCCATTCTTTGTTGTTGAAATGTTTGGATCAAAAGATGGATATGATGAAAAACTTGTGTTGCTGTTTGATCCTTTGGATGAATTAGCAGATGAATCTTTTGCATTGAAAGCAGTTTGGATTTTTGGTGACATGTTGGTTGATTTATCACTGACACTACCTTTGTAATAAAGACCAATATCTTGTTCACCGTCGAAATCTTTCATCCTTGAAATCTTTCTCTGCTCCATCTCCTGAGCCTCAATCTTTTCAATGAACTTGCTCAGTGTCAGATTGCTAAAACCCTTTTTGTTCCTCAACATCATGAGATATGTACCCCAAGTCTCATAGGGCAAAGCATCAGCTAGCTTCTCAATCAGCTCTTCATTATCTTTCTCGATGCTCAACCTCTTCATATTAGCTAGCAAATTGCAATATCTCTCAACGATTTGCTTTGTACTTTCATTTTTCAAACCACGAAACAGATCAAACTCTTTCTTCAAAAGAGATTTCTTGTTCTTGACCATCTCTTGGCTCCCAACAAACTTTGATCTTAACGCTTTCCAAATCGAATAAGAAGTTCCATTGTGTTGCAATAGAACCAAGATATCTTCTTTCACAGCTTGTTGTAGTAGACTTAGCATCATTTTCTCATCTTTGTATTTCTTTCTGGCATCTGCACTTAAATCTTTAATTGGAACAATCTCTTCATCATCTGTCATCGGTCTAACGTATTTTGTCTCAACACATTCCCAAGCATCTAAGTAGTTTGCTTGTACCCAGTTCTCAAACCGACCTTCCCAACCTTTATACTCCTCGATGTTCATGAGTTTAGGCGGTTTTTGCATCGTCCCGGTTTCATTTTCTAACATCGTGTTCTGAGCAATAGTAATCGGGGTAACAGGAGTAGCGAATGCGTTGTAAAAATCCTCGTCCATGTTTCGGTTTTTCAAAATTCTCAAAATCAGATTTTCAAACGAACTGAGTTTACACACAATCTGGAATTCAACCAACTTGAACAATTCGTGCGAGTTGGTATACTTCAAACGACTTGGTTCAAAAATTGTTTTAGCTCAAAGTCCACAAATTTTAACTTCCACAAAGCCCACAAAACGTTTGTAACCAAGAAATCCACAAGTTAGCGGCCCACTAATCCAAAACCCGGTTTAAAACACTCGGTCCAAATATACCTGATGATACTGGCCTACTAAATCAATCTCTAGTCTTAGCAACACAAACGAACAATCTTGTATTAGCCCACTTACAAGTCCAATAAAGTTTTAGCTCAAAAACAATTAATTCTTTTAAACTAGCGGCCCAAAATTCAATCCAAAAGAATTATACAAATCAACCCAAATCACGGTCCTCTTGACAAATTTTTGATCCAAAAGATTAAGATGGCACAGCCTCCTTAACCAATCTTGCTTCGCCTTAAAACCCAAAATCTAACACTCGGCTCAAATCTAAAATTTTATGACTCAAACGTAATCAAACAACTTGATACAAATTTTAGACTAAAAAATCTTGGCCCAACAACAACAAAAAAAAAAAAAAAAAAAAAAATTATTTGTCTTTTCTCGAAACAAGCTGTATCTTTTCAAAATTTGTTATTTCCAAAAACAAACCTTAAATGCCTTTTCAAAACACAACCAGCAAATCAATCTATTAGAAATGTTGAGTTTTCACAATTAAAGATTTCGAAAACATTCTCTTTCTTATAATATCATGTCACAAATTGTCGTCAAATTAAAAGTCTCTTATCTGACATACAGCTGCAACTAATTTTAGTAAAAATATCTCAGCAACCAAACAAACTATCACAAATAAAGTTGTCTCATATAATCCCTTTCCTTCTTCTTTGTTACTGCAAATATCACACAATATGTTTTATCAACACACAATAGTTAGTCATCAACACAAGAACTCAGCAACCTATCGCATATAACCGTTTATACCCACTGTTACAAAAAAATCTATCAAACAGTTTGTATAACTTCGAAATGATCCGAAACAAACTGTAATCACAACTACGTCAACCGGATCAGTTCGAAGTTAATCAAAAATCACTGAAACAACTCGAAATATCCAAACGATCCACAGAGACTTAGTCGAAAATCAACTGAAAAGTTCGAATATTTCACCGAAATTTGTCGAAAATCGTCAGATTCGCAACAGAAACAGTTTTGAAATTATCAAAGCTTTAACCGAAGATCACCATCTCAATCTGAAATAGTTTGTAATCAATCAAAGTGTTCAAAAACTTGACCAAAATTTACTGAAATATGTTTGAATACATCAGCATTTCATCGAAAGTCAATCGAAAACGGATTTGATTTCACCAAAATGAACCGAAATCAGAACATAATCGATCTAATCACAACTCAACAACATCAATAATCTGAAAATTCTGCTTTCATTTCAGATCTGGATTCCAAACTATGATGTGCAGATTCGTGAAAAACTCATTAATACATGTGTATCAAGATCTGCTAACAACTATGCATTCTTTACGATGAATATCAACCAAGAAACAATTGAATTTTGCAATTTATTATCACAAATGTTTATATTAAATCAATTACATAATTTTGCAATTTAATTATTTATGTTAAACAAATATTTTTGATAATTAATTCCTTTATAACATATTCATTTTCCGAGTCCTCTTGTTAGGTTATCCAAACCACATAATTACCATTTAAACAAAACACTACCGAATCCTATAGATTTAGGATTTTCAATTATTCACTTAAACATTATTGTTGATACATTTTCCGCATTGTTGCATGTTCAATCAATTAGAGTGACGTGGAATCTTATTTCCAAGAACTCTCACACTTTGCATACTTGTTTGGACTTACCCGAAATCAAGGTGAGTTCATAGTCCCTTTTTACATTATTTTTGGGATGATACATATGTTACAATGTGATACAAGCTATTTGCTATTTTGTGGTTCCCCCGATTGCCTTTGCATTTGCTTAATACTTGTTGTTGTTGCTTTAACGCGTTTACGTTCATTAACTTGCAAAAGCCCAACGGTTATATTATAGCGCTATAGGATTGACGCCCCATCTCACTTCTCATTTTGTTGCTTAGAAGCGAGACCCGTCTCACTTCTCATTTTGTTGCAGTTGTTGTTTTGCTTAGAAGTGAGATGATAGACCCGTGTTACGTCATAACGCAGGCTTGAATGTACCACTAAGTGACTACTTGTATTACTCTTTTGCTTAAAGACATATCGCATGCCACAGTGTTAACTCATTTTCATATCACATTGTTATTTTTGCCTAACAAAACCTATGAATTCACTCAACCGTTTGTTGACCCAATATTTTCCTAACATATGTTTCAGGTGACAATGTTTGATGCCATGATTTGCAAGAATATTTCATATAGGATTGATCAAGACTTCTGCCTTAGATTAAATCCGAATTTATCATTTGTGAAACAATTTATGTTGTATTTGTTTATGTACTCTTATATTTTCAGATGTGAAGGCAATCTATTGAATTGAACTTAAACTATATTTCAACTTAATATAATCTCCATGTGCTCAACTGCATTCTGCCTGTTTCGTGATGCCCTTTGACTTTTCCGCCTCCGGTCGGGGTGTCACAGATTGGTATCAGAGCCATGGTTATAGGGATTTAGGTTATTAGAAATTTAATTTTGACCTAGACTATAACTACCTAGGACACTTTTCCATTAGCAAACTCTTCCGTTATCTTTGCCTTTGCCTTTGTCTTCATCCCTATCCTTATCTTTTGTAACCAATGCCTCATCACCGCAGATCTCATCTTTAGAATCTTTAGATTTTACAAATGCTCATCACCTATCCTTAGGTGATTATTTTCAAAACCTCTTCTGATTTTTAAATTCTCATCAAAGTCTTGGGCTCTAATAACGAACTCGTGCAATCTGGAAGGGTGGATGCCTGTATTCTGGGTTTTCTGTCTAGGCAAGCACTTCGTATAAATTCCAACTCGAGGAACCAGTTGTGCTTACCTGGGAATTCTTGGGATGAGTGTCCACTTATAGGCTAAAGCATGACTTCACTAAGTTATAAGAACCCAACTACTTTGACTTGTCATTGATGTCGTTTATACGGGGAATAAATGATATCCATCTTATTATGTGTTTTCTATCCTCATCATTGATTTTATGAAACTATTCCACCAAAAGCATTTCGTTTTGATTCCTATAACCTTATGTTTTCCCCTACCGCTTATAAATACTTAATCAAGTCCAATGACTCTCTTGCCCATGAATTTCCTATTTAACATAGTCATTAAAACACGATCACACTACATCATTTTACTAAAGATATCCACCATCAAGCGGAAACCAAACCAACTTTTCTCACATGTCTATAAGGTCTTATAAATAATATAAGATCGTTTTACCAAGACTCTTTTCAAATTCAAATTATTTTCGAGATCATACAAATTCAAATTTTCAAACTAGCTACAGTAAACTGTTTTGAAACGTATCATGGAAAAAAAGGGATCAAAAAGGGCAACGCCCAGAATTGAACTCAGGTCGCTACTCTCACAAATACACACATTAACCACTCAGCCAAGCCTTCTGATCATTCAAACTACCTAACCTTTAAATTTTAAGCGACAATTTCGTTGATTCTTTCAAAATTGCCGCCAAGAACATGACAACAACAACCATTTCCTTTTTCAAACATATCTGCGCCGATTTTTTTTCGGCTCCTGATTTCTCGGTAATCGATTAGAATCCGTGTTTCCATTTTGTCGATCAATGTGAACCTAGACTTTTGGTAGCACACATACGACTTGTCATAAATCATCTCCGCACTTTACGAGATTTGTAAAAGCTATAAAAACCGAACCGTTCTACCTCCTCACATCACCACAACACCCTCTTAAACTCCATTCTTTTCGTATCACTCACACACTCGTCGGAGAACCAAGCTCATCGGAGAAACTCACTACTCTAGCTAATCTACCCAAGAACTACAACCTCTGATATAAACCAACACATACCCAAAATAACCCATACCCAAACTTTTCTTAGTTCAACAAAACCCAATACTCAAATGGCAAATTTCTCAGTAGCATATGCTGAATCTTCAAATGCAGCAGAAATTCACCCATTCCTTCGGTTTGCTGAGTTACCCACTCGTGAGAAGTATCAAAAATTCAAGGATCTTGAAGTTTTTACTATTAGCGGCATTGATTGGCATCGAATAGGAATGGTTGACCCCAGTGGTTCACTGGCAAGATTACTACCACATAATACGCCCTGGCGCCGTTTCTTCGACATCCTAGAACCATCATATGATGAACTGGTATATGAGTTCTTGTCCACTTTCTATTTCAAATATAATAGAAGTCTTACCGATGAATCCATTCATTTTCGGCTTTGTGGACAACCTTATAACATGTCATTAACGGAATTCGCAGTTCATCTGGGTATATATACCGATGAAGAAGTTAAACAACCCATTTTTACGAGGGCATCAACCTCTTATTCCTCTGTGAAAATGAGAGAATATTGGCGACGCCATGCATCAAAAGCATGGTGCGGCAACAATAATTCTATAAACTTCACAGACCCTCGTTATCGGTATATGCACCGTGTTTTAGCCAACACTATCATGGGGCGCTAGAATAATCAACAAAGGGTTAGTTCAACCGAACTCTTCCATCTACATAGTATTTTTGAGCAAGTTCCTTGTAATATTGCCCACGAGCTTGCTGCATATTTTTCTAGTCAACAAACAAATCCCCTGAGAAGTCTCATAGGAGGGTCTTACATTACAAGAATAGAAAAATCATTAGGTGTCTTAAGTGACCAAATTATCCAAGGATTATCTCCACCAAAGGCACCTGGGATTGTAAATTGTAACACCGTTAGGCTAACCCCTGTTCACAATTATGCACCAACTCAACCATTCCAGTCGGAGGGAGCTCCAGTTATCTTAGAAAGTACCTCCACACAAAACTTACAACAATCATTGTTGCAACTTCCTCAACCGTCTTTCTATCGATTTGATCTGCAACCACAGCTGCCACTCATACAAGAACATATTACAACTAACCTATCCCAACCATTAACACCAAACGTCTTACAAGACTTCTCACCTTTAATTTTCGAGGAGGATTCAATGATGCAAGAAACTTATGAAAACATAATGCTCCAAGAACAGTTAGCATCGGAATCATTTTTGCCACAGTCTTTCCAGTCGCTATTAAACGAAGTAGAACAACAACTGCCACCAACTGATATAGCAGGCCCAAGTACGATGCCTCCAATGAATCTACCTCCAGATTCAATGGGAGTCGAAGTGACTAGGTTAAACAATCAAGTTCGAAATTTGTCTCAACAAATAAAACAGCTGACAGAAAGAAATAAATGGTTGGAAGACATGCTAAGACGATTAGCTGCTCGTGTGCAACTGGATCTACCACCTCCTCCACCGTATAGTTCTGAGTCTGAATTTGATAATTTATTTCAAATGTAAATTTGTTCACATCATAATAGACTATCAAATTTTTATTAAATTGTTCAATACATACATTCTATTGTATTTTGTGTTTTACCTACAAGTAATACATATATGATCATAAATATGAAGTTATGAATCATAATCAGTTAGCACGACCAGTTAGACCACACCGAGTAAATGATAATGTGAAATGTATTAAAGAACTAACAGATCCTCCCAGACGATTATAAAATGTCATTGTGTTCTCAAGAAAAGTTAATCAATGAAAGTATGAATGCTTTTACCTAGTCTATAGTTTTAGAGCTTTATCTTCATGTTTTGTTCAGGAACTACATGCATGCTATTTAACTACTTATTTATTCTCTTTTGATCTTTTAAACGTATATGCCACTTATGTGTTAATACTTGACATGCTATCATTATGTGTTGATACTTGATTTATTATGTGTTAATACTTGTTTCATGATTCTATTCCTTATGTGTTATTCTTCACATATTTCCTTATGTGTTTAAGCTTTTTTTATTAATCCCCAATATACATCTTTCCTCATGCATTTTACTTATATTTACCTTTATGAATGCTTCCACTTTGTTTGATCCAAATGCAATTAGCAGTTTTGTTTCACTTAAGTTTGAATCTTTGCTTGCTTTACCACGTTCAGAGTTAATCGAATCAAGTCTGCAAACCCTACTTGGATAAATTTGTCATTGTCCTCGTTAATGACATTCAAAGCCGACCATGAGATTCGCCTTCATTTTAACTTTGAACTCCTAAAACGAGAACAACTTTATGCCTAGTTCTTGCAATGTGAACTCTTGCTTAAGAAACTTTATGCTTAGTACACGAATTTGAAATACATTTCGCTTCGTATATTGGCCAAACATACTTAGTGCATATTTTACAAACGCATATACGCTTAGTACGTTGACCTAGCACATAGTATTAAAACATTCTCATGATAAACTTACATTGTTTATGACAATCCATGCTTAGTTTATGATTCACACTATTAGTTGATTGTGAAATATATATTAACATTGTACTTGAATGAAATACCTACTACTAATTTTGTTGTACGCAAAACAAACAATGCTATCATTGCTAATAAGAAACACGTTTTGATTCAATTAATGTTGTGTTACGTCAATGCTCATTCAATTTAGAAGTTATTTCAACCTTATTTGTTTCCCTCATTTAACAAGAGGAGCTATGTGACCATGCGACGAAAAGCATAATTATGGGTGCACACTTAAATATGAGATTCGACGCATGAGAATCATAGTAAGCCTTGTTAAGTATGGTGGCATATAAGAAAATTATGTGATCATGTGATTATCTATTATTTATTTATTGGGACGCCCTTTTGTTTGCTAAAAAAATTTCATTACAAATTTAGTATAACATAGTGATATGCAAAACAATCCTTATACACTCAATGATGCTCATAAATTCTTCAAAACTATCAACACCAAACGATGCTCTAGAAACTAACACTTTGCTCATCTATTCAATCCTTACAATTACATTCTATGGTCTCTTTCGAATAAATTTCGGGACGAAATTTTCTAAAGTAGGAGAGACTGTAACCATCTTGGTTTTCACACTTGTATTTGTTTTGACTTGCATTGTAACAATTACTGTATTTGTGTAACGCCTCGTATTTTAGTATCTTTATCTATATTTGTATCCTATTTTTCGAGGCCTTAATTATAATAAATTATTGTATACATATTCTAGATTCAATTCTATGTTACAAACACTTAATTTCGTTACGAAACCGAAAAACTATACAAAGATATTTTTCTAATAAATTTTTAGCTTAAAACTTTACAAAATGATTTTTAATAATTTTTAGAAATTGTTTTAGCATAGGTCCCTTTTATAAAAAAAGTGCTTGTTTTAATCCATAGTATTCAAAAAAAAAAACCGCTGGATGAATAGTACCTACGACCAGCCGCGATTTCTTGCTGTATTTTCACATTTATATGCGTATTGCAGCCATTTTGACTCATTTTACGCTGTCACCTATCCCCTACACTATATATACAACCTCTCTAGCCCTCATTTCACTTGCCAAACACTTCTAAATCATCAAAATCCTCTCTAAAATTCTGCATTTTCAAGAACAAGCGCATAATTTTTCTTAGTATACAAGTGAGTTCAAACTCACTTTTCTTCATCATTTCTCTTTCACCAGAACAGGCTTGGGATAGCTGTCAAGCTTCTCAAGATCGAAGAAAACATATATCCTTACCAGACATATCGGAATGACTAAAAAATATACCCGTTGGAATCAGGATATCCAACAGTTATATTTTTGGGGACAATTGTTATGGGTGAAATTCTGAGCCCATATCCTGACTTTGTATCTTGATTTTCTATTAGTTGTATATGATCAGGATACCGGATCAGGATACCGGACCAGGATATTGGTAACATCCTGAGGCAGTATCCTGACTATTACTAACAATTTGCTTGTAAACGTTGGCTACAAGGGACTAACGTTCATGAAGACCAAGTAATCCTGAAGACCCGCTCAAATTGGTTAGGATAAGGACCTTGATGGCGGAAAAATAGCTCTTGTAACGGTCAGCATCGAAGATTGACGTGTTTTATGGAAAGTTATGAAGATTGGTCAAAGATATTAATGTCATAACGGTTATGGAAGCTTAAATCCCGGAGTTATAGTTGGAATGCGAGTGGAAAACGAGTTGATACAGCCTGGCAACGTTCAGAAAGGAAATAATCTCAGTATCCCGGATTTTTAGCATAATATCCCGGATTTTTAGCATAGTTAGTTGTTTCCTTTTACTATATAAAGGAATGCACGGATCATAGGAACACACGACTTACACACACACAATTCTCGTACACTCTTGCTCTCTACCACCTGCAACCACTCACAAACACTCACACTTGTACTCGAATCGCATTGTAACATTTAGTCGATCCGTATCATATCCTGCACTGTATCCTGTTATTCAAGCAATAAGAAGAACAAGGCAGCCGACGATTGTCAGCTCCCGAGGTTTTATGCCGGAGATCTAGATTGATCAAGGGCTTTCCTCGTACATCTCGTGTCAACCTTTACTTTTTTTGCTCATTGTTTGATCATAGATACGGCTTTATATCCTGAGCCGTATCCTGAAACTGTTTTTACAATTAACTTGGTTAACATATTTTTCACAAAGTATTACTAGCACACTACCTCACAAAACTAATTTGATCATATAATTGCTTAGGTAATTTTTGACCAAAACAATTTGGCGCCCACCGTGGGGCAAGTGGTGCTACTTTTACTAAAAATCTTTGCAAAATCATTAATCGGTTTTCTATTTTCTAAACTTTTTGCCACATTGTTTACAATGGCCTCAAGATCAAACATGAGCTCTTCCACTATGTCTGCTACAACCTCTGCTATCACTGGTTCGGTGTTTCCACCACCTCCTCCAAGGATGCCGTTTTCTTCACAACCTCAAGATGTTATCCCTAGTCGGAGTGTCCAGGGATCTGTGTCACGGCCCCCGACCCGGTTTGACCCGTTTCAGGAGCCCTGGCAGAAAATACTGCGGTATTGGTTTAATTGAGTTTAACAGCGGAAACAGGATCGTTTAAAGCTAAAATTTTTCCCGATTATTTTATTTCACAATTCGGGATAAAACCCGGTAATTTACAATAGTTTGATTTCACGAAGAAATCTTTTATTTTACAAAACATGTATCTTTATTTTATACTGAGCCACTTTCTTGAGCTTGTAGTGCTATATGGCACTTTTCCTGATTCATAACAGGTCACCTGAAACATGTTTGAAAAAGGTTTTGTCAGCGGGAAATACTGAGTGAATCATTCTATTTTGCATAATGATGCATAGTTATTAATTACAGCATAAGAGCGATTACAATGGCTTCTATCTTATTTTTATCTGGCATTCTGTCACAATGGTGACAAGTCACAATGGTGACGATGGTCATACCACTATTTAGATCAATGAACCTAAATAGTGATGATTATCCCTGTAGGTCAATGAACCTAACAGTGATTATCCCGAGTAGGTCAATGAACCTAACTGGGAGAAAATTAGTAATGTGCACAATACCCCACTAACCAGTAATTCAAGATATCCACGACTTAGTCCCTGTAATTATAACCTTGAAAATAATTTGAGGTATTGTAAAATATTTGATAAAAATAAAATGACTCACAAACTGTGAGAAAAGGAGAATGACTCACATTGCAGATTTATACGGGCAGAGCCTAGCCTACTGATTAGCCTTTTATCCTAATTTCAATAACAGGCACACAATTTGGAATTAGTAATCAATCCAGCATTTACGATAACTCACGAGATCAAATTCTCACAATGAACGACAAAGTGCAATACTTCATCCATCGAATTAACGATGATCCGTTGAATTAACAACGAACGACAAAGTATAATACTTTACCCATCGAATTAACGATGATCCGTCAAATTAATGACGAACGATAAAGTATAACCCTAATGTGGGCGGCACTTAAACATTCATTGGATATATTGATCGATCGGACAATGAATCGTAGCAGCGATTGTGCTAATACCCTGATTGCAGCTTCAATTAGGGACCTGTGTGTGTTAATTGAAGTATACAGAGCATAACTCAGCGTATTTTTCGAATTTCTTCGTCGTTCTTTTTCCAGAAATCAAGTCCCAACCTCTACTATTTATACTGAAAATTTTACTCAGTCGCGTAGCGCGACTGCCTACCCCCTTAGTCGTCGCGCTACGCGACTGCTAACCTACTTTCATAGGGTAGCCACGCGTAGGAGTAGGCTTGCTGAGTTGACGATTTTGTGAAATTCAATTTTGACAGATAGTTATGTGGATAATCGTAACTAGGGTTTAACCCCCCTTGAGTTTTAGGGGCCCTAATCCTGATTCTGAAAATTCTGAAAATTTTAGGGTTTGTTCAGAATCACTTGGGTGTCTCAATTAGGGTTTCCTTTTGGACTAATTAATTTAATAATTATGACCTTTTATGAGAGTTGTTACATTCTCCCCACCTTAAGAAAATCTCGTCCTCGAGATTTACTGGAATAATTGAGAATACTTTCTCTTCATTTCTGATTCTAGCTCCCAAGTGTATTCAGGTCCTTTCCTTGAATCCCACTTAAACTAACACTATTTGTTTACCTTTATATTTTGGAAAGTTAATACCAAAGATTTGTCAAATAGACATTTCTTAATATTGGATACAAGAAATACATCATGTACCCCAGCTAACTCTTCTGGTAGTTGTAAATGATAAATAACTGGTCCTATACGTTGGATTACTGAAAATGGTCCTACGTACCTTGGACTTAACTTTCCTTTCTTACTCCTTTCCAAGGAGATACTTCCAATTATATTTTGTCTCCAACTCGAACTCCAACGGCTTTTATCTATTACCTGCATAATCCTTATGACTATCTCTTGTCGTTTTCAGCTTTTCCTTTGTGAGACTAAATATCACAGTCATAATCACTTAGGATTTTCATCCATCTCCTTTGCCTCATGTTTAATTCTTTCTGCCCAAATATATACCTTAAATTCTTATAATCCATATAGATAGTACCCTTACTTCCATACAGATAATGTCTCCAAATCTTAAGGCAAAAATTATGGTTCCTAATTCTAACTCATGAGTGGTATAGTTCCTTCGTTCTTTTTCAATTACCTTGATGCATATGTAATTACCTTTTTGCATTGCATTAACACATATCCAAATCCTAGCTTTGAAACTTTACCATATACTTTAAAATCTTTGTTCCTTCTGGTAAGGTTAGGATTGTAGTATTGGTTAACTTAGTTAATGGTACAGTTATCTTGGAAAAATCCTTAATAAACTGTCTATAATATTAAACCTACAAAATTCCTAATTTCCATTGCTGATTGCAGAATCTTCCATTTGGTAATTACTGCTATCTTAGCAAAATCTTAGTGAATACCTTCATGATTCACCATATGACCTAAAATTGTACTTCTAGCAGCCAAAATTCATTTTTCAAAGATTTGGCGTAAATCTTTTCTTTTTCTTAACAAAGTTAAGAGTATATGCAAATACTGACCATGTTCGTCCTGACTTTTTGAATAAATAAGTATGTCATCTATGAAGATAATTACAAATTTATCCAAATACGGTTTACAGATCCTATTCATCATGTCCATGAATGCTGCAGGTGCATTCGTTAATCCGTAGGGTATGACTGTAAACTAGTAATGACCATTCCTAGTTCTGAAAACATATTGATAATATCCGGAACATAAGTTGATCTTAGAAAACTATCTATCTTCCTGAAATTGATCGAATAGATCCTTAATTCTAAGTAATGAGTATTGATTCTTTAATTATAACCTTATTCAATTTCCTATAATCAATACGTATTCTTATCGAACCTTACTTTTTCTTAACAATCAATATTGTGCTAACCGATAAGGTTTCATAGCTTATCGGTAAAATTCCTGGAATTTAGATGAATCTTAAATTCTATCTTTATATCTGGTGGTAATCCAGGTAAATCTTTTGGTAATACATCTGGTTATTCTGAAACTACAGAAATTTCCTTAAATTCTGTATCTTTAGTATTAATGATTACTAAAATCATATATACTATTCCTTGCTTTCATTCATAATTAGCAATTTCCATTACTGATATGAACTTCATAGGCTTACATGGTTTATCTCCTGTAATCATAATTACTTCTCCGATGGTTGATTGAATTTCTAAGAAATTCTGATCACAGATAATGATCACAACATCGAATTCAACTAATTTCATAGATAATAGGATTGTAGAAAACTTATAACTTATTTCTATGTTCTACATAACCTTATTTATTTTGACTGAATTCCCATCTGCCATTTCTAATATAGAAATTTATTTAATGCTGGTTAACGGTAAGTTAAAAGTTTGGCAGAGTAAAGTATTTATAAAACTTTTGGTTTGCACTAGAGTCAAATAATACTGTTGTGTAAACGTTGTAAGCTAAGAACATACCGGCTATCACATCTGGAATCATCTCGGCTTCATGAGTAGTCAGCTGAAAGGCTCTCGCATTCCTTTTTGCTCCTTCTGACGGTTTGGCTTGATTGTCAAATGGTTTATTCAGTTTTGGACAATCTGGCCTAAGATGTCCAGTTTCTCTACAGTTGTAGCAAACTGAAAATTTCTTTCTCCTACAGTCTTCTTCTTGATGCCCTGGAATCTTGCAAAAATTGCAATATCCTTTGCATCTTCCTAAATGCTTCCTTTTGCAAAAATTGCAAAATGGACTAGTAGAAGATTGCCCATTTCCTCCTTTCTTGAAATGGTTATGGTTACTCGAACTGAATTCTTGGGTAATCTTTTGGGCTACTTCCTTCCTTCTATTTTCTTCTCTTGTCCGTACTAGCTCGTCAGTCATAGTATTGGCTAATTCTACTGCATCATCAATCGTACGAGGTTTTGCAGCTTTGACAATATTACGGATCTCGGAAATTAATCCCCAAATATAACGAGAAATAAGTACCGGTTCTGGCGAAGCCAGGGTTGGTACCACTCGAGCATATTCGAAGAATGTCGTAGTATACCCTCGACAATCTACATCCACCATCCGATGGGTTAGAAACTTATTTGCCATTTGATCTTTTTCATATTCAGGACAAAATTTTCTTTCTACAAGACTCTTAAATTCTTCCCAGTTCATAGCATACGCCATCCTTCTTCCTTTTGCTTGTAACACTGTGTTCCACCATTCTAACGCTACTTCTTTGAAAAGGTTTGATACATACATAACCTGATCATCCTGAGCACATTTACTTATGGCAATTACTGCCTCGGTTTTCTCTAACCAACGCAGTGCCGCAGTCGCTCCTTCATTGCCTGCAAACTCAGTGGGTTTACAAACAAGAAATTCTTTGTAAGTGCAACCAGGCGTTGCAACTTTCCTTTTCTTAGGGAGCGGAGCTTGCCGTGGTTCATTGTCATGATTAACATGATTATTGCCTCCATTTACGCTATTACTGAAATTATTTTCAGAAATACGTTTGCTTGAAACAATTTGTTGAGGTTCAATTGGATTTTTAACAGCAGCAATGATTGCTGGAATAGCATTGGCTATCCCTTGAGCAATTATTCCTGGAATAGTGTTGGCTATCTCTTGAGCAATGATATTTTCTATATCTTGCCTAGTCACATATTGGTTCCCTGATTGTTGCTCAGATTGATTACCCTCATTGACTGGTTCATTATTAACGTTTTCCATCTGATATCTATTTTATAGATACATAATTAGTATAAAGGAAATAATTCAATGTCACAATTTAGTTGCACATAATCACATAAACGAATATACAAACAAAATTGTAATTTTTCTAATATTTCCTTATATCATGTTTCTATATACACCCGTTTTATTATTTAATTTACACATACTGATTTTACTGTTACTATTATACAACCACAGTTTCATAACCCCCTATCCTTTATCAGATGATGTTCTAGTAACGGCGCTTCTTCTCATCGTATTTCCAGGAGATCTGTCCCAAAGTCTCTTGGATCCTATTCCCAGCATCCATGTTGTCAAAATGATGGAGTTCAGTCCTATTCTCGTTACTTATTGGTAAATTTGGTAAAGGTTCTGGATTGTTCTTAGGAAAAAGCCTATAAGGATGGTTTTGTAACAGTATTTCATTATCCAACCATTCATCTATATTCCAGTGATTAGAAGAGTTTGGAATAGATGGTTCTAAGTTCATAAAATTATTTTCATTAACAGGCTCAATAGTATCATCTGTTGTCATTATAAAATCTAGTTCTTCTTGAGATGGTAGTCCCTCCATTTGCCTAGAACTTTCCCCAATTTCCATTTTCTTATGCTTATGTTTTTCAAGAGGTAAAGCGTTAAATTCTATAGGTTCTTCTATGTCTGGAATATACCTATTAAAATCTCTGGAAACTTCTATTCTTACTGGATAGAGATTTAAATTCTGAAGGGCTTCTGACAGATCACTCATGCTGTTTAACAAAATACACATAATCATATATAAATTTTTATAGAACAACTTTTTAAATAGTATTTCATACTACCAACCTAACTGAAAATTAAAACATACTAGGTTTTATTTGTAATTTATTTATAAATTTTCTAGACTGTAGATAATAATAAAAATACTAAACTTTAAATCAGAATATTTAAAGATTTATATTTACTATTACAGTAGTTAACATATAAAAATCTATATACTAAATAAGTATGATGACTTAATTTATATATATTAACTAGTCATTATCATTGTGGATATTGGTTAGTGCTGCCTTGTTTAAGCATAGGTGATCAGTCCATGCCTAACTAAGGCTAGGTTATCCAATATCTGCCTTTGATAATAACCATAGTAAAAAAATAATAATCTTAATACTACTACTATTATTAATATATTATTATTAATAATAAAATTATTAATAATAAATAACTAGCAAAATTTTAAATAAGAGTATACTTTAAACATAAAAATATAATTTCTTTACCACAATATAGTAATACTATATTAGGTAATTCCATATATTAATCCAATAAATTTATATAATGTTTTTCAATTAACGATGATAGAGCAACAAATATTACAAAAAAAAATATGCCCATATTAAAATTAACAAATAGCCAGTTAATAAAACACATAATCATATAATAGTAATCAGAAAAAAATTAAGTATTTCTAAATACTTAATTAGCTTAACCCAGTGGCTCTGATACCACCTTTTTCTGTTACGGCCCCCGACCCGGTTTGACCCGTTTCAGGAGCCCTGGCAGAAAATACTGCGGTATTGGTTTAATTGAGTTTAACAGCGGAAACAGGATCGTTTAAAGCTAAAATTTTTCCCGATTATTTTATTTCACAATTCGGGATAAAACCCGGTAATTTACAATAGTTTGATTTCACGAAGAAATCTTTTATTTTACAAAACATGTTTCTTTATTTTATACTGAGCCACTTTCTTGAGCTTGTAGTGCTATATGGCACTTTTCCTGATTCATAACAGGTCACCTGAAACATGTTTGAAAAAGGTTTTGTCAGCGGGAAATACTGAGTGAATCATTCTATTTTGCATAATGATGCATAGTTATTAATTACAGCATAAGAGCGATTACAATGGCTTCTATCTTATTTTTATCTGGCATTCTGTCACAATGGTGACAAGTCACAATGGTGACGATGGTCATACCACTATTTAGATCAATGAACCTAAATAGTGATGATTATCCCTGTAGGTCAATGAACCTAACAGTGATTATCCCGAGTAGGTCAATGAACCTAACTGGGAGAAAATTAGTAATGTGCACAATACCCCACTAACCAGTAATTCAAGATATCCACGACTTAGTCCCTGTAATTATAACCTTGAAAATAATTTGAGGTATTGTAAAATATTTGATAAAAATAAAATGACTCACAAACTGTGAGAAAAGGAGAATGACTCACATTGCAGATTTATACGAGCAGAGCCTAGCCTACTGATTAGCCTTTTATCCTAATTTCAATAACAAGCACACAATTTGGAATTAGTAATCAATCCAGCATTTACGATAACTCACGAGATCAAATTCTCACAATGAACGACAAAGTGCAATACTTCATCCATCGAATTAACGATGATCCGTTGAATTAACAACGAACGACAAAGTATAATACTTTACCCATCGAATTAACGATGATCCGTCAAATTAATGACGAACGATAAAGTATAACCCTAATGTGGGCGGCACTTAAACATTCATTGGATATATTGATCGATCGGACAATGAATCGTAGCAGCGATTGTGCTAATACCCTGATTGCAGCTTCAATTAGGGACCTGTGTGTGTTAATTGAAGTATACAGAGCATAACTCAGCGTATTTTTCGAATTTCTTCGTCGTTCTTTTTCCAGAAATCAAGTCCCAACCTCTACTATTTATACTGAAAATTTTACTCAGTCGCGTAGCGCGACTGCCTACCCCCTTAGTCGTCGCGCTACGCGACTGCTAACCTACTTTCATAGGGTAGCCACGCGTAGGAGTAGGCTTGCTGAGTTGACGATTTTGTGAAATTCAATTTTGACAGATAGTTATGTGGATAATCGTAACTAGGGTTTAACCCCCCTTGAGTTTTAGGGGCCCTAATCCTGATTCTGAAAATTCTGAAAATTTTAGGGTTTGTTCAGAATCACTTGGGTGTCTCAATTAGGGTTTCCTTTTGGACTAATTAATTTAATAATTATGACCTTTTATGAGAGTTGTTACAATCTGCTCCTATTTTAGCCTCTAATGATGAAATTTTGACTTTATTTGGAAGTGTGCAGGAACAAATGAAGCAGCAATAGGAGACAAACCAAATGCTATTAAGAGAAATACAACTCTTAAAAGCTAGCTCGAGTAGACCCGCTGAAGAAACTGTCACTCCTATACAGCCCAGGGCTTTGAACTTCAGTTCCGTAGTTTATACTGAAGATAACAGGGGGAATATTGTGCCTAGCCATTCCCAGAGTCATATTCCTGAGATACCCTCTTCAGTCAGGGTGTCAACTATGAGAAATCCAGGATATGCTACAGGATATGCTCCAGGATGTGCTCCAGGATATGGCCAGAATCACCAAGCTGGATAACACAGGGGCGTCAAGAATCCCTAAGGGATTATGTGAACAAATTCAGCAGGGAATCCTTGGATATCCCACACCTTGATGTTGCTACAGCAGTCCAAGCATTCAAGATGGGACTACAAAAGGATTCCCAGTTTTATCAGGATCTTGTGATGAATCCTTGCAGGAACTTGGACGAAGCTCGAAACAGGGCCTTGAGATATATCAGGCTGGAATATGATAAGAGAATGCAAGAGAGGATGAATGCATCCTCAACATATGAACCAACTAACAGGAAGTCAGAATCCTCATACAAACCAGATCGTTCTAAGCCATATGACAGGAATGATAGCAAAAAAGTGAACGCTGTTGAAAATGAGGATCCTGAAGAGTATCTTGAATTGTCAGAATATTGTTTTTCTGTTAATATACCCGAACTAATGTATGCTATGCGGGGTTTGGGAGATAAAGCCAGGTGGCCTCGGAAGAATCAACAAAAAGCTGATTGGAAGGATAAGTCCAAATGGTGTGCCTTTCATGAGGATTTCGGACATGTTACTGGGGATTGCATTGCCCTGAGGAAAGAAATAAGCTACCTACTAAGCAAAGGATATCTGAAGGATCTTCTGGGTAGAAAGAAGAATAAGGGTCAGGATATTGAGAAGGATCCTGAACGAGCAGCATCACCTCCTGCCGACGCCAAGATAATTAACTTTATCTCAGGAGGGTCCGATATCTGCGGAACTTCTTATTCTGCAGCCAAAAGACATGCAAAGGAGGCTAAGGCCGAAAGGGGGAATAAGCCAACCAGGATATCGACCCTCACGACTGATAAAGTGATCACGTTTGATAGTGATGACAGGGATATTGTCCAGGATCCTCATCATGATGCTCTGGTAATAACTTTATATGTTGCTAATCACTTTGTACGCAGGATACTGGTGGATATTGGCAGCTCAGTCAACATCATCCAATTGGAAACCTTGAAGAGAATGAACATCCCCGAGATGGAGATTACCTCAAAGTCCACTGTGCTTGTAGGGTTTAGTGGAGAAGCAAAGAATACTGTTGGGGAAATAAAACTGCCCGTATATGTCGAAGGAGTCAACTCAATACAACGCTTCTGTGTCATGGACTCCTTATCCTGCTACAATATCATATTGGGTAGGCCATGGATCCATGATATGAAAGCTGTGCCATCAACCTATCATCAGTGTATCAAGATCCCTACTCCTTGGGGGGTTGTCAAGGTGGAAAGTGATCAACAGGAGGCAAAGGAATGTTACTCATCCTCGATGAAATCCTCAACCAAGCCTAATGCAGCATAGCAATTAAAAGATGCGGGCCCAGGATATCATGGAGGCTTCAGAGCAGGATGTAAAGAAAATTATCCTGGATCAGGATAATCCAGATATCTCGGTGCTCGTTGGAGCCAATATCCCTCAGGATATTGAAAATCAGTTAACTAACTTTTTGAAATGCAGGATGTCAACATTTGCATGGAAGCATGAGGATATGCCAGGTGTTTTGGTCAGAAAATCTGATGAGGATATTGCAACCAAACTCTTTGTTTAGGGGAATGATGCTTAAAATATGTAACAGCGATGAGGATCACTTCAATATAAAGTGCACAAACAACACAAGGATTTATACGGGGAAAAAGCCCTTGATCAAGAGTTGATCTCCGGCACAAAAAACCCCGGGTGATGGAAACTACCGATCACCAAGCTAAAATAAATGATTAAACGTTTACAACTTTGGATAGTAACGAGCCAGGTACAAGGATCACTACAGTGGAATGTGTAAAAAGTGTGAAAAGTGTATGTAATTGCTTGGTGTTTGAGCGAGAGCTTGTATGAGAGCTTGTACGAGTGTGTGTAACTGCAAAAAATGACTAAGTGTTTTCTACTAGCTCGTTACTCCCTTTTTAAAATAGAAATAACCACCTAAACTAACTATCCGACTTTCGTGCCAAGCCTCCACGTTCTCCATAACGTCTATTTTCGGTCAAGCACGTGTAGAATAGTTTAGGAATATTCTCCAGGAATGTCGCCAAGACTTAGTCAAGCTTAATATACCTGCGAGACACTACAAAACATAAGTAAACAATCGTTAGTACGAGGATCC
The DNA here is from genome assembly GCA_030545235.1 of Helianthus tuberosus. Taxonomy (NCBI): domain Eukaryota; kingdom Viridiplantae; phylum Streptophyta; class Magnoliopsida; order Asterales; family Asteraceae; genus Helianthus; species Helianthus tuberosus. Next base: position 177,954,478 of record CM060450.1, read on the forward strand.
TTAAGGTGATCCATGATCCTGATCCTGAAGTTCTTCTGAGGATCACCACCTGTCACAGAAGTAAGGATCACTAGTTAGGATAACGAATAAGGATCACTAATTATTAGAAATTCCTCCCCTAACAATTGCCCCCAAAATATAAGGAGTTAAGATGTAAATATAGCGAGTTATGTTTTCCTGATCTTATCCGTAACAAACCAACGGATATATAGCCGTTAAAATAGAACTAGCCGTTGCGATGATGATGTCACGGAAGTGACAATCCTGCAGAATCATAATTATAAATAGAGATATAGATAGGATCATTATGCATTTAAATTCGAAAGAAACTCCCTTTATAATCTCAGTCGAAGATCAATCAGGTATTTCTTTCTCCTCTTCCTTCCTCTCTTACTCTGTTTTTCATCTTTTTCTTCGTCACTTCGAAAATGTTGCTCCGAAGTTCTCCGGCTAAGGATCACAAAAAGGATAGCCCTTTGAAGAGTCAAAAGATCATCAAAGACTCAGCGAATGAGAGGTGCTGCTTTAACGATGCACAAGTAGATAAAATCCGTCACTGTTTTCCGGCGAATGCCTTCTTCAAACCCTTCGATCCCACTGTTCTTAGTGATTATGTTTCTGATACATGGGTCGCCTTTCCAGCCACTCCATTTGCTATAGGGTACACCTATCCTTTCCCGGAGTTCACAAAATCCTTCTTTTCCCTTACCGGCATATCTTATATTCAAGCTATGCCGATGATTTGGAGGGTCTTATACACCCTAGAGAGGATCATTAAGCAGGAGGGTCTTGATTTAGGAATGTCAGAACTGGCGGAACTATATGATCTTACTACTTTTGGATCCCACCGTTATTTGCTCAAACGTAAACCCAGTGCAGATCATCCTCTTCTCAAAGTCACCAAAAACGACAAAGATTGGAAGCGTCGCTTCTTCTTTGTAAGAAGGGATACCATTTCAGATGGAGAACACTTACCAAGAACATGGTCCACCCATGGTAGGACGGAGGATCCTGGGAAGGATCACCAGATGGTCATGTTTTCGTAATAGGATCACTAACCCCTTCTTTGTCTTGTGTCATGCAGCCATCTCTGTTTCACATCTCATCACAACACCCGCAACCAGGGAAAGACTTGCTGCTTTCTGGGGACTCGACCCTGAGACTAGAACTTTCAAGACAATAACCCAAGATTCACAGGAGGTATCCTCAGGTTCTGTCACAATGTCAAGTAAGTATCCTTGTTTAAGATTTAAATAAATAGTTAAATGTATATTAAGAAAAGGCACTTATCTTGTTTTGGTCGTGTAGGTGCTGGAAAATCTGCCAAAGCTGCTTCAAGGTTCAGTGTCACCGATCTCACCACCGTCAAATCCTCCAAAAGAAAGGTCCCTACTAGCCCGACAGCCTCAATCCCCAAGGCACCCCTCAAAGGGAAGGGAATCAAGAAGAGAAAGACTTCCGAGGCTGAGGATTTGCAGGGCCTGCCCTTAATTCGCCACCAGTTCCTCGAGTACTTCAATGATGTAAGGATCACTGTCTCGGCTTGTATATCCTGCTGATCTAAGGATCACTTGCTCTTGAACTGCTTTATCCTTTTCTTTTGCAGAAATTTGCTGAGATCGAGGATTACGTCGGCCATGTTGAGGATCAAGATCAGAAGATTGCCGACCTCCAGCAGGTTGCTGTGCTCAAGGATCTTGCAATTGCTGATCTTCAGAAGGAACTCAAGGATACCAAACAGAAGATGGCCAAGGTGCTGGTTAACTTTGATTATGAAAGGCAGGAGATAACAGATGATGCCAAAGTCTCTGCCGCCATAGCAATGTACAAAACCAAGCTGCAAATGGCCTTGGAGGCTCAGGATCCTGCCTTCGACAAAAGCAACTGGGAGATTGAAGAATGGAAGGCAAGGCTGGCTGAATTGGGTGATGAAGAGGAGGCTGAGGAGATTCTGGCAATTGAGGCTAGTGGCAGCGGGTTGAAGGATAAAGCTGAGGATGCAGCGGCTGGTGGTGATGATGCAGCGAAGGTTTAGGATGTATGATTGGGCGATGATGGATATACGTGCCAAGGCCGGAGCCCAATTTTTAGTTTGATGGTTGTGATGTTTTTTGAACAATGGTGGGTCTGTAATAACTCTAAACAATAGTTCTTAGGTTTAAGGATCATGTATGATCCTTTGGACAACGGGCAGGATTGCAATTGGTGGAGGGATCCTCTGTTTGGGGGATGAAGCCATTGTGATCCTGCCGCCTTTATATTCCTGCACTACTTTTGAACTCATTATCATGGACACCCTTTACCTACCCCAGCGGACGGGCCACGTTTTGCTGGTAGATGCTTGGGTAGGTAATTTTGACAACTTTTAAAGGGTTAGCCTTATGTTAATAAATAAAAACTTAACCTTTTGTCGCTTATCATGTGCTGTTATCCTTTTTAATATGTTACTTTCCAACTGTTGTAATGTTCATTCTGTTTATACTTATCAAGCCTTGAAAAATTAGGAAAGATATCCAAAAAGTTTAGGATACGAACAAGGATCACATATCCCATAACCGATAAGTTCTAAAAAGTGATATAGTTTAAGAATCACAAGTTCAGTTGTCAAGTATAAGGGTTATTCAAATGAATAATGAATAAAATCAAAATAGTTAAGGATCATACCTGAGGATTCAAGTTAGAATCCTAACCATAATAAGGATAACTATAAGATAAACCTTAGAGTGAAATAAGGATCAAGGATCCCTAGCTGCCTATTTTCAAGGACCTGAAATAGAGCATAACTTGGGACTAAGCCAATATAAGAAAAGAGTTAGCAACTGGGGACAAGCCCAAGGATAACTGGGGACAAGCCCAAGGATAACTGGGGACAAGCCCAAGGATCGTGTGTAAACTGGAGTATGGCCCTAACTGGCGACTATCTAAACTTAGTGACATGAAGATTCCAAAACCTTAGCTAACGTGAAAACGTTAGAAACCTTAGCTAACGTGAAAACGTTAGAAACCTTATGAACGGATGTATGGTACGTCTACCATTATACGTAGGATCCTAAGCATAGCCAGAACAATGGAATTATCAGCCCCTAGAACGAGTACTGGTCCCAAAGCCTTGAACTACACCAGGATCATCGTGCGCTACAGGCGGAGTCTGGGGACAAGCCCAAATAACTGGGGTTAAGCCCAAAAGACGGATTGCTTCTGTGGATAACCAACGTTGTGCTAAAGATACCTGAACTTTCAAAACTTGAACTCACATGAGAGATGGATAAAGGATACATGATCCTTATCCTTATATGAGAAAATAAAGAAATGAAATAGTTCAAGATTAGGATATTACCTGAGTAAGGATCACCGATACTTTAAGGATCCTTTAAGGATATCTCTATCGTGAGGATCACCTATGCCATAAGGATCCTGCTTACATGAAGTATTTCTTCAAGTGGACAGCATTCCAAGCTCTTGGTAGCAAATCACCTTCCATGGTTAGCAATCTATATGCCCCCTTTCCTGCTTCAGCTTCAATCAAATAAGGGCCTTCCCATTTTGGAGCCAATTTTCCATCGGCAGGATTGGTGGTATTCTGAAATGCTTTCCTTAACATCATATCTCCAACTTGAAACCTCCTGATCCTAACATTTTTGTTGTAAGCACCAGCCATTCTTTGTTGATAACTGGCCATCCTGATCCTAGCCATATCCCTGATTTCTTCAATAGTATCCAGGTCTTGAGCCAAGTTTTCATCATTTTCCTCAGGATCACGGGTACTTGTTCTAGCAGTAGGAACCACCATTTCTGTTGGGATCACTGATTCTGCCCCAAACACCAAAGAGAATGGTGTTTGACCAGTAGCATTCTTAGGGGTTGTCCTGTCAGCCCAAAGCACATAGGGTAGTTCTTCTGCCCATTTCCCTTTCTTGGATCCAAGCTTTTTCTTCAAATTGTTGATGATGATCTTGTTGGATGATTCTGCTTGGCCATTAGCTTGTGGGTGGACTGGTGTTGATGTTATCATCTTAATCCCCCAGCTGTCACAAAAGTTAGTGGTTCTGCCCCCAATAAATTGGGAACCATTATCACAAATAATCTCAGAGGGAATTCCAAATCTAGTTATAATATTTCTTTTAATGAAGGATATAACTTCCTTTTCCCTGACTTGGGCAAAAGCTTCAGCCTCTATCCACTTGGAGAAGTAATCAGTCATAGCTAACATGAATACTTTCCCACCAGGTGCCTTAGGGAGCTTTCCAACTATATCCATACCCCATCTCATAAATGGCCAAGAGGAGGATATAGGATGCAATAATTCAGCTGGTTGATGAAGGATATTGCTGTGTCTCTGGCAAGGATCACATCTTCTGGCATACTCCACAGCATCTTTCTTCATGGTTGGCCAGTAATATCCTGTCCTCAGGATCCTTGAGAATATAGCCCTGCCCCTAGTGTGGTTTCCACAATCTCCTTCATGGAAGTCTTTTAAAACTTCTTGAACTTCAGGATCCTCAATGCATCTCAAGTATGGTCCTGCAAGAGATCGTCTATACAACATATTATTTATAATTGTGAATTGAGATACCTTAGATTTGAAAGCCCTGGGGTTTTCTCCTGTAGGAATCTCTCCATGTTGTAAGTATCTAATAATTGGTGAGATCCATGATCCTGATCCTGAATGGGATTGAGTATCCTCACTAGGGATAACTGCAGAATCATTTCCTATCTCCATAGTCTGGTGATCCTCGATAGCCGGGGTCAGGATATGGATAATAGGAATCTTGATATCCTCTGGGATCTTCAAAGATGATCCTAGGTTAGCCAATGCATCAGCTTCTGTATTTTCTTCCCTTGGTACCTGTGACAAACTAAAGGAAACAAAAGAGAGTGCCAAACTTTTGACTATCTCCAAATATTTGGTTAGCTTTTCACCTTTAACAGCATAGGATCCATTAAAGTGGTTTGTAATTAACAAAGAATCTACATGTACCTCAAGATACCTGATTCCCATATGCTTAGCGATTTGCAAACCAGCAATTAAGGCTTCATACTCAGCCTCATTGTTAGTGGTTTGGAACTCACAAGCTATAGAATGGGGTATTATGTCCCCCTGTGGCGATTTTAGTAGTATTCCAAGCCCTGTGCCTTTGACATTTGAGGATCCATCAGTATGAAGTATCCAAGGATCCTTGGTCTCTTCTAGCTGTTGGACTTCTAGCTCAGCTTCTTCTTGTAAATCACTACTGAAATCAGCCACAAAGTCAGCTAATGCTTGGGATTTGATGGCTGTCCTAGGCTCATATCTTATATCGTATGCACTTAGCTTCACTGCCCACTTAGCCATCCTTCCTGACATCTCTGGTTTCCTGAGGACATTCTTAATTGGGAAATTAGTTTTAACAATGATAACATGAGTTTCAAAATAATGTCTTAGCTTTGTAGATGCCATAATTAATGCAAGAATAAGTTTTTCGAGGTGTGAGTACCTGGATTCGGCATCAAGTAAACTTTTACTTACATAATAGACAGGATGTTGTGTACCTTGATGATCCTTAACAAGGACCGCACTTACTGCTTTTGAGGATACTGCAAGATACAAGGATAACACATCACCTTTTTCTGGTTTCATCAAAGCCGGGGCCGAGGATAGGTAATCTTTGAGGGCTTTTAAAGCGTTTTCATGCTTCTCCGTCCACTCAAATTTCTTGTTCTTCCTTAGGATATCATAGAATTCTTTACACCTCTCGGAGGACTTGGATATAAATCTGTTCAAGGCTGCTATCCTTCCTGTTAGCCTTTGAACATCCTTAGCGTTGACCGGAGATTTGATATTCACTATTGCTTTGATTTGTTCCGGGCTAGCTTCGATGCCTCTCTTAGTCACCATGTATCCTAAGAATTTACCTGCTTTAACACCAAAATGACATTTTGAAGGATTAAGCTTCATGTTATATTTGTCAAGGATATCGAATGCTTCCTCCAAGTCTCTTAGGTGATCCTCAGCTTTTAAGGATTTTACCACCATATCATCTATGTAAACCTCCATAGTTTGTCCAATTTGATCCTTGAACATCATATTCACCAGCCTTTGGTATGTTGCACCTGCATTTCTCAATCCGAACGGCATAGCAATATAGCAATATATACCAGTTGGAGTCATGAAGGCTGTATCCTCTTGGTCGGATGGTTCCATTTGGATTTGTTGAAATCCAGATGAAGCATCCATAAAAGTTAACAGTTCATGACCCGCGGTTGCATCCACCATGGAGTCAATGTGGGGTAAAGGGAAAGGATCCTTGGGACATGCCTTATTTAAATCGGTAAAATCGACACATACCCTCCACTTTCCATTTTTCTTTTGAACAACAACCACATTGGCCAACCATCTTGGATACTTGACCTCTCTAATCATACCTGCCCGGAGCAATTTCTCTACCTCTTCCTGGATAATGGCATTCCTTTCCGGTGCAAACTTCCTTCTCCTTTGATGGATTGGTCTGAAGGATCTGTCGATGCCGAGTTTATGAGTGATAACATCTTTGGATATACCAGTCATGTCTTCGTGTTTCCATGCAAAGGTAGTCTTTCTCCTTTTGAGGAAGGATACGAGGTCTTCTTTCATTTCGCCAAGGATCCCTGATCCAATATAGATTTTGGATTCGGGATCATCAGGATCCATGAGGATTTCTACCACATCCTGCTCTTTTGCCTCCAAGACATCCCTTGGAGGGTACTTTGATTGCTATTGCTCCCTGGATTTCGAGGCTGGTTTCATCGATGAAGTATAGCAATTCTTAGCCTCCTGCTGATCACTATCAATCTTTACTATTCCCCAAGGACTAGGGAGCTTCACACATTGATGGTAAGTAGATGGGACTGCTTTCATATCGTGTATCCAGGGCCTGCCAAGGATAACATTACAACAAGATAAACAGTCAATAACACAAAATTTTTGATAAGAGTGTAAGCCTTCAATATATATTGGGAGTTTAATGTCCCCCAGAGTGTTCTTAGTTTCGCCACTAAATCCCACGAGCACGGAGGATCTTGGTATGATCTCTGATTCAGGGATACCCATCTTCTTTAGAACATCAAGCTGGATGATGTTCACTGAACTTCCTCCGTCTATTAGGATCCTGCGGACAAAATGGTTAGATATGAAAAGAGTAATAACTAAACCATCGTGATGAGGATCCTGGATATCAATACGATCCTCTTCATCAAAGGTTATGACTTTTCCTTCGGAGACACTTGATGTTCGAACTGGTCTTTCTCCATTATCCATCTTAGCTTCCTTCGCATGCCTTTTAGCTGCTGAGAAGGATGTGCCACAAATGTCGGATCCTCCGGAAATAAAGTTTATCACTTGTGCATCTGCTGGAGGAGCTGGGGCCTTCTCGGGGATCCTTTCAGGATCCTGAGTCCTTGACTTTTTTCTTCCCAACAACTCTTTTAGATGCCCTTTGCTCAACAAGTATCCAATTTCCTTTCTTAATGCAATGCATTCTTCTGTGAGGTGCCCAAAATCTTCATGATATGCACACCACTTTGATTTATCCTTAGTTGCAGCTGGCCTGTCATTCTTTCTTGGCCATCTAGCCTTATCACCTAGGTTCTGCATGGCAAGGATTAGTTCATTGTTATCAACACTAAAGCAATATTCAGAAATTGGAGGATAATCCTCATCATCCTCTTCTTGATCAATAGAATGCACGTTCTGATTATCAGATTTGTTGTAGGATCTGGACTTGTTGTTTCTGAATGAGGATCCTTGCTTATCCTGCTTTGAGGATCCTGTTATTCTCTCCTGAATCCTCTTGTCATCCTCTAGCCGAATGAACCTGAGGGCCCGGGTTCTTACCTCATCTAGGTTCCTGCATGGTGTCATAACAAGATCATCATAAAATAACGAATCCCTAAGCAGTCCCATTTTGAAGGCCTCAACAGCCGTGGCTATATCTAAGTTGGGAATGTCTAAGGATTCTTTACTGAATTTGGTAATGTAATCCCTTAGTGATTCATTATGACCCTGGGTTATCCTATATAAATCACTAGTTAATCGTTCAAATTTTCTACTACAAGAAAACTGAGTATTAAACAAGTTAACTAGGTTTGCAAATGAGGTAATAGAATAGGGAGGAAGACTTAGCAGCCATTTGAGAGCTGATCCAGTAAGAGTGGATCCGAATCCTTTGCATAGGCATGCTTCCTTTAACTTTTCTGGGATTGGATTGATCTCCATCCTCTCCCTGTATTGTGCTATGTGTTCTTCAGGATCCGTCGAACCATCATACAGTTTCATTGTAGGCACATGGAACCTCTTGGGTATCTCAGCATCACAGATTGGGGGTGCAAAACGAGATATCTTGTGGCTCCCATCTGCAATCTCTGGAATAGGTTTGACTACTCCCGGAACACTCGAGATCATATCCTTTAGCTTTTGCAATTCTCTGGCCATGGCATGATTGATACCTGGATCCTGCATAAGACCATGGTTAGTAGTATGAGAATTATTAAAAGTGTTACCTCCCATTGGATTCGAGTTAGGAAGAATGGAGGTTAATCCATATTGTTGAGACTCTGGAATGATCGAGGGACCGGTAGAGGCATTGGTCTGCATTGGAATAAAATCTCCTTGATGGACATCTGAACTTCCTGTTTGCAGACTCCTCAAGGATCCTGGCATCTGGAAGGATCCCTGAAACTGGGATGATCCTGGAAAGAAGGAGGATCCTTGAACCTGGGATGATCCTGGAACGAAGGAGGATCCTTGAACCTGGTATGATCCTAGAACGAAGGAGGATCCTTGAACCTGGGATGATCCTGGAACGAAGGAGGATCCTTGAACCTGGGATGATCCTGGGACGAAGGAGGATCCTTGAACCTGGGATGATCCTGGAACGAAGGAGGATCCTTGAACCTGGGATGATCCTGGAACGAAGGAGGATCCTTGAACCTGGGATGATCCTGGGACGAAGGAGGATCCTTGAAACTGCTGCATTCCTGAATATCCTCCTGTACTCGTGAGGGATCCCATATGCTGGGGATAGGATCCTGCTGGCTGGAAATATGAACCTAGTGCCTGGGTCATAGCTGTTGTTCCGTAGTGCACTCCTTTTGGTCCACCCGCATATTGAATGTCTGGAACCACTGACGGCTGAGAAGTAACCACCGGAGTATCAAAATTCAAAGATCTGGGCATCAGTGGGGAACGATCCTCTGCCGTTTTCTTCTGTTTCTTAATTTCGTCAATCTCCCGGAGGATCCTTTCGTTGGTCTTATCCTGCTCTTGTGCATGATTCCTCATCTGCAAAATCAAAGCATAGAGATCCTTAGTAGTAGGATTAGTTGAAGCAGAAGAAGCAGGTGGTTTTGAGAAAATGGGAGTCGGTTTCTTCGCAGCATTCTCTGTATTCTTCTGGGATCCAGAAGGTGGTGGAGGCAAAGGAGGAACGCCTTGTGAGGAAGTGAATGAGGGCATCAAGTTTGAAGCATTCTTCGATGAGGAAGCCATCTGCTTGGTTGTAGTGAGCCGAATTAAGCACAGAAATGCGTATTTTCTTAAGGACGAAGCACCAATTGCCCCACGGTGGGCGCCAAACTGTTTTGGTCAGAAAATCTGATGAGGATATTGCAACCAAACTCTTTGTTTAGGGGAATGATGCTTAAAATATGTAACAGCGATGAGGATCACTTCAATATAAAGTGCACAAACAACACAAGGATTTATACGGGGAAAAAGCCCTTGATCAAGAGTTGATCTCCGGCACAAAAAACCCCGGGTGATGGAAACTACCGATCACCAAGCTAAAATAAATGATTAAACGTTTACAACTTTGGATAGTAACGAGCCAGGTACAAGGATCACTACAGTGGAATGTGTAAAAAGTGTGAAAAGTGTATGTAATTGCTTGGTGTTTGAGCGAGAGCTTGTATGAGAGCTTGTACGAGTGTGTGTAACTGCAAAAAATGACTAAGTGTTTTCTACTAGCTCGTTACTCCCTTTTTAAAATAGAAATAACCACCTAAACTAACTATCCGACTTTCGTGCCAAGCCTCCACGTTCTCCATAACGTCTATTTTCGGTCAAGCACGTGTAGAATAGTTTAGGAATATTCTCCAGGAATGTCGCCAAGACTTAGTCAAGCTTAATATACCTGCGAGACACTACAAAACATAAGTAAACAATCGTTAGTACGAGGATCCTTAAGGTGATCCATGATCCTGATCCTGAAGTTCTTCTGAGGATCACCACCTGTCACAGAAGTAAGGATCACTAGTTAGGATAACGAATAAGGATCACTAATTATTAGAAATTCCTCCCCTAACACCAGGTATTTCTAAGGGTATTATAACTCACAAGCTTGGAATTGACAGGTCTTTCAAGCCTATCCAGCAAAAGAGAAGGAAGTTTGCTCCAGAACGAAACATAATTATTCAAGAAGAGGTTGAAAGACTATTGAACTCCAAAATGATCAGGGAAGTCAAATTTCCCAAGTGGCTAGCAAATGTGGTCGTGGTTCAAAAGAAGAATGGGAAATGGAGAGTTTGTGTAGATTACACAGACTTAAACAAAGCATGTCCTAAAGACCCATTCCCTCTACCTCATATAGACTCGATGGTGGATGCCACTGCCGGTCATGAGATGTTAACCTTCATGGATGCATCCTCAGGATTCCAGCAGATCCAAATGGAACCTTCAGACTAGGAGGATACTGCTTTCATGACACCAACAGGTATTTATTGTTATACTGCTATGCCTTTTGGTTTGAAAAATGCAGGTGCAACATACCAGAGATTGGTGAACATGATGTTTAAAGACAAACTGGGGGACACCATGGAGGTGTACATTGACGATATGGTAGTCAAATCCAAGAAGGCTGAGGATCATCTCCAGGATATTAAAGGAGCATTTGATATCCTGGACCAGTACAATATGAAACTAAATCCTGCCAAGTGCCATTTTGGAGTGGGGGCAGGAAAGTTTTTAGGATACATGGTGACTAAAAGGGGTATAGAAGCAAGTCCAGAACAAATCAAAGCTATCCTGGATATCAAGTCACCATCCAACATGAAAGATGTGCAAAGATTAACTGGACGAGTAGCGGCATTGAACAGATTTATATCAAGATCCTCAGAAAAATGTAAAGAATTCTACGATATCCTGAAGAAGAATAAGAGGTTTGAGTGGGGAGAAAAACATGAAGCAGCCTTACAGGAATTAAAGCAATATCTTTCAACCGCACCTCTGATGATGAAGCCCGAGGATGGTGAACCATTATCCCTGTATCTTGCAATATCAGGGAATACAGTAAGTGCTGTTTTGGTTAAGGATCACGAAGGTCAGCAGTATCATGTTTATTATGTTAGTAAAAGTTTATTAGATGCTGAAACTAGGTATTCCCACTTAGAGAAAATGATATTAGCCCTAGTTATGGCATCAACGAAACTTAGACATTATTTTGAAACACATAGGATTCATGTTAAAACCAACTATCCTGTCAAAAATGTGCTTAGAAAACCAGAAATGTCAGGCAGAATGGCTAAGTGGTCAGTAAAGTTAAGTGCTTATGATTTAGTATATGAACCTAGAAATGCCATAAAGTCTCAGGCTTTAGCTGACTTTGTGGCTGATTTCAGTAGTGACATTCAGGATGAGGTAGACCTAGAAGTCCAACAGTTAGGAGAATCCTCAGGATCCTGGACATTATATACTGATGGTGCATCTAATGTAAGAGGTGTAGGTTTGGGTATACTACTAAAATCGTCACAGGGGGACATATTACCCCAGGCCATTAGATGTGAGTTTCCTGCCACTAATAATGAAGCAGAATATGAAGCTCTGATAGCAGGATTAGAATTAGCTAAAAATATGAATATTAGATATTTACAAGTATATGTTGATTCCCTGTTGGTTACTAACCATTTCAATGGATCTTATGCAGTAAAAGGCGAAAAGTTAGCTGAATATCTGGAAATTGTTAAAAAATTAGCAGGATATTTCAAAATTTTTATACTTGAACATGTACCAAGAGAAAAGAATGCTGAAGCTGACGCTCTAGCAAACTTAGGATCTACTGTCAAGATACCGGAGGGAACTCAGATACCAATAGTGCACATCTTGTATCCTGCAATGAAACATTTCAAATCTCATGATAAAGAAGTAGCATGTATTCAGGATCCTGGTGATGGATATCCTGAGAAGGATCCTGAATCCTGGATGACTCCAATTGTGAAGTTTCTTCAAGAAGGAGATATCCCAAAGGATGCAAATCATAAGGCTTTTAGGATGAAGGTATCTCGTTTTACTATTATAAATAATATTTTGTATAAGAAATCCCTTGCAGGTCCGTACCTAAGGTGCTTGGAAGATCCAGAAACCAAGGAGGTGCTTCAGGATATACACGAAGGAGACTGTGGCAACCATACTGGGGGCAGATCTCTGTTCTCGAAGGTGTTGAGAACAGGATATTACTGGCCAACCATGAGAAAGGATGCCACGGAGTATGCTCAGAAATGTGATGCATTTCAAAGACACGGCAACATCCTGCATCAGCCTGCAGAACCATTATATCCTATCATATCCCCTTGGCCGTTTATGAAATGGGGAATGGACATAGTGGGGAAATTTCCAAAGGCTCCAGGAGGAAAGTTTTTTATGCTGGCAATGACAGATTATTTCTCTAAGTGGGTCGAAGCCGTGGCCTTTGTTCAAGTCAGGGATCAAGAAGTGGTATCCTTCATAAAGAGGAATCTCCTGACCAGATTTGGGGTACCGGCTGAGATAGTTTGTGACAATGGCTCTCAATTCATTAGCAAAAGAACTACTGATTTTTGCAAAAGTTGGGGAATTAAGATGATTACGTCAACACCAGTGCATCCTCAAGCAAATGGACAAGCAGAATCCTCGAACAAGATAATCGTCAACAATTTAAAGAAGAGGTTAGGTGCCAAAAAAGGAAAATGGGCGGAGGAACTACCATTTGTCCTATGGGCTGACAGGACAACTGTGAAGAATGCTACTGGGCAAACCCCATTTTCCTTAGTATTTGGAGCAGAGGCAGTAATCCCGACAGAGATGGTGATACCTACAGCAAGATCCAACCTACAGGATCCTGAATCAAATCCTGAAATCTTATGTCAAGAACTGGATACTATTGATGAAACAAGAGATACAGCCAAGCTAAGGATGGCGGCATATCAACAGAGGATATCCAGAGCATATAACAAGAATATAAGGACTAGAAGGTTCCGAGTCGGAGATTGGGTGTTAAGGAAAGCTTTTCAGAATACTACGAATCCTGCTGATGGAAAGTTGGCTCCAAAGTGGGAAGGACCCTATGAGATTGAATCGGAAGCAGGAAAAGGAGCATATCGACTCAAGAATATGGAAGGAGATATGCTACCAAGATCTTGGAATGCTATACATCTAAAGCTCTATTTCAAGTGAGTTTAGAATTTAATTTCTAACTCAAGATGGTATGAATTCTGTCTCTTTTAACTATAATTTATTTTATTTGAACCCAATACTAACTTAAGCATCGGAGGGGTGTTAGCCAAGCTAACACCCACCTTAGTTTAAGGTTGTTTTGCAGAATATGCTTCGGGATATAGCTCCAGGATACACACTCAGGATACTTCGAAAGATTAGAGGATTGGCCCCCTCTCTCACGTTTAAGGGATCCTGATCCCTTCACAGGTTTAAAGGTATTCACCTTTCTCCCGAATTGGGTTTAAACACCCCGCCTGGAGCGCAAGTTATCCAGGGATAGTTCAAGGTGGCGGGACCAGTTCATGTAAAAGTGGCTGACAATTTCGTTACTGTTGGCTATACCCTGGATCCTTAAGGTATATGAGGATTGATCACCCTCTCTCGCGAAAGGGTATTTTCATACTCTCTAAGGTTTAAAGGTTTTCACCTTTCTAAGTCTTGGAGTTTATACACTCCCGCCTGTAGCGCACGAAAATTTGGGATTTTCCCCAGGATACTAAGGGTTTATCCCCAGTACATTAAGGGTTTATCCCCAGTAAAACTAAAGTTTTTAACAAGATTGTAAAGATATGACAAGCTGTGATTACACACGTTCTTTTGTGGATAAGAAGCTACGAAGTTTAATCATTAAGTGAAGAAATACTCAAGTATGTCATGCACTGATGCAATATCCTGCACAAACAGGGGACATCCATGTCGGGGACATTGCAAAGGATTCAAAGGTTAAGGTTGGAAATTATTGCCTAAGTGTTTCCGGTATGATTTATTATTCTTCAAGTCTTGAAAACCTTATTTAAGTGATCTAAGTTTTCTAAAAAGTCATATTCAACCAAGTTTTGTCTAACATTTAGAAGACATTTCCTCAGTATCCTGACCAGGATATTTGATCAGGATATTCAAAACATACCTTTCAAAATAAAAACATAACAACAACAAATAAGGCTAAAAGGTTAGTTTATTATTATTGGTCCAAAAGATTGTATTCTTGGTTTCATCTCTAAAAGAGACCCATCCACCAAGAACACAATTAAGTTTTTAAAGCATATTTACATAAACAGTTGAAGGCTTCGTCCTGAAAACACAGGATCCCTCCACCTTCAACTGTCAAACTATTCTACTTGCAGGAAATTAAAATTGTTTTAAGTGCAGGACGACCAGATGATTCAGACCCTACAAAATACAAGTATCATTAAAGACAGACTAACCAGGATATAGGTTCAGTATATGTGTACGGGATACAAGATCTGGATACTTACCTTATTAGGGAAAGAGGTCATGGGCTCGATAGATTCCGTGAAGCCAAGGTCATCAAAAGAGAAACCTTTGGCAGCAGCAACGGACGGCCCCTCTTTCACCAGAACAGGCTTGGGATAGCTGTCAAGCTTCTCAAGATCGAAGAAAACATATATCCTTACCAGACATATCGGAATGACTAAAAAATATACCCGTTGGAATCAGGATATCCAACAGTTATATTTTTGGGGACAATTGTTATGGGTGAAATTCTGAGCCCATATCCTGACTTTGTATCTTGATTTTCTATTAGTTGTATATGATCAGGATACCGGATCAGGATACCGGACCAGGATATTGGTAACATCCTGAGGCAGTATCCTGACTATTACTAACAATTTGCTTGTAAACGTTGGCTACAAGGGACTAACGTTCATGAAGACCAAGTAATCCTGAAGACCCACTCAAATTGGTTAGGATAAGGACCTTGATGGCGGAAAAATAGCTCTTGTAACGGTCAGCATCGAAGATTGACGTGTTTTATGGAAAGTTACGAAGATTGGTCAAAGATATTAATGTCATAACGGTTATGGAAGCTTAAATCCCGGAGTTATAGTTGGAATGCGCGTGGAAAACGAGTTGATACAGCCTGGCAACGTTCAGAAAGGAAATAGTCTCAGTATCCCGGATTTTTAGCATAATATCCCGGATTTTTAGCATAGTTAGTTGTTTCCTTTTACTATATAAAGGAATGCACGGATCATAGGAACACACAACTTACACACACACAATTCTCGTACACTCTTGCTCTCTACCACCTGCAACCACTCACAAACACTCACACTTGTACTCGAATCGCATTGTAACACTTAGTCGATCCGTATCATATCCTGCACTGTATCCTGTTATTGAAGCAATAAGAAGAACAAGGCAGCCGACGATTGTCAGCTCCCGAGGTTTTATACCGGAGATCTAGATTGATCAAGGGCTTTCCTCGTACATCTCGTGTCAACCTTTACTTTTTTTGCTCATTGTTTTATCATAGATACGGCTTTATATCCTGAAACTGTTTTTACAATTAACTTGGTTAACATATTTTTCACAAAGTATTACTAGCACACTACCTCACAAAACTAATTTGATCATATAATTGCTTAGGTAATTTTTGACCAAAACAATTTCTTCATCAAATCTTCTGCTACAAAGCTTGGATCTTCTTTAGGATTGTTTCCAACAGATTATCTTGTTAATCTAAGGTACAAAAACACCATTTCATGATCCAAACTTACTGTTTTTGATGATTAATCTTATACTTTATCTTTATTCATACTAACTTGCATGAATCTTATATCTACCCTACTTCTAATCAAAACCATGTTCATGACACTTATGTATGGTTAATCTTTATGAGTTTAGAGGTGTGAAAACCCTCTTAACTTTCTGTTACTAACTCTAAATTTTCTGTTATTAATCACTAACATAAGTACAAACATTAAAACCATACAAATCTATCATAGTCTTGTGGTGGCAAGTGTTTTGGTTCACCAACCGAGTCTACCATAATTCTTGAGATAAGATTTGTGTTTTGGGTTAAGCTAACTTAACTACAAACTCTATTATTATGTTGTTATTTTCCTTTCAATCCAATCATGCTTGTATTGATAAGAGATGAGTAATTTATACCGTCCGATCATACTTGTATTGATATGTGATACAATCCGATCACACTCATGGTGATAGGTGATGGTAAATCATACCGTCCGATCATCTTTGTATTGATATGTGATTTTGGACATCAACATAACAATGACTTAACTTACAAGACTAAATTTACAAACTATATATATATATTCTCATACATAATATATACTAACATAATAATTATTTTAAATCAGTAATATTCAAGTTCAACAACTAAAAATATTATCTTTAATTATTCTGAGCTAATTATTTTGATAATTAGTTATATAATTATCATATCAATTCTTTTAAACTGTATATTTATCATTTATCAATTTATATATATAATTGGCCATTTGAATTAATCTATAATTTTTATAAATTAATTATATCACTTGTACTATGTTTTGGTTGTAATTATTTAACTATGTTATTTAATTATACAAGTTAATTATATTTGAGTTATTATCACAAATGTTTATATTAAATCAACTACATAATTTTGCAATTTAATTATTTATGTTAAACAAATATTTTTGATAATTAATTCCTTTATAACATATTCATTTTCCGAGTCCTCTTGTTAGGTTATCCAAACCACATAATTACCATTTAAACAAAACACTACCGAATCCTATAGATTTAGGATTTCCAATTATTCACTTAAACATTATTGTTGATACATTTTCCGCATTGTTGCATGTTCAATCAATTAGAGTGACGTGGAATCTTATTTCCAAGAACTCTCACACTTTGCATACTTGTTTGGACTTACCCGAAATCAAGGTGAGTTCATAGTCCCTTTTTACATTATTTTTGGGATGATACATATGTTACAATGTGATACAAACTATTTGCTATTTTGTGGTTCCCCCGATTGCCTTTGCATTTGCTTAATACTTGTTGTTGTTGCTTTAACGCGTTTACGTTCATTAACTTGCAAAAGCCCAACGGTTATATTATAGCGTTATAGGATTGACGCCCCATCTCACTTCTCATTTTGTTGCTAAGAAGTGAGACCCGTCTCACTTCTCAATTTGTTGCAGTTGTTGTTTTGCTTAGAAGTGAGATGATAGACCCGTGTTACATCATAACGCAGGCTTGAATGTACCACTAAGTGACTACTTGTATTACTCTTTTGCTTAAAGACATATCGCATGCCACAGTGTTAACTCATTTTCATATCACATTGTTATTTTTGCCTAACAAAACCTATGAATTCACTCAACCATTTGTTGACCCAATATTTTCCTAACATATGTTTCAGGTGACAATGTTTGATGCTACGATTTGCAAGAATATTTCATATAGGATTGATCAAGACTTCTGCCTTAGATTTAATCCGAATTTATCATTTGTGAAACAATTTATGTTGTATTTGTTTATGTACTCTTATATTTTCAGATGTGAATGAAATCTATTGAATTGAACTTAAACTATATTTCAACTTAATATAATCTCCATGTGCTCAGCTGTATTCTGCCTGTTTCGTGATGCCCTTTGACTTTTCCGCCTCCGGTCGGGGTGTCACACCCTAGTCTACGTGTAGGGCTGGCGTGTCACGAGTAGGGTTGCCACGTGGCCTGGAACGCTTATCCGGTGAATTTTAACTTGTCACGGCCCGCGTAGATGTAACCTTATGGTTAACGCGGCCCGCCTGAAATTCAAATTTCATGTTTTCTTGGTTTTTCATTTGTATTAGGGTTTCAGGGGTCCGGGTTTTCACTTACGAGTCGTTTTTAGACAATTTTGCAGGTCCTTACAGTTTGGCCCTTGTTCTTGTAACTCGAATACTAGGTCGGGATATCCCATTTTAGTTTTACACCATTGTGAACCTTACGCCTTTTTTACTCCCTGATCGTGGTTCTCGGCATTGAAAAATCTTCGTAAACTAAATCACACGTGTATATGTTGACATTTAAGAGATATACAGTCAAGAAAATCAAGGGCAATGGTGATATATATGTGGATTAGACACCAAAAAACAAACACTCAAAAAATAGCTACAATTTAAGGTATGTGTTTAGTGACGGCATCAGATTCCTAATTGATGGAGAAAGGTCTTGTGGCAAGAGAAGCTGCTTCCAGGAGGTTGTCAAGTGTTTTCGCTCGACGATTCCATTCTTGGGTGGTCGGTTTGGCCCTTGTTCCTGTAACTCGAATACTAGCCCGGTATATCAGATTTTAGTTTTACACCATTGTGAACCTTACGCCTTTTTTACTCTCTGGTCGAGGTTCTCGGCATTGAAAAATACTCGTAAACTAAATCACACGTGTATATGTTGACATTTAAGAGATATATAGTCAAGAAAATCAAGAGCAATGGTGATATATATGCGGATTAGACACCAAAAAACAAACACTAAAAAATAGCTACAATTTAAGGTATGTGTTTAGTGACGGCATCAGATTCCTAATTGATGGAGAAAGGAGTGGGGTGGCAAGAAAAGCTGCTTCCAGGAGGTTATCAATTGTTTTCGCTCGACGATTCCATTCTTGGGTGGTTGGTTTGGCCCTTTTTCCTGTAACTCGAATCCTAGCCTGGTATATCCCATTTTTTACACCATTGTGAACATTACGCCTTTTTTACTCTCTGATCGAGGTTCTCGGCATTGAAAAATCTTTGTAAACGAAATCACACATGTATATGTTGACATTTAAGAGATATACAGGCAAGAAAGTCAAGAGTAATGGTGATATATATGTGGATTAGACACCAAAAAATAAAAACTCAAAAAATAGCTACAATTTAAGGTATGTGTTTAGTGACGACATCAGATTCCTAATTGATGGAGAAAGGTCTGGAGGCAAGAAAAACTGCTTCCAAGAAGTTGTCAAGTGTTTTCGCTCGACGATTCCATTCTTGGGTGGTTGGTTTGGCCCTTGTTCCTGTAACTCGA
Organism: Helianthus tuberosus; assembly: GCA_030545235.1. Taxonomy (NCBI): domain Eukaryota; kingdom Viridiplantae; phylum Streptophyta; class Magnoliopsida; order Asterales; family Asteraceae; genus Helianthus; species Helianthus tuberosus. Next base: position 177,973,771 of record CM060450.1, read on the forward strand.
ATCCTAGCCCGTAATATCCCATTTTAGTTTTACACCATTGTGAACCTTATGCCTTTTTTACTCTCTGATCGAGGTTCTCGGCATTGAAAAATATTCGTAAACTAAATCACACGTTTATATGTTGACATTTAAGAGATATACAGTTAAGAAAATCAAGAGCAATGGTGATATATTTGCCGATTAGACACCAAAAAATAAACACTCAAAAAATAGCTACAATTTAAGCTATGTGTTAAGTGACGGCATCAGATTCCTAATTGATGGAGAAATGTCTGGTGGCAAGAAAAGCTGCTTCTAGGAGGTTGTCAAGTGTTTTCGCTCGACGATTCCATTCTTGGGTGGTTGTTTGGCCCTTGTTCCTGTAACTCGAATCCTAGGCTGGTATATCCCATTTTAGATTTACACCATTGTGAACCTGATGCCATTTTACTCTCTGATCGAGATTCTCGAAATTGAATAATCTTCGTAAACTAAATCACACGTGTATATGTTGACATTTAAGAGATATACATGCAATAAAATCAAGAGCAATTGTGATATATATGTGGATTAGACACCAAAAAATAAACACTCAAAAAATTGTTACAAATTAAGGTATGTGTTTAGTGACGGCATCAGATTCCTATTTGATGGAGAAAGGTCTGGTCGCAAGAAAAGCTTCTTCCAGGAGGTTGTCAAGTGTTTTCGCTCGATGATTTATTCTTGGGTGGTTAGTTTCTCCCTTGTTCCTGTAACTCGAATCCTAGCCCGGTATATATCCCATTTTAGTTTTACACCATTGTGAACCTTACGCCTTTTTTACTCTCTAATCGAGTTTCTCGGCATTGAAAAAAATCTTCGTAAACTAAATCACACGTGTATATGTTGACATTTAAGAGATATACAGTCAAGAAAATCAAGAGCAATGGTGAAAAATATGTGGATTAGACACCAAAAAATAAACACTAAAAAAATAGCTACAATTTAAGGTATGTATTTAGTGATGACAACAGATTCCTAATTGATGGAGAAAGGTCTCGTGGTAAGAAAAGCTGCTTCCAGGAGGTTGAAAGTGTTTTCGCTCAATGATTCCATTCTTGGGTGGTTGGTTTGGCCCTTGTTCCTGTTACCAGAATGCTAGCCCAGTATATTCCATTTTAGTTTTACACCATTGTGAACCTTACAACTTTTTTACTCTCTGATCGAGGTTCTCGGCATTGAAAAATCTTCGTAAACTAAATCACACGTGTATATGTTGACATTTAAGAGATATACGGTCAAGAAAATAAAAAACAATGGTGATATATATGCGGATTAGAGACCAAAAAATAAACACTCAAAAAATAGCTACAATTTAAGGTATGTGTTTATTGACGGCATTAGATTCCTAATTGATGGAGAAAGGTCTGGTGGCAAGAAAAGCTGCTTCCAGGAGGTTGTCAAGTGTTTTCCCTCGACGATTCCATTCTTGGGTGGTAGGTTTGGCCCTTGTTCCTGTAACTCGATTCCTAGCCCTGTATATCCCATTTTAGTTTTACACCATTGTGAACTTTACGCCTTTTTTACTCTCTGATCGAGGTTCTCAGCATTGAAATGTCTTCGTAAACTAAATCATACGTGTATATGTTGACATTTAAGAGATACAGAGTCAAGAAAATCAAGAGCAACGGCGATATATATGCTGATTAGACACCAAAAAATAAACACTCAAATAATAGCCACAATTTAAGGTATGTGTTTAGTGATGGCATCAGATTCCTAATTGACGGAGAAAGGTCTGGTCACAAGAAAAGGTGTTTCCAGGAGGTTGTCAAGTGTTTTCGCTCGACGATTCCATTCTTAGGTGGTTGGTTTAGCCCCTTGTTCCAATAACTCGAATCCTAGCCCGGTATATCCCGTTTTAGTTTTACAACATTGTGAACCTTACGCCTTTTTTACTCTCTGATCGAGGTTCTCGGCATTGAAAAATCTTCGTAAACTAAATCATACGTGTACATGTTGACATTTAAGTGATATACAGTCAAGAAAAAAAAGAGCAACGGTGGTATATATGCGGATTAGACACCAAAAAATAAACACTCATAAAATAGTTACAATTTAAGGTATGTGTTTAGTGACGGTATCAGATTCTTAACTGATGGAGAAAGGTACGGTGGTAAGAAAAGCTGCTTCCAGGATGTTTTTAAGTGTTTTCATTCGACGATTCCATTCTTGGGTGGTTGGTTTTGCCCTTGTTCCTGTAACTCGAATCCTAGCCCGGTATATCCCATTTTAGTTTTACACCATTGTGAACCTTACGCCTTTTTTATTCTCTGATCGAGGTTCTCCGCATAAATGTTGACATTTAAGAGATATACAGTCAAGAAAATCAAGAGCAATGGGGATAAATATGCGGATTAGACACCAAGAAATAAACACTCAAAAATAGCTACAATTTAAGGTATGTGTTTAGTGACGACATAAGATTCCTAATTGATGGAGAAAGGTCTGGTGGGAAGAAAAGCTGCTTCCAGGAGGTTGTCAAGTGTTTTCGATCGACGATTCCATTCTTGGGTGGTTGGTTTGGCCCTTGTTCCTGGAACTCGAATCCTAGCCCGATATATCCCATTTTAGTTTTACACCATTGTGAACCTTACGCCTTTTTTACTCTCTTATCGAGGTTCTCGGCATTGAAAAAATCTTCATAAACTAAATCACACGTGTATATGTTGACATTTAAGAGATATACAGTCAAGAGCAATGGTGATATATATGCGGATTAGACACCAAAAAATAAACACTCAAAATATAGCTACAATTTAAGGTATGTGTTTAGTGACGGCATCAGATTCCTAATTGATGGAGAAAGGTCTGGTGGCAAGAACAACAGCTTCCAGGAGGTTGTCAAGTGTTTTCGCTCGACGATTCTGTCACACCCCCAAAATCCACACACGGAATACTACCGCTTGGAGGCGTGACATGACCAGGATCAAGCCACCAATCATATTGAACATAAGTATGAATATCAAAAGTCATTCATCAATACGATAGGTGTTTACAAAACCAAAAATAAACAAGTGTGTAGCGGAAGCATTTAATGTAAAACCCAACATAAGTTTAAGTACAAAATGTGGTAATGTTTAACAACACATTCACGATCCATATCCACAACGACCGTGCCTCCCGTGCAAGCTCCAAAAGTACCTAAGGTCCTGCAAGGCATGTAACAGAGAGTCAACAACTAGTTGAGCGAGTTCACAGTTGGTTACTTAGTTATATTGTTCGTATCGTAAATCGTATGTTCGTTTAGCAATCATGTATCGTATGTAATAGCATCGCGGCCCTCAAGGCATGTTTGCGAAGTTTAGTGGGGGTTTCCCAAGTTTTCTAGACTAGTTATATTTGTATCGCGGCCCTCCAGGCATGTTTGCGAAGATTAAAGTATAGTTCGCGGCCATTACAGGCATGTTTGCGAAGATTGTTCTAGTATCGCGGCCGATCCCGGCATGTTTGCGAAGAGAAGTATATGTATCACTAGTCTAGTAGTATCTACCATTGACCTTCCTCTCCCGAGACCAATGGTATGTAATTTCAATAACTCTTAAACTTAAATAATCGATCAATCAACCCATTCCCAACCCCGGGAATCCCATGCCTTGGTAGAAGTGTGAACTCACCTTGTTTGCTCGGTATGCTAAGTTAAGTCCTCACAATTAATCAGTCAAGTCCTATAGTGCACGTATGTTCAGTCAGTTTACGTTCGTAATATTTCACATGTAACTATTATCACAGTAATATAACATAGCGCGCTTGGCAAATAATCGCACATTACATAACAGTTAATCACAGTTTATCATAGTATATTATCCAATAACATACTTGATACAGTTACTGACTTGGCATAGTTAATGAGCCATAACATAGTTGAATAAGAACTAACAGAGTTAACATACAGTCAAGTTTAATAACTTACTGTGTAAATTAAATAAATAGGGTTAACTACTTAACAAGGTTAACAAACCGTAAAAGTTAACAACTTACTAGATTAACAGAGTTAAGTAAACTAACTGGGTTATACAAGTGGTTAGTTTATTTGAATAACATATTAAATGACATTAATTATTAACAGTTAACATATTGCCAAACACACCCTAGTGCCGAAATCCAAACATGAGCCGAAAACACATGAGGGCCGAAATCACCTATATGCCGAAAACCAAACACATGGGCCGAAAAACCCTTACTGGGCCGAAATCAAACATGTGGGCCGAAATCACTTTAAGTGATTTCGTCCACTTTAAGGATGGTGGGGGTGTTTTCGTGAAACATCATCATCTTCCACAACTCACTGTAAGTTAAACCCAGCAACTAAAATCAATTTACAGTTACATGATGAATCATTAATCAGTCATTAATCAATTATTGATATGAAACAAATATTCTACCAAAACTTTGTGAGATCTAGAACATAATTTCATTAGTTTATCATTCATAACATATACCCACTGTTTATCAAAACATCAAATACCCAGACATTTCATAGATGATAATTATCCAATAATCACACAATGATCAATCACATAATCACATATATCAAATATATACAAACATCATGATTAAACATCCAATAATCATACGATAAGCATCTTAAACAACTGAACATGAAGATTACTAACCAAGAATTAATCAGAGGTTTTTGCTTGAAATGAGGAACTCTTTGTGGGTTTTTCAGATGTAGAGAGAGAGAAAACAAAGTGATAAGATGTGGGTTTGGTAATTGTGAAACTTCTCTGAGAAGTTTCATGAGATAAATATCTAAAATACTCCACTGGGCCAAGCCCATTGTGATTTCGTTGGTCATAGTGGACGAAAACACATTAAAGTGTTTTCACCACTTGGGTGATTTCATGATACTTGTTTTCATTTACTGTAAAGGTTCCATCTTTGTTTAACATGTTAAATAATAACACCTTATAACATACAATCACACATACTAAATATTATGGATTTCCAAGTATAACATATCAGTCGAAATACGATACAACGTATTTCAAAAATAAGCGTTGTGAAACAACGAGTCGTATTAAAAAATATAAAAAAAAATTTACGTGCACTAAATGCGAAGATAGAATCTTGGAAACTCGAGTTGTCACATTATCCCCAACTTGAAAGAAATTTCGTCCCGAAATTTAGCATGCGGTTACTGAGGAAGCTAGGTAAGTTATCGTTTACTGGTTTTCCTGGGGTGTCACATCATCCCCCCGTTGATTTGGAATTTCTTCCCGAAATTCTGTAGTAGCTTCAGCCTCAGTTGTATTTGCATTGTTTTCGAACAACTGGGGATATTTGAGTTCCATTTGGTCTTCGCGTTCCCAGGTGAACTCTGGGCCACGACGGGAGTTCCAACGAACTCGAACAAGAGGTATTCTGGTGTTCTTGAGGACCTTAACATCCCGGTCCGTGATTTCAACTGGTTCTTCGACGAAATGCAACCGTTCGTCGATAGTGAGCTCCTTCAAAGGAACTATGAAGGTCTCATCTGACTGCCACTTCTTCAGATTTGACACGTGAAAGACGTTGTGAACTGCACTGAGTTCAGCTGGTAAGTTCAGTCTGTAGGCCACTTTGCCTATCTTCTCTATGACTTCAAATGGTCCAACGTATCGTGGATTGAGTTTGCCTCGTTTTCCAAAACGAACAACACCCTTCCAGGGTGAAACCTTGAGTAGTGCTCGATCCCCAACCTGGAATTCGAGTATTTTCCTATCTTTATCAGCGTATACTTTCTGACGGTCACGTGCTGCCGCCATGCGTTGTCGTATTTGAGCAATCTTTTCAGTAGTATCAACTACCATTTCCGGACCTGTGATCTGACTGTCACCCACCTCTGCCCAACAAAGAGGTGATCGGCATTTACGCCCGTACAATGCCTCAAATGGAGCAGCTTTAATGCTGGTGTGGTAACTGTTGTTGTATGAAAATTCCACAAGTGGCAGATGTTTTTCCCAGCCTTTGCCAAAGTCAATTATGCACGCCCGAAGCATGTCTTCTAGCGTTTGAATAGTTCGCTCAGACTGCCCGTCTGTCTGAGGATGATAAGCTGTGCTCATGTCTAAACGAGAGCCAAAAGATTTGTGCATTGCTTGCCACAGTTCTGAAGTAAAACGTGCATCACGATCAGAAATAACAGACGTGGGCACCCCGTGCCTCGAGAGAACTTCCTTAAGGTATACGTCTGCTAGAGTGGAGAACTTATCCGTTTCCTTGATAGCCAAGAAGTGACCAGACTTTGTGAGTCGATCCACGATCACCCAAATAGTATCATTTCCGCGCTGAGATCTAGGTAAGCCAGTAACAAAATCCATGGAAATTTGTTCCCATTTCCATTGTGGTATCTCAGGTTGCTGGAGTGGGCCTGATGGTTTCTGATATTCTGCTTTGACTCTAGCACAAGTCAAACACTTTCTAACGTAAGTTGCTATGTGGGCCTTCATGCTAGGCCACCAATATGTAGTTCTGAGGTCGTGGTACATCTTATCTGAACCAGGATGTACTGAGTAGCGAGACTTATGAGCTTCATCCATTACAAGCTCGCGTAAATTACCATAGAGTGGGACCCAGATGCGTCCTGTTACATAGTAGGCGCCGTCTGCCCTTTGTTCTAACCTTTGCCTTGAGCCGCGTAGAGCTTCAGCCCTGACGTTTTCCGGTTTCAATGCTTCTACCTGAGCATCTCGTATCTGTGAAGGAAGACTAGACTGAATAGTGAGTTGCAACGCTCGTACACGCCTAGGTATAGTATCCTTTCGACTGAGGGCGTCGGCCACCACATTGGCTTTGCCCGGATGGTACTTTTTAGCACATTCGTAATCGTTCAGTAACTCGACCCATCGACGTTGTCGCATGTTCAAGTCTTTCTGCTTGAAGATATGCTCAAGACTTCTGTGATCGGTGTAGATGGTGCACTTGGTGCCATACAGATAATGTCTCCATATCTTGAGTGCAAAGACAACAGCTCCAAGCTCTAAATCGTGCGTAGTGTAATTCCGTTCGTGAATCTTAAGTTGGCGTGAAGCATAAGCAATAACTTTATCCCGTTGCATCAACACACATCCAAGACCTTGGATAGATGCATCGCAGTAGACTACAAAATCGTCCGTGCCTTCAGGCAATGAGAGAATAGGTGCACTACAAAGTCTATCCTTTAAGTGCAGAAACGTTGTTTCCTGTGTATCACTCCAACGGTAAACAACACCTTTCTGTGTCAGTAATGTAAGCGGTTGTGCAATCTTTGAGAAGTCTTTGATAAACCGTCTGTAATAACCCGCCAAACCCAAGAATTGGCGTATTTCGGTTGGTGTGCGAGGTGCAGGCCAGTTCTTGATCGAATCTACCTTGGATGGATCAACATGAATCCCATCCTTGTTTACCACGTGGCCTAGAAAGTGGACTTCACGAAGCCAGAAGTCGCATTTTGAAAACTTAGCATACAGCTGTTCCGTTCGAAGGAGTTCCAGAATAAGTCGTAAATGCTGTTCGTGTTCCTCCCGATCCTTCGAGTAGATCAGGATGTCATCAATGAAAACAATAACAAACTTGTCAAGATAAGGTTTGCACACCCTGTTCATAAGATCCATGAAAACCGCAGGCGCGTTCGTTAGCCCGAATGGCATGACTAAAAACTCGTAATGGCCGTAGCGAGTTCTGAATGCTGTTTTGGAGACGTCCTCATCCCGGACTCTCAGTTGATGGTAACCCGACCTTAGATCAATCTTTGAGTAATAGCTCGACCCTTGCAACTGGTCGAATAAGTCGTCGATGCGTGGAAGTGGATAGCGATTCTTCACGGTCACCTTGTTCAGTTCGCGGTAATCTATGCACATACGAAAGGTACCGTCCTTCTTCTTTACAAATAATACTGGAGCTCCCCAGGGCGAAGAGCTAGGACGTATGAAACCCTTTTCCAAAAGTTCTTGCAATTGCTTAGACAGTTCTTCCAGTTCAGTTGGAGCTAAACGGTAAGGCGCTCGAGCTATAGGTGCTGCTCCTGGAGCTAGCTCGATCTGAAATTTGACCTGGCGATGGGGCGGTAACCCAGGTAACTCTTCAGGAAACACTTGAGGAAAGTCGCGTACTACAGGAATATCCCCAATCTTTTTCTCTGTCGTCGATGTATCAGTAACGAGTGCTAAAATAGCTATGTGGCCCTTTCGCAGACACTTCTGAGCCTTCAAGAAGGAGATGATGCCACTCACGACACCACTCTTGTCGCCTTGAACTTCGAGAGGTTCTTTGCCAGAACGAGGAATACGAATGATCTTCTCCTTGCATAGGATCTCTGCTTGTTGTTGGGATAACCAATCCATACCAATGACAATATCAAAACTACTCAGAGTTATAGGAATGAGATTGATAGAGAAAGTCTGACCGGCGAGGATAAGATTACAACCCTGAACTATGTGTGTGGCCTCTAGACTTTTACCGTTAGCTAACTCTACAACATGTTTGGTGTTCAAAAGTGTTGGTGCGCGTTTAAGCATTTGACTAACGTTCAGAGACATATAACTGGTATCCGCACCCGAATCGAATAATACGGTAACATAAAAGTCGTCAAGAAGAAACTTACCCGTAACCACATTAGGATCGTTCCTTGCGTCACTCTGACCAATCACAAACATACGACCCTTTGCACCATTGTTGTTGTTGTTGTTTCCCCCATTGTTGTTCCCACTGCCCTGATTATTGTTGTTGTTATTCTGATTCTGGTTTAACTGGGGGCAGTTCCGCTTGAAATGACCTTCAGCCCCACACTGAAAGCATACCTTATTTCCTTGCTGTTGTTGCTGTGACTGGTTTCGTGGAACGGGTGGCTGTTGTTGCTGGTTCTGATTCGCAGGCCTTGAGCTCCTGCAATCTTTAGCGTCATGACCTACCCTTAGACATCTTTGACAGCGGCCTTTACGACACTGACCACTGTGGTGTTTGTTGCACCTGTTACACAGTGGATGAATTCCCCGATATCCACTCTGCCCCTGACCACCAGACGATTGCTGACTCGGACTCTGGTAATCACTAGTCTTGCGCTGCTGTTATGCTTGAGACTGTACAATAGCTGAACCCCTGCTGGAATCCCCTTCCCATTTCCGCTTGTTGTCGCTGGGAGTAGCAGGAGTAGCTGGAGTGGTAGCGGTAGTAGCGCTGATACGTTTAGGCAGCCTGTTCTGTTCCACCGCCTGATCGGTGAGGCGATGAGCTAGCTTGACGATCTGTTGAATAGTGCCAAGATTCGCTGAGGTTACGTGGCTTTGAATCTCCGGCACCAGACCATTGAGATACAGTTCGATACGCTTAATGGGAGGGTCCACCATAGTAGGACACAGAATAGCCAACTCATTCGATCTTCTGGTGTACGCTTCAATTTCTGACCCCGTCATTTTCAAGTGGTAAAACTCTACCTCCAACTTATGAATATCATCACGGCTACAGTATTCCTCTTTAATCAATTCCTTGAAACCGTTCCAGGGTGTGGCATTGGCAACAACCAACCCTAACATCTGTACTTGCGCATTCCACCATGTCAGCGCAATGCCTTCTAGAGTACCAGTGGCGTACTTCACCCTGCGAGCCTCAGGGCATTCGCACATTTCAAATACGGACTCGAGCTTTTCAAACCAATGGAGGAGTCCAACCGCTCCTTCCGTGCCACTAAAAGTAGTAGGACGACAGTCCATGAAAGTTTTGAAGGTACAAACAGGTGGCTGAGCGTGCTGACCTGTTGTATATAAGAATCCAGTACAAGATTAAAACACAAGAGTTGGTTTAGGAGTGTAGGATCTAAAGATCCTAGTGTGAGTTACAACTGCAGGGTATACCTCCTGCTTGTGCGGCTGCAAGTGCCTCAGCAACTCGCTCGTTAATCAAAGCCGTCAACTGGGCTTGTGTCATGTTAATGCGTCCAGACATGATCTTCATAGCAAATATGACATAAGTGAGAGAGGTTCGCGAGTAGTGCGATGACAAAAGGGAATAATCACACAAGTGTTCTCATGCAATAGTGTTAAGTTAACCTAAGCATACCCGGAGCAAAGTTCTATGCAATTCTAGCAAGTAGGCAACAAAACATGTATCATATTACCTAGGATGTTGAGTCTTGCACGTGGAGCGAGGCGTCGTTGTGGATCGTTGAGCACTGTTCTGGTTATAGTCTGGTTTTAATAAAAACGTTTTCCCCTTATTAAAACCGAGTTCTCTATAACCAATGGCTCTGATACCAATCTGTCACACCCCCAAAATCCACACACGGAATACTACCGCTTGGAGGCGTGACATGACCAGGATCAAGCCACCAATCATATTGAACATAAGTATGAATATCAAAAGTCATTCATCAATACGATAGGTGTTTACAAAACCAAAAATAAACAAGTGTGTAGCGGAAGCATTTAATGTAAAACCCAACATAAGTTTAAGTACAAAATGTGGTAATGTTTAACAACACATTCACGATCCATATCCACAACGACCGTGCCTCCCGTGCAAGCTCCAAAAGTACCTAAGGTCCTGCAAGGCATGTAACAGAGAGTCAACAACTAGTTGAGTGAGTTCACAGTTGGTTACTTAGTTATATTGTTCGTATCGTAAATCGTATGTTCGTTTAGCAATCATGTATCGTATGTAATAGCATCGCGGCCCTCAAGGCATGTTTGCGAAGTTTAGTGGGGGTTTCCCAAGTTTTCTAGACTAGTTATATTTGTATCGCGGCCCTCCAGGCATGTTTGCGAAGATTAAAGTATAGTTCGCGGCCATTACAGGCATGTTTACGAAGATTGTTCTAGTATCGCGGCCGATCCCGGCATGTTTGCGAAGAGAAGTATATGTATCACTAGTCTAGTAGTATCTACCATTGACCTTCCTCTCCCGAGACCAATGGTATGTAATTTCAATAACTCTTAAACTTAAATAATCGATCAATCAACCCATTCCCAACCCCGGGAATCCCATGCCTTGGTAGAAGTGTGAACTCACCTTGTTTGCTCGGTATGCTAAGTTAAGTGCTCACAATTAATCAGTCAAGTCCTATAGTGCACGTATGTTCAGTCAGTTTACGTTCGTAATATTTCACATGTAACTATTATCACAGTAATATAACATAGTGCGCTTGGCAAATAATCGCACATTACATAACAGTTAATCACAGTTTATCATAGCATATTATCCAATAACATACTTGATACAGTTACTGACTTGGCATAGTTAATGAGCCATAACATAGTTGAATAAGAACTAACAGAGTTAACATACAGTCAAGTTTAATAACTTACTGTGTAAATTAAATAATTAGGGTTAACTACTTAACAAGGTTAACAAACCGTAAAAGTTAACAACTTACTAGATTAACAGAGTTAAGTAAACTAACTGGGTTATACAAGTGGTTAGTTTATTTGAATAACATATTAAATGACATTAATTATTAACAGTTAACATATTGCCAAACACACCCTAGTGCCGAAATCCAAACATGAGCCGAAAACACATGAGGGCCGAAATCACCTATATGCCGAAAACCAAACACATGGGCCGAAAAACCCTTACTGGGCCGAAATCAAACATGTGGGCCGAAATCACTTTAAGTGATTTCGTCCACTTTAAGGATGGTGGGGGTGTTTTCGTGAAACATCATCATCTTCCACAACTCACTATAAGTTAAACCCAGCAACTAAAATCCATTTACAATTACATGATGAATCATTAATCAGTCATTAATCAATTATTGATATGAAACAAATATTAAAGTGTTTTCACCAATTGGGTGATTTCATGATACTTGTTTTCATTTACTGTAAAGGTTCCATCTTTGTTTAACATGTTAAATAATAACACCTTATAACATACAATCACACATACTAAATATTATGGATTTCCAAGTATAACATATCAGTCGAAATACGATACAACGTATTTCAAAAATAAGCGTTGTGAAACAACGAGTCGTATTAAAAAATATAAAAAAAAATTAACGTGCACTAAATGCGAAGATAGAATCTTGGAAACTAGAGTTGTCACAGATTCCATTCTTGGGTGGTTGGTTTAGCCCTTGTTTCTGTAACTCGAATCCTAGCCCGGTATATCCCATTTTAGTTTTACACCATTGTGAACCTTACGCCTTTTTTACTCTCTGATCGAGGTTCTCGGCATTGAAAAATATTCGTAAACTAAATAACACGTGTATATGTTGACATTTAAGAGATATACAGTCAAGAAAAATGGAGCAATGGTGATATATATGCGGATTAGACACCAAAAAATAAACACCCAAAAAATAGACACAATTTAAGGTATGTGTTTAGTGACGGCATCAGATTCCTAATTGGTGGAGAAATGTCTGGTGGTAAGAAAAGCTGCTTCCAGGAGGTTGTCAAGTATTTTTAGTCGACGATTCCAATCTTGGGTGGTTGGTTTGGCCCTTGTTCCTGTAACTCAAATCCTATCCCGGTATATCCCATTTTAGTTTTACACCATTGTGAACCTTACGCCTTTTTTACTCTCTGATCGAGGTTCTCCGCATTGAAAAATCTTCGTAAACTAAATCACATGTGTATATGTTGACATTTAAGAGTTATACAGTCAAGAAAATCAAGAGCAATGGTGATATATATGCGAATTAGACACCAAAAAATAAACACAAAAAATAGCTACAATTTAAGGTATGTGTTTAGTGACGGCATCATATTCCTAATTGATGGAGAAAGGTCTAGTGGCAAGAAAAGCTGCTTCCAGGAGGTTGTCAAGTATTTTCGCCCGATGATTCCATTCTTGGGTGGCTGGTTTGGCCCTTGTTCCTTTGACTTGAATCCTAGCCCTGTATATCCCATTTTGGTTTTACACCATTGTGAACCTTACGCCTTTTTTACTCTCTGATCGAGGTTCTCGGCATTGAAAGATCTACTTAAACTAAATCACACGTGTATATGTTGACATTTAAGAGATATAGAGTCAAGAAAATCAAGAGCAATGGTGATATATATGCGGATTAGACACCAAAAAATAAACAGTCAAAAAATAGCGACAATTTAAGGTATGTATTTGGTGACGGCATCAGATTCCTAACTAATGGAGAAATGTCTGGTGGAAAGAAAAGCTGCTTCCAGGAGGGTGTCAAGTGTTTTCGCTCAACGATTCCATTCTCGGGTGGTTGGTTTGGCCCTTGTTCCTGTAACTCGAATCCTAGCCTGGTATATATCGCATTTTAGTTTTACACCATTGTGAACCTTACGCCTTCTTTATTCTCTGATCGAGGTTCTCGACATTGAAAAATCTTCGTAAACTAAATCACACGTGTATATATGTTGACATTTAAGAGATATACAATCAAGAAAATCAAGAGCAATGGTGATATATGTCACACCCCCAAAATCCACACGCGGAGTATCACCGCTTGGAGGCGTGACTGACCAGGATCAAACCACTAATCATATGGAACAAGCAAGTAATTAATTGTAAAAGTCCAACCAACATAATTAGTGTCCAAAACAACCATAGTTTAAGTTATGAGCGGAAGCATAATGTTTAAAACCAAATCATAAGTTTAAATATCCAATTGCTTAACATGGCACACAGCTGTCCATGTCCCACAACGACTCTTCCTTGTGCAAGCTCCAGCTATGTACCTATTGGCCTGCAAAGCATGTAGTAACGAGTCAACAATAATGTTGAGCGAGTTCACAGTTGGGTGTTGGTTTTAGTTGTTCCAAAAATAGTTCCTTTAACTGGCATCCCTGTCGTGGGGGTTACCCCATATTTGAAAACCCGATTTGTTTAACCCATTAACTCTGGCAATCCAGCCGTGGTGGCTACCCCATGATAGTTATCTGGCCTTTCGGCCGTGGGGGCTGCCCCATGTATACACTAGACTCGTTACCATATCGACTGCTGACTAAAGTCATGTTTAAGTGCCCTAAACTGTCAATGTCTATCATCATTGACGTGCCCAGATCCATTAGTTCACGCCCGTCCTCTACGGCACGGTGTGAGGCTTGTCAGACCTAAATAGCGCTATCTAACTAATGACCCGCTCGCCATTGGCCCGGCGATTAAGTCGATATAAAAAGGAGGGACTTCGTGATAGAGTTTTGGTCTAGTAAAGTTATCTGTCCGTGAGGACGAGGAATTACATTCCTGAACCATTACTGTCCTACCCAAGAAAGGACGAGGAATCCATATTCCTTAACCCCATTCCCAACCCCTGGGAATCCCATGCTTTGTAGAGTGTGAACTCACCTTGGTTTGCTCGGTAGATACACAGAAAGGTCAAGTCTAGATGCTAGTGGTCAACCATGTCCTAACATGGTTACCATACAAGTCAGGTTTTGGTTTAAAGTAGTGCATATAAGTATCACATAGGATAGCATATAAGTAACACACACAGATCATGGCAACACACATCATTACGTATAACGTATTCAAGATTGGGCTCGCACAAGTCTAACAACTTGTGCGATTCACCCGTTGAAGCCCAACAGTACCCGGCCCAATAATCAGAAAGCCCAAATACATCTGTATACATATACACGGCCCAACATATAAGTAAATAATCCATCTTGTGTGATCCATGCATCTTGTGCGACCAGTCTTGTTACCCAGCCCAATATATATAAACATACGACCCAAATAACAAACAACAAACAATCTTGTGCGACTCAATGGTCCTTGTGCGACTGAAGATATCTTGTGCGACTGACAAGACTTGTGCGACTGGACTCCTGTGCGAATGAACCACTTGTGCGACCAAGATGTCTTGTGCGACTAGTTTTATTATTCGGATATTATGGAAATCAGTTACCCAGCTTTTATCTTGCAAACAATTACAAGGTTTCCTTTTATTTTATCAATTAACAAATTAACAGTTTCATACATAATCAATATTTGATCAAACAAGGGTTTTTAACATCTAATTCATATGAACCCTAAATATAATCAAAATATAAATATCAATCATAATCATCTACACGATTCATGTTCTTGATTACTAGCATACAACCTAACAACCCAACTATCATTCTAATTGTATATCACAGCCGATTATTTGTAATTGATTAACAACATCACATGATCAACAATCATATACCAACATCACATGATTAACAATCCGAAGCATACACATATCAGCCGATTTAACAAGCATTCGGTTCCAGATCATAATCATGCAAATCGAACTTGTTTAAACATCAATACATAACATCATTGTTCATCATTCATACAACCACAATCATTTAATCCAATCATGCAATCATAACATCGTATAACTAATCATAAATCAAACACACTAACCGATTGAGAAAGGGAGTGATCCGATTCAAGGAATGATCTTCGAGTGAAGGGGATGCTTGCCGTCGGCTTAGAGAGAGAGGAGAGCACTAGGGTTTTACGTGTGTTGTGTGATTAGCAACAAATGAGAAAACAACTCCCTAATGGTGTGTGAGCGAATAAGAGGAGTGGGTCGACCCTTACTTGGGCTGCCCTTGATCCGAATACAAGTTGTGGCCCGAATGGGCTTATGCGATCGGGTGAGTGTTGTGCGTTTGGGTCGTTTATATTCATACATACATACAACACAACATATATTCACACAACATTCAATAACATAACATTCCATTAAATCATCCAATTCACATAGTCACATAATGTTTACGTTACATCAAGGTACAAAGATGGGTTCGGAAATACGAGTTGTCACATTATCCCCAAGTTGAAAGAAATTTCGTCCCGAAATTTAGCACGTACTCACTGAGGAAGCTAGTTAAGTTGCATGGTTTTCCTGGTTTTTCTGGGATGTCACATCCTCCCCCCGTTGATCTGGAATTTCGTCCCGAAATTCCGTAGCTTCAGCCTCAGTAGTGGTTGTACCGTTTGCGAACAGTTGGGGATACTTTTGTTTCATCTGATCTTCGCGTTCCCAGGTGAACTCTGGGCCGCGACGTGAGTTCCAAAGAACTCGAATGAGAGGTATTCTAGTACGCTTGAGGACCTTAACATCCCGGTCCGTGATTTCGATTGGTTCCTCGACGAATCGTAACTGCTCGTCGATAGTGAGCTCCTTCAAAGGAACTATGTGGGTCTCATCTGACAGACACTTCTTCAGATTTGACACGTGGAAAACGTTGTGAACTGCACTGAGTTCTGTTGGTAAGTTCAGTTTGTAGGCCACCTTGCCTATTTTCTCAATGACTTCGAAAGGTCCAACGTATCGTGGGTTAAGTTTGCCCCGTTTACCAAAACGAACCACACCCTTCCAGGGTGAAACTTTGAGTAGTACACACTCCCTAACCTGGAGCTCTAGTGGTTTTCTGCCCTTATCGGCGTAGACTTTCTAACGGTCACGAGCTGCCGCCATTCGTTGTCGTATCTGAGCAATTCGCTCTGTTGTGTCTACCACAAGTTCTGGACCAGTAATCTGACTATCCCCCACCTCTGCCCAACAAAGAGGTGACCGGCATTTTCGCCCGTACAATGCCTCAAACGGAGTAGCTTTAATGCTGGTGTGGTAGCTGTTATTGTATGAGAATTCCACAAGCGGCAGATGCTTTTCCCAGCCGTTGCCAAAGTCAATTACGCATGCCCTAAGCATGTCTTCGAGGGACTGGATGGTACGTTCCGACTGCCCATCCGTTTGTGGGTGATAGGCTGTGCTCATATCTAATCGTGAGCCAAAGGACTTGTGCATTGCTTGCCACAATTCTGATGTAAAACGTGCATCTCGATCCGAGATAATAGAGGTGGGCACTCCGTGCCTCGAGACAACTTCCTTAAGATATACGTCTGCCAGTGTGGAGAACTTATCCGTTTCCTTGATAGCCAAGAAGTGAGCAGACTTTGTGAGTCGATCCACGATCACCCAAATAGTATCGTTACCACGTTGAGATCTAGGCAGGCCAGTAACAAAATCCATGGAAATTTGCTCCCATTTCCATTGTGGTATCTCTGGTTGTTGAAGTGGGCCTGAAGGTTTCTGGTATTCCGCCTTGACTCTCGCACAAGTCAAGCACTTGCTAACGTAAGTTGCTATGTGGGCCTTCATGCAAGGCCACCAATATGTAGTTTTGATGTCGTGGTACATTTTATCCGAACCAGGATGTACCGAGTAGCGAGACTTGTGTGCCTCATCCATCACAAGCTCTCGTAGGTTGCCATAAAGTGGGACCCAAATGCGTCCTGTGACATAGTAAGCACCGTCTCCCTTCTGTTCTAAGCGTTGCCTTGAGCCGCGTAGGGCTTCAACCCTGACGTTTTCTGGTTTCAATGCTTCTACCTGAGCATCTCGTATTTGAGAAGGAAGACTAGACTGTATAGTAAGTTGTAAAGCTCGTACACGCTTGGGCGCAGTGTCCTTTCGACTGAGGGCGTCAGCCACAACATTGGCTTTGCCTGGGTGATACCTGATCGAGCATTTGTAGTCATTCAGTAGTTCGACCCATCGTCGCTGTTGCATATTGAGTTCCTTCTGTTTGAAGATATGCTCGAGGCTCCTGTGATCAGTGTAGATAGCACATTTGGTACCATACAAGTAGTGTCTTCGTATCTTAAGTGCAAAAACAACCGCTCCCAGCTCTAGATCGTGTGTAGTGTAGTTCTTTTCATGAACTTTGAGTTGGCGTGAGGCGTAGGCTATAACTTTATCCCGCTGCATCAATACACAACCAAGACCCTGAATAGATGCGTCGCAGTAAACCACGAAGTCGTCTATGCCCTCTGGCAATGAAAGGATAGGTGCACTACAAAGTCTATCCTTTAAGTGCTGAAACGCTAACTCCTGTGCATTTCCCCAACGATAAACAACGCCCTTCTGCGTTAGTGAAGTAAGAGGCTGTGCAATCTTGGAAAAATCCTTATTAAACCTCCTGTAGTAACCTGCCAATCCCAAGAATTGGCGAATTTCCGTTGGCGTACGAGGTGCAGGCCAGCTCTTGATCGACTCTGCCTTGGATGGATCAACGTGAATCCCATCCTTGTTCACTACATGGCCTAAGAAATGGACTTCACGAAGCCAGAAGTCACATTTTGAAAACTTGGCGTACAGTTGTTTTGTTCGAAGGAGTTCCAAAATGAATCGTAGATGCTGCTCGTGTTCCTCCTGACTTTTCGAATAGATCAGGATGTCGTCGATGAAAACTATGACAAACTTGTCTAGGTACGGCTTGCACACTCGATTCATCAAGTCCATGAAGACCGCAGGTGCGTTTGTCAGCCCAAAAGGCATAACCAAGAACTCATAATGTCCATAACGGGTTCTAAAAGCTGTTTTAGAGACGTCCTCTTCTCGGACTCTCAGCTAGTGATATCCTGATCTCAAATCGATCTTTGAATAGTAGCTCGACCCTTGCAGCTGGTCGAACAAGTCGTCAATGCGTGGAAGAGGATAGCGATTCTTCACGGTCACCTTGTTGAGTTCACGGTAGTCGATACACATACGGAAGGTACCGTCTTTCTTCTTTACGAATAGCACTGGAGCTCCCCAAGGCGATGAGCTGGGACGAATAAAACCCTTATCCAAGAGTTCTTGTAGTTGCGTAGAGAGTTCTTTCAACTCTGATGGAGCTAAACGATACGGTGCACGAGCTATGGGCGCTGCTCCAGGAGCTAGCTCGATTTGGAACTCGACCTGGCGATGAGGCGGGAGGCCAGGTAGTTCCTCAGGAAATACCTCAGGATAGTCGCGTACAATCGGAAAGTCTTCTATCTTCTTCTCTTTCTTCGAGGTGTCAGTAACGAGAGCCAGAATAGCAGTATGGCCCTTACGCAAACACTTTTGGGCCTTAAGGAAAGAGATGATGCTCACAACCGCACCACTCTTGTCGCCACGAATCATAAGGGGTTCACCACCTGGGCGAGGAATACGGACAATCTTTTCGTTGCAAAGAATCTCTGCTTGGTGTTGGGATAACCAGTCCATCCCAATGACAACGTCGAAACTGCCCAGAGTGATAGGAAGGAGGTCGATCGAGAAAGTGTGATCAGCAAGAACGAGATTACAACCTTTGACTACGTGTGTGACCTCTATACTTTTACCATTAGCTAACTCTACAACGTGCTTGGGGTTCAAAGGTGTTGGGGTACGCTTAAGCAGTTGACTAACTTTTAGGGACACATAACTAGTATCAGCACCCGAATCAAATAAGACAGTAACGTAAAAGTCGTCGAGAAGGAACTTACCCGTCACGACATTGGGATCATTCCTAGCTTCTCCCTGGCCAATAACGAACACACGACCTCTTGCCCCATTGCCATTGTTACCCCCGTTGTTCCCATTCCCCTGGTTGTTGTTGTTATTGTTGTTCTGGTTCCTGTTCAGTTGGGGACAATCTCTCTTGAAGTGGCCTTCAGCTCCACACTGAAAGCACCCTTTGTTGTTACCATGCGGCTGCTGTTGCTGGCGTTGATTCTGTTGAGCTTGTTGTTGCTGACGATTCTGGTTTGCGGGGTATAAACTTCTACAATCCTTTGCTGCGTGGCCTGGCTTGTTGCACCGATGACAGTTACCCCTGGTGCATGGGCCGCTGTGATGTAGGTTACAGCGATTGCATTTAGGGTGCTTCCCCTTGTACACACCATGACTTTGGCTACCAGATGATTGCTGACTAGGACTCCTATAGTCATCAGTCCTTCTCTGCTGAGACTGAGATTGTACAGAAGTTGAACCTTTGCTTGAAGCTCCATCCCATTTTCTCTTGTTGTCACTAGGAGCATCCGAAGTAGCTGTAGCACTTATACGCTTTGGTAACCTGTTCTGCTCCACCGCCTGATCAGTGAGACGGTGAGCCAACTGAACAACCTGCTGGATGGTGGCGAGGTTTGCTGAAGTCACATGACTTTGGATTTCTGGCACTAGGCCCTTAAGAAAAAGTTCAATACGCTTAATTGGAGGGTCCACCATAGTAGGACACAATAATGCAAGCTCATTCGATCTCTTAGTATACGCCTCAATTTCTGACCCCGTCATCTTGAGGTTGTAGAACTCGACTTCCAGCTTATGAATGTCGTCACGACTGTAGTATTCCTCCTTGATCATCTCCTTAAAATTGTTCCATGGGGTGGCGTTAGCAGCAACCAACCCCAGCATCTGGACTTGAGCGTTCCACCATGTGAGGGCTAAACCCTCGAGGGTACCGGTAGCATACTTCACCCTGCGTGCCTCAGGGCATTCACACATTTCAAACACATATTCTAGTTTCTCAAACCAGTGGAGGAGACCTACAGCTCCTTCAGTGCCGCTAAAAGTAGTTGGTCGGCAGTCCATAAAGGTTTTGAAGGTGCAACAAGTGGCTGAACATGCTGACCTGTTGTGGGTGTAAGAAAGGACAAAGTTTAACACAATGATAGGTTTACGAGAGTAGGACCTAAAGATCCTAGAATGAGTTTTAAACTGCAGGGTATACCTCCTGCCTGTGCGGCTGCAAGTGCCGCAGCAACCTGTTCGTTAATCAGAGCCGTCAACTGGGCTTGAGTCATGTTAATGCGTCCAGACATGATCTTCATATCAAGGGAAACATGGGTGAGAGGGGTTCGCGAAAGTGCGATGACAGAAGAGAGTAAGCACACATGTGTTCAAACAGCAGTAGCTATACTAACTAAGCATATTATGAGCAAAGTTCTACGATATCTAGCATGTAGGTAATAAAACGTAAACCATATCACCTAGAATGTCGAGCCTTGCACGTGGAGTGAAGCGTCGTTGTGGATCGTAGAGCACTGTTACAGGTTATAGTCTGGTTTTAACAAAAATCATTTTCCCTTATTAAAACCAAGTTCTCTATAACCAATGGCTCTGATACCAATCTGTCACACCCCCAAAATCCACAAGTGGAGTATCACCGCTTGGAGGCGTGACTGACCAGGATCAAACCACTAATCATATGGAACAAGCAAGTAATTAATTTTAAAAGTCCAACCAACATAATTAGTGTCCAAAACAACCATAGTTTAAGTTATGAGCGGAAGCATAATGTTTAAAACCAAATCATAAGTTTAAATATCCAATTGTTTAACATGGCACACAGCTGTCCATGTCCCACAACGACACTTCCTTGTGCAAGCTCCAGCTAAGTACCTATTGGCCTGCAAAGCATGTAGTAACGAGTCAACAATAATGTTGAGCGAGTCCACAGTTGGGTGTTGGTTTTAGTTGTTCCAAAAATAGTTCCTTTAACTGGCATCCCTGCCATGGGGGTTACCGCATATTTGAAAACGTGATTTGTTTAACCCATTAACTCTGGCAATCCAGCCGTGGGAGCTACCCCATGATAGTTATCTGGCATTTCGGCCGTGGGGGCTACCCCATGTATACACTAGACTCGTTACCATATCGACTGCTGACTAAAGTCATGTTTAAGTGCTCTGAACTGTGAATGTCTATCATCATTGACGTGCCCAGATCCATTAGTTCACGCCCGTCCTCTGCGGCACGGTGTGAGGCTTGTCAGACCTAAATAGCGCTATCTAACTAATGACCCGCTCGCCATTGGCCCGGCGATTAAGTCGATATAAAAAGGAGGGACTTCGTGATAGAGTTTTGGTCTAGTAAAGTTATATGTCCGTGAGGACGAGGAATTACATTCCTGAACCATTACTGTCTTACCCAAGAAAGGACGAGGAATCCATATTCCTTAACCCCATTCCCAACCCCTGGGAATCCCATGCTTTGTAGAGTGTGAACTCACCTTGGTTTGCTCGGCAGATACACAGAAAGGTCAAGTCTAGATGCTAGTGGTCAACCACGTCCTAACATGGTTACCATACAAGTCAGGTTTTGGTTTAAAGTAGTGCACATAAGTATCACATAGGATAGCATATAAGTAACACACACAGATCATGGCAACACACATCATTACGTATAACGTATTCAAGACTGGGCTCGCACAAATCTAACAACTTGTGCGATTCACCCGTTGAAGCCCAACAGTACCCGACCCAATAATCAGAAAGCCCAAATACATCTGTACACATATACATGGCCCAACATATAAGTAAATAATCCATCTTGTGCGATCCATGCATCTTGTTCGACCAGTCTTGTTACCCAGCCCAATATATATAAACATACGGCCCAAATAACAAACAACAAACAATCTTGTGCGACTCAATGGTCCTTGTGCGACTAAAGATATCTTGTGCGACTGACAAGACTTGTGCGACTGACAAGACTTGTGTGCCTGGACTCTTGTGCGAATGAACCTCTTGTGCGACCAAGATGTCTTGTGCGACTAGTTTTATTATTCGGATATTATGGAAATCAGTAACCCAGCTTTTATCTTGCAAACAATTACAAGGTTTCCTTTTATTTTATCAATTAACAAATTAACAGTTTCATACATAATCAATATTCGATCAAACAAGGGTTTTTAACATCTAATTCATATGAACCCTAAATATAATCAAAATATAAATATCAATCATAATCATCTACACGATTCATGTTCTTGATTACTAGCATACAACCTAACCACCCAACTATCATTCTAATCATATATCACAACCGATTATTTGTAATTGATTAACAACATCACATGATCAACAATCATATAGCAACATCACATGATTAGCAATCCGAAGCATACACATATCAGCCGATTTAACAAGCATTCGGTTCCAGATCATAATCATGCAATTCGAACTTGTTTAAACATCAATACATAACATCATTGTTCATCATTCATACAACCACAATCATTTAATCCAATCATGCAATCATAACATCGTATAACTAATCATAAATCAAACACACTAACCGATTGAGAAAGGGAGTGATCCGATTCAAGGAATGATCTTCGAGTGAAGGGGATGCTTGCCGTCGGCTTAGAGAGAGAGAGGAGAGCACTAGGGTTTTACGTGTGTTGTGTGATTAGCAACAAATGAGAAAACAACTCCCTAATGGTGTGTGAGCGAATAAGAGGAGTGGGTCGACCCTTACTTGGGCTGCCCTTGATCCGAATACAAGTTGTGGCCCGAATGGGCTTGTGCGATCGGGTGAGTGTTGTGCGTTTGGGTCGTTTATATTCATACATACATACATACATACAACACAACATATATTCACACAACATTCAATAACATAACATTCCATTAAATCATCCAATTCACATAGTCACATAATGTTTACGTTACATCAAGGTACAAAGATGGGTTCGGAAATACGAGTTGTCACAGTATATATACGGATTAGACACCAAAAAAAAACACTAAAAATAGCTACAATTTAAGGTATGTGTTTAGTGACGGCATCAGATTCCTAATTGATGGAGAAAGGTCTGGTGGCAAGAAAAGCTGCTTCCAGGAGGTTGTTAAGTGTTTCGCTTGACGATTCCATTCTTGGATGGTTGGTTTAGCCCTTGTTCCTGTAACTCAAATCCTAGCCCGGTATATCACATTTTAGTTTTACACCATTGTGAACCTTACGCCTTTTTCACTCTCTGATCGAGGTTCTCGGCATTGAAAAATCTTCGTAAACTAAATCACACGTGTATATGTTGACATTTAAGAGATATACAGTCAAGAAAATCAGGAGTAATGGTGATATATATGCGGATTAGACACAAAAAAACACTAAAAAATAGCTACAATTTAAGGTATGTGTTTAGTGACGGCATCAGATTCCTAATTGATGGAGAAAGGTCAGGTGGCAAGAAAAGCTGCTTCCAGGAGGTTGTAAAGTGTTTTCCCTCGACGATTCCATTCTCTGGTGGTTGGTTTGTCCCTTGTTCCTATAACTCGAATCCTAGCCCGGTATATCCCATTTTATTTTTACAGCATTGGGAACCTTACGCCTTTTTTAGTCTCTGATCGAGGTTCTCGGCATCGAAAAATCTTCGTAAACAAAATCACAGTGTATATGTTGACATT
This sequence comes from Helianthus tuberosus, assembly GCA_030545235.1. Lineage (NCBI taxonomy): Eukaryota > Viridiplantae > Streptophyta > Magnoliopsida > Asterales > Asteraceae > Helianthus > Helianthus tuberosus. Next base: position 177,997,618 of record CM060450.1, read on the forward strand.
TAAGAGATATAGAGTCAAGAAAATCAAGAGCAATGATGATATATATGCGGATTAGACACCAAAAAATAAACACTAAAAAAATAGCTACAATTTAATGTATGTGTTTAGCGACGGCCTCAGATTTCTAATAGATGGAGAAAGGTCTGGTGGCGAGAAAAGCTGCTTCCACGAGGTTGTCAAGTGTTTTCGCACGACGATTTCATTCTAGGGTGGTTGGTTTGGTCTTTGTTCCTGTAACTCGAGTCCTAGCCCGGTATATCCCATTTTAGTTTTACACCATTGTGAACTTTACGCCTTTTTTAATCTCTGATCGAGGTTCTCTGGATTGAAAAATCTTCGTAAACTAAATCACATGTGTATTTGTTGTCATTTAAGAGATATAGAGGCAAGAAAATCAAGAGCAATGGTGATATATATGCGGATTAGACACCAAAAAATAAACACTCAAAAAATAGCTACAATATAAGGTATGTGTTTAGTGACGCCATCAGATTCCTAATTGATAGAGAAAGGTCTGGTGGCAAGAAAAGCTGCTTCTATGAGGTTGTCAAGTGTTTTCGCTCGACGATTCCTTTTTCAGGTGTTTGGTTTGGCCCTTGTTTCTGTAACTCGAATCCTAGCCCGGTATATCCCATTTTAGTTTTACACCATTGTGAACCTTACGCATTTTTTAGTCTCTGATCGAGGTTCTCGGCATTGAAAAATCTTCGTAAACTAAATCACACGTGTATATGTTGAAATTTAAGAGATATAGAGTCAAGAAAATCAAGAGCAATGGTGATATATATGCGGATTAGACACCAAAAAATAAACACTCAAAAATAGCTACAATTTAAGTTATGTGTTTTGTGACGGCATCAGATTCCTAATTGATGGAGAAAGGTTTGGTGCCAAGAAAAGTAGCTTCCAGGAGGTTGTCAGGTGTTTTCGCTAACCGATTCCAATCTCGGGTGGTTGGTTTGGCCCTTGATCCTGCAACTGGAATCCTAGCCTGGTATATCCCATTTTAGTTTTACACCATTGTGAACCTCACGCCTTTTTTACTCTCTGATGGTGGTTCTCGGCATTGAAAAATCTTCGTAAACTAAATCACACATGTATATGTTGACATTTAAGAGATATAGAGTCAGGAAAATCAAGAGCAATGGCAAAATATATGCGGATTAGACACCAACGAATAAACACTCAAAAAATAGCTACAATTGAAGGTATGTGTTTAGTGACGACATCAGTTTCCTAATTGATAGAGAAAGGTCTGGTGGCAAGAAAAGCTACTTCCAGGAGGTTGTCAAGTGTTTTCGCTCACGATTTCATTCTTGGGTGCTTGGTTTGGCCCTTGTTCCTATAACGCGAATCCTAGCCCTGTATATCCTATTTTAGTTTTACACCATTGTGAACATTACGCCTTTTTTATTCTTTGATCGAGGTTCTCGGCATTGAAATATCTTCGTAAACTAAATCACACATGTATATGTTGACATTTAAGAGATATACAGTCAAGAAAATCAAGAGCAATGGTGATATATATGCGGATTAGATATCAAAAAATAAACACTCAAAAAATAGCTACAATTTAATATATGTGTTTAGTGACGGCATCAGATTCCTAATTGATGGGGAAAGGTCTGGTGGCAAGAAAAACTGCTTCCCGGAGGTTGTCAAGTGTTTCGATCGACGATTCCATTTTTCGGTGGTTGGTTTGGCCCTTGTTCCTGTAACTCGAAACCTAGCCCGGTATATCCCATTTTGGTTTTACACCATTGTGAATCTTACGCCTTTTTTACTCACTGATCGAGGTTCTCGGCATTTAAAAATCTTCGTAAACTAAATCACACGTCTATATATTGACATTTAAGAGATATATAATCAAGAAAATCAATAGCAAATGTGATATATATGCGCATTAGACACCAAAAATAAACACTCAAAAAATAGCTACAATTTAAGGTATGTGTTTAGTGACGGCATCAGATTCCTAATTGATGGGGAAAGGTCTGGTGGCAAGAAAAACTGCTTCCAGGAGGTTGTCAAGTGTTTTCGCTCGACGATTCCATTATTGGGTTGTTGGTTTGGCCCTTGTTCCTGTAACTCGAATCCTAGCCCGATATATCCCATTTTAGTTTTACACTATGGTGAACCTTACGCCTTTTTTACTCTTTGATCGAGGTTCTTGGCGTTGAAAAATCTTCGTAAACTAAATCACACGTGCATTTGTTGACATTTAAGAGATAAACAGTCAAGAAAATCAAGAGCAATGGTGATATATATGCGGATTAGACATCAAAAAATAAACATTCAAAAAATAGCTACAATTTAAGGTATGTGTTTAGTGACGGCATCAGATTCCTAATTAATGGAGAAAGGCTGGTGGCAAGAAAAGCTGCTTCCAGGAGGTTGTCAAGTGTTTTCGCTCGACGATTCCATTCTTGGGTTGTTGGTTTGGCCTTTGTTCCTGTAACTCGAATCCTAGCCCGGTATATCCCATTTAGTTTTACACCATTGTGAACCTTACGCCTTTTTTACTCTCTGATCGAGGTTCTTCGCGTTGAAAAATCTTCGAGAACTAAATCACACATCTATATGTTGACATTTAAGAGATATACAGTCAAGAAAATCAAGAGCAATGGTGATATATATGTAGATTAGACACCAAAAAATAAACACTCAAAAAATAGCTACAATCTAAGGTATGTGTATATTGACAGCATCAGATTCCTAATTGATAGAGAAAGGTCTGGTGGGAAGAAAAACTACTTCCGGGAGGTTATCAAGTGTTTTCGCTCGACGATTCCATTCTTTGGTGGTTGGTTTGGCCCTTCTTCCTGTAACTCGAATCCTTGCCCGTTATATCCCATTTTAGTTTTTCATCATTGTGAACCTTACGCCCTTTTTACTCTCTGATCGAGGTTCTCGGCATTGAAAATCTTCGTAAACTAAATCACACGTGTATACGTTGACATTTAAAAGATATACTGTCAAGAATATCAAGAGCAATGGTGATATATAAGCGGATTAGACATCAAAAAATAAACACTCAAAAAATTCCTACAATTTAAGGTATGTGTTTAGTGACAGCATCAGATTCCTAATTGATGGGGAAAGGTCTGGTGGTAAGAAAAGCTGCTTCCAGGAGGTTGTCAAGTGTTTTCGCTCGACGATTCCATTCTTGGGTGGTTGGTTTGGCCCTTGTTCCTGTAACTCGAATCCTATCCCGGTATATCCCATTTTAGTTTTACACCATTGTGAACCTTACGCCTCTTTAACTCTCTGATCGAGGTTCTCGGCATTGAAATATATTCGTAAACTAAATGACACGTGTATATGTTGGTATTTAAGAGATATACAGCCAAGAAAATCAAGAGCAATGGTGATATATATGCGGATTAGACGCCAAAAAATAAACACTCAAAAAATAGCTACAATTTAAGGTATGTGTTTAGTGACATCATGAGATTACTAATTGATGGAGAAAGGTCTGTTGGCAAGAAAAGCTGCTTACAGGAGGTTGTCAAGTGTTTTCGCTCGACAATTCCATTCTTGGGTGGTTGGTTTGGCCCTTGTTCCTGTAACTCGAATCCTATCCCAGTATATCCCATTTTAGTTTTACACCATTGTGAACCTTTTGCCTTTTTTACTCTCTGATCGAGGTTCTCGGCATTGAAAAATCTTCGTAAACTAAATCAAACGTGTATATGTTGATATTTAAGAGATATACAACCAAGAAAATCAAGAGAAATGGTGATATATATGCGGATTAGACACCAAAAAATAAACACTCAAAAAATTGCAACAATTTAAGGTATGTGTTTAGGGACGGCATGAGATTACTAATTGATGGAGAAAGGTCTGGTGGCAAGAAAAGCTACTTCCAGAAGGTTGTCAAGTGTTTTCGCTCGACGATTCCATTCTTGGGTGGTTGGTTTGTCCCTTGTTCCTGTAACTCGAATCCTATCCCGGTATATCCCATTTTAGTTTTACACCATTGTGAACCTTACGCCTTTTTTAATCTCTGATCGAGGTTCTCGGCATTGAAATATCTTCGTAAACTAAATGACACGTGTATATGTTGACATTTAAGAGATATACAGCCAAGAAAATCAAGAGCAATGGTGATATATATGCGGATTAGACGCCAAAAAATAAACACTAAAAAAAAGCTACAATTTAAGGTATGTGTTTAGTGACAACATGAGATTCCTAATTGATGGAGAAAGGTCTGTTGGCAAGAAAAGCTGCTTACAGGAGGTTGTCAAGTGTTTTCGCTCGACGATTCCCTTACTGGGTGGTTGGTTTGGCCCTTGTTCCTGTAACTCGAATCCTAGCCCGGTATATCCCATTTTAGTTTTACACCATTGTGAACCTTTTGCCTTTTTTACTCTCTGATCGAGGTTCTCGGCATTGACAAATCTTCGTAAACCAAATCACACGTGTATATGTTGATATTTAAGAGATATACAACCAAGAAAATCAAGAGAAATGGTGATATATATGCGGATTAGACACCAAAATATAAACACTCAAAAAATAGCAACAATTTAAGGTATGTGTTTAGGGACGGCATGAGATTCCTAATTGATTGAGAAAGGTCTGGTGGCAAGAAATGCTCCTTCCAGAAGGTTGTCAAGTGTTTTCGCTCGACGATTCCATTCTTGGGTTGTTGGTTTGGCCCTTGTTCCTGTAACTCGAATCCTAGCCCGGTATATGCCATTTTAGTTTTACACAACTGTGAAACTTTCGCCTTTTTTACTCTCTGATCGAGGTTTTCGGCATTGAAAAATCTTCGTAAACTAAATCACACGTGTATATGTTGACATTTAAGAGATATACAGTCAATAAAATCAAGAGCAATGGTTATATATATGCAGATTAGACACCAAAAAATAAACACTCAAAAAATAGGTACAATTTAAGGTATGTGTTTAGTGACGACATCAGATTCCTAATTGATGGAGAAAGGTCTGGTGGCAAGAAAAGCTGCATCCAGGAGGTTGTCAAATGTTTTCGCTCGACAATTCCATTCTTGGGTGGTTGGTTTGGCCCTTGTTCCTGTAATTCGAATCCTAGCCCGATATATCCCATTTTAGTTTTACACCATTGTGAAACTTACGCCTTTTTTACTCTCTGATCGAGGTTCTCAGCATTGAAAAATCTTCGTAAATTAAATTACACGTGTATATGTTGACGTTTAAGAGATATACAGTCAAAAAACCAAGAGCAATGGTGATATATATGCGGATTAGACACCAAAAAATAAACACTCACAAAAAACCTACAATTTAAGGTATGTGTTTAGTGACGGCATCAGACTCCTAATTGACGGGAAAGGTGTCACACCCCCAAAATACCAGCTAGGGAATGTCCCTGCTATGCGTGTGACGTACCAACAATGAGCCACTAATTACATTGAACCCATACAAGTTACTAAACAAAATCCTCAATTATTAATGAAAAATACCATTAACAAGTTTAAATGAAAACCAACATGTTCAGCGGAAGCAAGTAATAAACCAAAGTTAAACTATTCAAATCCAATGTATAATATCAATAACTCAATAACATGAATCCCTCCAGTCGACCCATGACCACTCCAGCTACTCCAGACAGCAAGTTCCAAATCCAAGACATCTAACGGCCTGCGAACATGCAACAAGTGTTTCAGACAACGCTGGTGAGTTTATAGTTTGACGAAAACGTTAGTTACCAAGTGTTTAATCCAGTTTGTTAACAAATCCGAAAGTAATGTTGATAATATCTCGATACTGAACAAGACGGCTCCTGATGTATGTTTTGCCCGTTCCCCAGTGCTCCTATCAAAGCACTGGGCACGACTGGGTCATTAGTTCACACCCGTCCTCTCCGGTACGGGGTGAGGGTGCCAAACCTAAGTAGCGCTACCAACTAATACCCCGTTACCTCTCCGGTAACAAAAAGATGGGACTTAAGAGTGATAGAGTGAGATTATTATCCAACATCCCAGTTTTACCCAAAAGACTTATCCCTCCTCGGGATACCCACTGACTGTCCCAACCACCGGGACGCATGCTCAAGAGTAGTGAACTCACATTGGTTTTGCTCAGTAAGACTAGTTACGTGTTCAAGTTGCCCAAACCAAATCCTAATATAGTTACTATCGACAGTCAGTTTTCTTAAACACTTAACGTAAGTCTTAACACATATCACACAAGTATCATTCACATATCATTATTCACATTGTAATAATTCATCATACAATCTAACAGTATTATACATCATAATATTACGTGGTAGGTATGGCATCCTCCAATAACAGTTCGTTCGCATAACGCATCACACATAGATGGCCATAACTAGATCATGCCACACAAGTATTCAAAACCCATTCACACATAACCAGTTAATTAACCGGCCCAGTTAATACAGCCCACTAATCTATGCGACCAATTTAACTCACTAGTCCCCGGCTCAACTAGATTGGGTCATTCTGGGCTGCTTGTACCCGAGCCCAGCCCAACTGCCATTTTACCACCGCCCACCAATGCACGGCCCAATCCAGTCCCGGCCCAAACAGAACCTGCGGCTGCCCCCATACGTAATAGTCATGCGGCCCAAATAATAGTGTGAAACCCAACTGAATTTGTTACTTATTCCAATCAACCGGCCGAAAGCAGTTCACAATTTATTAATTCAACAAATACTTACTATCATTCTATTCGGAATTCATGGTTTACCCATAATAATTTCCAGATTATAATATTAGTTAACCAATTTATGTTCTTAAATTTATGTCACAATTATAATTATTCAATCAGGTTAAACAATACTAAATCCTATATTATTAATCGCTGAACTAATAAACTTCACGATTATTCCAACAATTCGATGCGTGAAAACTATCATATAATCACACACAATCATTGATTAGCATGAATCTTGAAACAAAAATCTGATGATTAACATAAATCATCATCACATTGAATCCCCTAATCATAAGCACTTCAATTAACATAACACTCTCCATATTCGATCCATATACATTAACAGTTTCATGTTATCACTTTGTCATGCAACATATTCATTCTATAATCAATACATCTAACATGTAACACTGATCACAAATAACACACAATCATTAACACTTAACAGTTAACACAATTATGGGTTTACTAACTGGTAAGTTGATCAAACAGGATGATGTCTTGAGAGGGGGGGGGTGAGTCCACTGCCATCGCAAATAGGGGAGAGGTGAAGGGATTAGGGTTTTCAAATATACAATTACTCTTATACAACTTCTACGTAAACAATAATTAAGGGAGTTAGGCTCGGTTTAGTTTGGGCTTGCGAGGCCAGGCTTAGAGGTAACCAAGATTTAAAGTGGGTTTACTAAAGTTACAAGATCCTAGTCTTATACCCATTCAAAGTCCATGAGGAGTGGGCTGCCCAACTCTAAAGTAGCCGACCCAACTCTAAGGTTCAGTTGGGCTCTAGGCCCAAACATAAGTCTGATATGATTTTGTGTGCAAGCATGCGGCCCAACACATGTTATTTAACCGAGTCATCACAAACGTCTAAATTTTAACGGAGTTAAGATCACAATAATAAACGTCGCTAACCTTGAAAGTTCGGGTTGTCACATCATCCCCAACTTGAAATAAATTTCGTCCCGAAATTTGACAAGTAAGCACAAAGGAGTGAAGTGATAAATCAAGATTGCTGCAGGTTTTCCCCAGGTGCCACATCATCCCCAACTTGAAATGGAATTTTGTCCCGAAATTCGCCATTATTACCAGAATTGGATTGATCATCAGGAAATAGTTGAGGATATTTGAGCTTCATCTGATCCTCGCGCTCCCACGTGAACTCCGGTCCACGTCTTGAGTTCCAACAAACTCTTACAACCGGAATACGACTATGTTTACGCACCTTGACCTCCCGATCCATAATCTCTATGGGTTCTTCGACAAACTGCAACTTGTCATCAATCTTGAGTTCTTGAAACGGCACAATCAGTGTTTCATCAGCCAAACACTTCTTCAATTACGAAACATGAAAAACATCATGAACATTACCCAACTCAGTAGGTAACTCGAGCTTTTAGGCCACTTTACCGATCCGCTCCAGGATTTTAAATGGCCCAACATAACGTGGATTAAGCTTGCCGCGCTTTCCAAAGCGTACGACACCCTTCCACGGAGAAACTTTCAACGTAACCCGATCATCTACAGCGAACTCTAACGGTTTCCTACACTTGTCAGCGTAGATTTTCTGATGATCACGTGCAGCTGGCATACGGTTCCTGATCTGAACAATCTTTTCTGAAGTTTCAAGCATAAGTTCAGGACCTGTGATCTGGCTGTCACCCACCTCAGCCCAACAGAGAGGAGAACGGCACTTTCGCCCATACAGTGCCTCGAATGGAGCCGCCTGAATACTAGTGTGGTAGCTGTTGTTGTATAAGAACTCTATCAACGGCAAATATCTCTCCCAGCCCTTGCCAAAATCGATCACACATGCACGCAGCATGTCTTCAACTGTCTGAATAGTGCGCTCACTCTGACCATCCGTCTGTGGGTGATAAGCAGTACTCATATCGAGACGTGAACCGAACGACTTATGCATCGACTGCCATAAGTCGAAAATGAAACGTGGATCTCGATCCGAGATGATGGAAGTTGGCACCCCGTGCCTAGAAACCACTTCCTTAAGATAAACCGCTGCAAGCTGTGAGAACTTATCTGTTTCCTTGATTGCTAGAAAAAGCGGTGACTTCTTGAGACGATCAACAATCACCCAAATAGTATCGTTTCCGGCCTGAGTTCTCGGTAAACCTGTGACGAAATCCATAGCAATCTGTTCCTATTTCCACGTGGGTATCTCTGGTTGCTGAAGTAGGCCCGAGGGTTTCTGATACTCCACTTTGACTTTAGCACAAGTCAAACACTTACTCACGTATGCCGCAATGTGAGCCTTCATCTTTGGCCACCAATACATAACTCTGAGATCCTGATACATTTTGTCTGAGCTCGGGTGAACAGAATACCGAGACTTATGCGCTTCGTCCATCACAAGCTCTCGAAGATTACCATACAGAGGAACCCATATCCGCTCCATAAAGTAATGAATACCGTCAGATCTCTCCACAAGTCGCTTTTACATGCCCCACAAGTACTCAGCCTTGATGTTCTCTTCTTTCAATGCCCCGATCTGAGTGGAACGAATCTGAGCAGGTAAACCATAGTGAATAGTAAGCTGTAGAGCGTGAACACGTTTAGGATTCGTCTCCTTTCAGCTAAGTGCATGAGCTACAACTTAGCTTTACTCGGATGATACTTGATGGCACACTCGTAATCGTTCAAAAGCTCTATCCAATGATTTTGCCGCATATTCAATTCCTTCTGGTCGAAGATATGATGGAGACACCTATGATCGGTGTAGATAGTGCATTTGGTACCGTACAGATAATGCCTCCAAATCTTCAACGCGAAAATCACGGCCCCTAGTTCCAAGTCGTGAGTCGTATAGTTCTTCTCGTGAACCTTCAACTATCGAGAAGCATATGCTATCACCTTCTCGCATTGCATCAACACGCAACGAGACCCTGAATAGAAGCATCACAATAAACCACAAAATCCTCGGTACCCTCAGGTAGAGACAAGATCGGCGCGCTGCAGAGCTTCTGTTTCAAGAGTTGGAAAGCGTCCTCCTGTTTCGTTCCCCAAATATAAACAACGTTCTTCTGTGTTAAGGAGGTGAGAGGCTGAGAGATCTTCGAGAAATCCTGAATAAACCGGCGATAGTATCCCGCAAGACCAAGAAATTGTCGCACCTCCGAAGGATTCTTCGGTGCCGCCCAATTCCTAATAGCATCGATCTTAGCAGGTGTGACATCTGTGCCTCCACGGCCATCAAACAAATACCAAATCAACGAAATATTGTATTTCATACTTGGGATTTGTTTAAATATGTGTATCATTTGCACATATCAATTCTCGTTCGATTTCGAGCTCTAAATCGCTTTCTGGAAAGTTATACACGAACTGGTGCGTAAACGTAATCAGTTTAACGCGACAAACACTATGGCATAGTGACATAGGCTTAACATACCGTAAATAACCTTTACATAACTTAGAAATAAGTTTTGGAAGGTTTGGTGTGTCGAAATCAAGTTTATTCGCTTACAGGGACTAATTTCGACAAACTGTGAAAGTATGCCGATTTGTACTGTAAAGAACATTCCGAAACATGACCATAAGTTAAACATACCCTAAATATCCTTTACATAGCTTAGAAATAGGCTTTGAGGGGTTCGGTGTGCTAAAATAAACTTTTTGGTCATTTAGGGACTAAAAGCGTCAAAAGTGCATAAGTTTGCATTTTCGCGTTCTGAATACATCCGGACATCCAAAACTTTATGTAATCATTAAAATATTTTATTTTAGTGATTGGCATGATAAAATTCCACTCGTCGCGTAATTTGGATCTTTTTGGCGTTTGTTACGACTTCCGTCGTAATTAACCGAACAACGCAACCGTACGACCAAACGAACCGACATCCGAGATATTTTTGAGCATTTTTTGAGTTCTCTATACTTTAACTTCATTTTAGAGCCTTGAAATGAGGTTAACGCGGCTTAAACGTGTCAAAAATGAGCCGAAATGCAAGATTCTGAAGTTCAGGGACCAAAATTGTCTTTCTGCCATAGTTATCTTAGGAAGGGACCAAAATGAAAAATCTAAATTCCAGCTTGTTCCAGCTGTTCCCCTCATTTGCACATGGTTTTAATGAAACTATGGGCTCCCATGGTTTCACAAAACCATGGGCACATGTGTACGGATGAGATCGAAGCTCGTTTTACGATGAACGATCCTAACGGTTCTAGTTTTCCTATATATACCCATCTCCTTTCACTTGCAAAACCCACAATGATCTGATTTTGGCTCTCTAAGTTGAAGTTTATGCTTCATACCTGAGAGTAAATCGGATCATAGCTTGCGGGGACCTTTTGTAAGTATTCTTTCGTTCTTTTATCGCTTTTCGAGTCTGAAAGTCAAACTGCGTTTGACTTTCTGCCTTGACCAGTTTATGGTCAATGAAAAGTTCATTTGAACTTCATAACGTGAGCTTAATCACGATAGTTATAGTCCCTAGTGACTATACCTACTGATTACCACGTTATCTAGGTGTAGTGACGAGTCGTAGTTTCGGCCAAAATACGTATTCTTGTGTATTTTGTAACCAAACTACTTTTGGGTATCAAAACCATTTGTTTTGATACCAAACCTGTTTTCTAACTTAACTAAACATGTTTTAGCGTGTTTAGCTCGTCACTTTTAGATTAGTGCTTGTGTAGAGTCGTAAGTCAAGCGGACTAAACACCCGCTTAGACTTTCGAACACGACCCGTTTGGTCGATCATTAGGATCCGACCAAACATGTTTAGTGACCATAGTTGCATAGGGAATAACTTTCCGAGGTTATACCTTATGGTCACTTAGGTTTAATTAGTTGTATGATAGGTAGTTTATATGCCTTAGGTAAATGACCAAAATGCCCTTTTCATGCATAATTGGTAATTAAGCATATGTAACACAAACTTTTGTCACTTAATTGATTATGCAACATATTTAATCACGTTTAGGCATATAATACTTGTCATAGGACTAGTTGGACGTCTCGAACGCGCTTTTGCGCGAACGACACGTTAAAGTAGCTTAAGCTACCTTAATGGGTCACAATGGGTCGAAAGCACTTAGGTTAGGTTTCGATTTAGAATGTAGGCTTTGTTAAACCATGCCATATGAGTTCCAATACTCACTTGGTTTACAAAACCTCATCCTATCCGATCTTCCGACTTAGGTCCGGTTTATTTATATAGTTATTAGGTTGCCGATTAATTCCGTGCTCCCTCTAGCTTTGCTTTGTTGTTGTTCAAGACCTCTAAGCATTCTCAGGTGAGTACATAGTTCCCCTATTTTACTGTTTTTAATTGTTTTGGGGTGATTCATATGTGCTAAATGTTTTCAAGGTTTTAACGATGGTTTTCAAAACGATTTTCGATATTATAACAATGGTTTCAAAAACGATTAAAATGGTTTATATTAAATTAATAACGATTTCGATATAGTAAACAAACTTGTTGGTTGTATTTACATAACAAATAATATCCATTAGTTTTGGCCGAACCGACCAGTATTAGGTTATGGTACCATAGGATCTGACAAATCCCGTTATCAGACTGCACCCATGGTTATGTGTGGGTTAGGTGGGTAACGACTGAATCTGTGATAGTTAATTTACCCTTTGGTGGTTTACTAATGCGAGAAGCAATAGGCGAGTTGTGAAGGTTTGGATGTTATTAGCGACACAATCAAAAGTAGTTTTCACGATTTAAAACGAGAATGATTTAAACGCCTAAACCGATTTTTAACGAATTAAACGATTTGGGTAAACGATTGGTTTTTGGTTAGTGTTTAGATAACGGGACGGGTGTAATGTGATGAAAGCATGGTGGATACGCCGCTGGTACTTCCTATATATATATGCTTTCATCGTATTACATACCGTGGCGTTATTTAGTTCACTTTGGTAAACGATTTGAAACGATGTCACACAAACGAGGTTTTCGAAATAATATAAACCATACGAGTTTTATTAACGAGATTTATATACGAGTTTTATTAACGAGATTTATATACGAGTTTTATTAACGAGATTTATTAACGAGAATTATTAACGAGTTTTATTAACGAGAATTATTAACGAGTTTTATTAATGAATTTTATTAAATAAATGTTTTGGGTTAAGAATCATGGCTACGAGATTTTACAAATTATAACTAACTTGATTTGAGTTGGTTAATTATGTCGCAATACTACACTTTTCAAAACAAGGTTTTTAATTAAGTATTGCAACATGTAAACTAGCCATGAATCCGACACTCTCAAAAACCTATGTACTCGCCAACATTTCTTTGCTGACTTTGTTTTCACATATGTTTCAGGTGTTGTTGAATGATGTTGATTGCTAGGATGCATGCTCACATAGGACTGGACGAGGCCTTAGTGACTTAATAATAGACTATGTTTAACTTGTTTATTTAGATTTCCATACGATGTAAATATTTAATGTTTAATAAAACGAAACTTCAAATTTCCGTGTGTTTTGAAACAATGATTCTGTTACAACACTCCCCGACGATTCCGCTGCGATTTGTTGTTTTACGCGGTCGGGGTGTGACAGGAAAGTTGGTATCAGAGCTCATGGTTATAGGGAATTAGGTTATTAGTAATGCTTTTACCTAGTCTATAACCTTCCTAGGACCCTAACGCGAGTTTACTTGCGTTTAGCCATAAAACAATACCGTCACTTATCCTTAGGCGACAACCACAATAAGAGCACAAATTTTGAATCTGCTTTGAAAACTAATCATCTGTTCTAGGATGATTTATTGTAAGGTTTTGAACCCTCTAAGTTTTCAAAATCTCATAAAAGTTTGGGTCTTATAATGTGAACACGTGCAAACTGGAAGGGTGAATGCATGTACCCTGAGTTTTCTGTCTAAGGCTAGAGTGTTCGTACAAATCCGCAGTATCGGACCAGTCACTCTTACCTGGGAACTCTTGGGGTGAGTGTTCACTTATAGGCGAGCATGTCTTCAGTGATACATTAATATGACCCATTTACTTTGATTAATCACCGTCTCATTTGTTTGCCTTAGGTAACAAACAAATGATCGCAATTTCTATGCATTGTCGTTCTGTTTTAATTATCCGATAACATTTCACTTGTTTTCTCCTATGTCTTTCATTTCCTCTAGAATGTCTCTTCATCTCAACGACATTCAAATGTCCAAGCAAACTGCCAAATTAGCCCGGCGAATAGGCGAAGTAATCCTGAAGACTGTGGATTTAGGTATTGCCATGTCTCGTCTCAATAATGAAGCCACCCAAGAAGCATCGAAAGAAACAGAAGCCGAGCCATTGAAAAAGTCAAAGAAGCGTAAAGCACCAAAGGATCTCGTAGCCATTACACCAAATCAAGCAAAACCTAGCCAGGTGGCAGCACCACCAGCCAAGAAGCCGTACTTAGGAACTGCTCCTCTGTGCAATCAGTGTAACCTCCACCACTATGACAGTGTCAAATGTCACACCCCCAAAATCCACCTGCGGAATACTACCGCTTGGAGGCGTGACTGACCAGGATCCAGCCACCAATCATATTGAACAAGCATGTAAGTAATATATAAAATCCAACCAATACAATTGGTGTCCAAACAAAACATAGTTTAAGTTGCAAGCGGAAGCATAACGTTTAAAATCAAAACATAAGTTTAATTGTTTCAAGGTTTAACATGGCACGCAGCTGTCCATGTCCCACAACGACTCTCTTCCATGCAAGCTCCAGCTAAGTACCTATTGTCCTGCAAAGCATGTAGTAACGAGTTAACAACAAGTTGAGTGAGTTCACGGTTGAGTGTTCATTTTAAGTTGTTTCGAAAACAGTTTCCTTTATCTGGCATCCTGCCGTAGGGGTTACCCCATAGTTAAAAACGTGACTTGTTTATTCCCGGTTACTCTGGCAATCCAGCCGTGGGGGCTACCCCGTGTTAGTTATCTGGCATTTCGGCCGTGGGGGCTACCCCATGTATCCACTAGACTCGTTACCATATCGACTGCTGACTGTAGTCATGTTTATGTGCCCTGAAACTGTCAATGTCTATCATCATTGACGTGCCCCAGATCCATTAGTTCACGCCCGTCCTCTGCGGCACGGTGTGAGGTTTGTCAGACCTAAATAGCGCTATCTAACTAATGACCCGCTCGCCATTGGCCCGGCGATTAAGTCAATATAAAAAGGAGGGACTTCGTGATAGAGTTTTGGTCTAGTACGAGTTATCTGTCCATGAGGACGAGGAATTACATTCCTGAACCAATGCTGTCCTACCCAAGGAGGACGAGGAATCCACGTTCCTTAACCCCATTCCCAACCCAGGGAATCCCATGCTTTGTAGAGGGTGTGAACTCACCTTGGTTTGCTCGGCAGATACACAGAAAAGTCAATCAAGTTGTAAGTGGTCAACTACGTCCTAACATAGATACCATTCATGTCAGATTCAAACCAAGCAATGCACGCACGTTTTCTACACGTATACTAGCATGTTGCATACAGGTATTATACACGTATAAACATGGCGGTTCACAATAATACCTATGAGTTGAACAGTATCATGTATACAAGTAAACAAATCCAAAAGTCCGGCCCAATCACCTGAGCCCGTAATAGCGTGCACATGTATATGGTCTCGAGTCGAGACTGTGCGGTCTCTAGTCGAGACTGTGCGGTCTCAAGTTGTAGCCTACTAGTTCTCGAGTCGCAACTGAGGTAGTCTCGGGTCATGCATGTATTGGTCTCGAGTCGCAACCGGACTCGCAAGCATGGTCTCGAATCATGATGTTTGTGTGCCGATGAAGTATGGTCTCGAGTCGAGACTAGGGGTTCTCGACTCGCAACCTGATTCGCAAACTGCGGTCTCGAGTTATCATGTTCATGGTCTCGAGTCAAAACCAGGTGTCTCGACTCCCAGCACCTGCTGATCTGCATAGTGTACTAACCAATGGAAATCCGATTTCATGCAACAGTTTGTACTATCCACATAAACATGTTTTCTTGTCTAATTACTAACCAAGATGGATCAAACAATCAGATTTCAAATATTCATAACACATTCATATCATATTCATGTTGTTCTTCATATATTCAAGTCATGTTCATGTTGATCATTCAAACTGGTTCATCATATTTTAGGGTTTTTAGCATTAATCATAATCATAACATGAACAACCATCAAAACACTTGAACATACTCTTCTAATGGTTTCAAATCATCACATAACGCCTCAAACTCGACTCTACACTAATCCGATTAACATGATACTATCTAATACACATATGCAAGCCGGTTTCATGAACATCCACATTTAATGGTTTGAATCACATTTAGACACAAGATATCATGAGCTCATTATGCAATATATCCGAAATCAAAACATGTTAGCCGAATAACATCATCATATATAACATCATCATACAAAATAAACACCTAGCATGCATCACTAACTTATATCATTACACATCAACACCTTTAATCATGTATAAACATGTATTTGCAAAGAAATCACTAACCGGTTCAAGTGTGGGTTCAAAGGTGTGAAGTAGTAATGGATGAAGCTTCCAAATGTGTGTCTGTGAGCCGATCCGAGAGCTCCTTGTGGTCACCGGTTTGATCCGAGAAGGAAGGTGATGCTTGATTGTAGGAGAGTGTGTGTGTGGGAGTGAGTGTGGGTTGCCCAAAGAATGGCAAAGTTTGTTAGGAGCATGATATATATACTAGCCCTAGTAGGTTTCGGGTGGGTTAAATGAGGTGCACGGCCCAACCGGCCCAACTTTTACACTATTCACTCGAGACCGCATGGTCTCGAGTCGGGTTCTTGTGTCTCGGTTCGCATACATGCAAGCGTACATATAAACATAACACATAATCACATAGAATGTTCACATATATCATTACACCAACACGTCAACTAATCACATAACGTTTCAAGTAGGTTACACTAAGATACAACGAAAGGTTCTAAATTTCGAGTTGTCACATCATCCCCAAGTTGAAAGAAATTTCGTCCCGAAATTCGGTAGGCACTCACTGAGGAAGCTAGTTAAGTTGTATGGTTTTCCCGGTTTTCCTGGGGTGTCACATCCACCCCCCATTGATCTGGAATTTCGTTCCGAAATTCCGTAGCTTCAGCCTCAGTAGTGGGTGTACTGTTTGCGAACAGTTGGGGATACTTTTGTTTCATCTGATCTTCGCGTTCCCAGGTGAACTCTGGGCCGCGACGTGAGTTCCAACGAACTCGAACGAGAGGTATTCTAGTGCTCTTGAGGACCTTAACATCCCGGTCCGTGATTTCAACTGGTTCCTCGACGAATCGTAACTGCTCGTCGATAGTGAGTTCCTTCAGAGGAACTATGTGGGTCTCATCTGACAGACACTTCTTCAGATTCGACACGTGAAAAACGTTGTGAACTGCACCGAGTTCTACTGGTAAGTTCAGTCTGTAGGCCACCCTGCCTATTTTCTCAATGATTTCGAAAGGTCCGACGTATCGTGGGTTAAGTTTGCCTCGTTTACCAAAACGAACCACACCCTTCCAGGGTGAAACTTTGAGTAGTACCCGCTCCCCAACCTGGAGCTCAAGTGGTTTCCTGCCCTTATCGGCGTAGACTTTCTGACGGTCACAAGCTGCCGCCATGCGTTGTCGAATTTAAGCAATTCGTTCGGTTGTGTCTACCAGATGTTCTGGACCAGTGATCTGACTATCCCCCACCTCTGCCCAACAAAGAGGTGACCGGCATTTACGTCCGTATAATGCCTCAAACGGAGCAGCTTTAATGCTGGTGTGGTAGCTATTATTGTACGAAAATTCCACAAGTGGCAGATGCTTTTCCCAGCTGTTGCCAAAGTCGATTACACACGCACGAAGCATGTCTTCTAAGGTCTGAATAGTGCGCTCGGACTGCCCGTCCGTCTGAGGTGATACGCTGTGCTCATGTCTAACCGCGAGCCAAAGGATTTATGCATTGCTTGCCACAGTTCTGAAGTAAAACGTGCATCTCGATCCGAGATGATAGAGGTGGGCACCCCGTGCCTCGAGACAACTTCCTTGAGGTATACTTCTGCAAGAGTGGAGAACTTATCGGTCTCCTTCATAGCCAAGAAGTGTGCAGATTTTGTGAGTCGATCCACGATCACCCAAATAGTGTCGTTCCCGCGCTGGGATCTAGGCAGGCCAGTGACAAAATCCATGGAAATTTGCTCCCATTTCCATTGTGGTATCTCTGGTTGTTGGAGTAGGCCTGAGGGCTTCTGGTATTCAGACTTGACTCTCGCACAAGTCAAACACTTGCTGACGTAAGTCGCTATATGGGCCTTCATGCTAGGCCACCAGTAAGTAGTTTTGATATCGTGGTACATCTTATCCGAACCAGGGTGTACCGAGTAGCGAGACTTGTGTGCTTCATCCATCACAAGCTCTCGTAGGTTGCCATAGTATGGGACCCAAACGCGTCCCGTTACGTAGTAAGCACCCTCTTCCTTCTGTTCTAAGCGTTGTCTCGAACCGCGTAGGGCTTCAGCCCTGACGTTTTCTGGTTTCAGTGCTTCTATCTGAGCAGCTCTTATCTGGGAGGGAAGACTAGAATGGATCGTGAGTTGCAAAGCTCGTACGCGCTTAGGCGCAGTGTCCTTTCGACTGAGGGCGTCAGCCACAACATTGGCCTTACCCGGGTGGTACCTGATTGAGCACTCGTAGTCGTTCAGTAGTTCGACCCATCGTTATTGTCGCATATTCAGTTCCTTCTGCTTGAAGATATGCTCGAGGCTCCTGTGGTCGGTGTAGATGGCGCACTTGGTACCGTACAGGTAATGCCGCCATAACTTAAGTGCAAAAACAACAGCTCCCAGCTCCAAGTCGTGTGTAGTGTAGTTCCTTTCATGAACTTTAAGTTGGCGTGAGGCGTAGGCTATAACCTTATCTCGTTGCATCAATACACAACCATAACCTTGAATTGATGCGTCGCAGTAAACCACGAAGTCGTCTGTGCCCTCTGGCAAGGAAAGGATAGGTGCGCTGCAAAGTCTATCCTTTAGGTGCTGAAATGCCAACTCCTGTGCATTTCCCCATCGATAAACAACTCCTTTTTGCGTTAGTAAGGTGAGAGGCTGTGCAATCTTAGAAAAATACTTTATGAATCTCCTGTAGTAACCTGCCAAACCCAAGAATTGGCGAATTTCCTTTGGTGTACGAGGTGCAGGCCAGTTCTTAATCGAGTCCACCTTGGATGGATCAACATGAATCCCATCCTTGTTTACCACATGGCCTAGGAAATGGACTTCACGAAGCCAGAAGTCGCATTTCGAGAACTTTGCGTAGAGCTATTCTGTTCGAAGGAGTTCCAGAATAAGTCGTAGATGCTGCTCGTGTTCCTCCTGACTCTTAGAATAGATCAGGATGTCGTCGATGAAGATTATGACGAACTTGTCCAGGTAAGGCTTGCATACTCGATTCATCAAGTCCATGAAAACTGCGGGTGCGTTTGTCAGCCCAAACGGCATGACCAAAAACTCATAGTGCCCATAACGAGTTCTAAAAGCTGTTTTGGAGACGTCCTCTTCCCGGACTCTCAACTGGTGATAACCCGATCTCAAATCAATCTTCGAATAGTAGCTCGACCCTTGCAGCTGGTTGAACAAGTCGTCAATATGTGGTAGAGGATAACGATTCTTCACCGTCACCTTGTTGAGTTCCCGGTAGTCGATGCACATTCTGAAGGTACCGTCTTTCTTCTTCACAAAAAGCACTGGAGCTCCCCAGGGCGATGAGCTAGGACGAATGAAACCTTTATCCAAGAGCTCTTGTAGTTGCGTAGAGAGTTCTTCCAACTCTGATGAAGCTAATCGATAAGGTGCACGAGCTATAGGCGCAGCTCTAGGGGCTAGTTCAATCTGAAATTCGACTTGGCAATGAGGTGGAAGACCAGGTAATTCCTCAGGAAATACCTCGGGATAGTCGCGTACAACTGGAAAATCTTCTATCTTCTTTTCTTTCTCCGAGGTGTCAGTAACAAGAGCCAAAATGGCAGTGTGGCCCTTTCGCAAGCACTTTTGGGCCTTAAGGAGAGAGATGACGTTCTCAACCGCACTCCTCTTGTCGCCACAAATCATGAGAGGTTCACTACCGGAACCAGGAATACGAACAATCTTCTCGTTGCAAAGAATCTCTGCTCGGTGTTGGGATAACCAATCCATCCCAATGACAACGTCAAAACTACCCAAGACAATAGGAATGAGGTCGATAGAGAAGGTCTGGTCAGCAAGAACAAGTTTACAACCCTTGACTATGTGTGTGGCTTCTAAACTCTTACCGTTTGCTAGCTCTACAGTGTGTTTGTTGTTCAAAGGTGTTGGGATACGCTTAAGTATTCGACTAACTTCTAGTGACATGTAGCTAGTATCGGCACCCGAATCAAATAATACTGAAACATAAAAGTCGTCGAGAAGGAACTTACCCGCCACAACATTGGGGTCATTCCTTGCTTCACCTTGGCCAATCACGAACGCCCGCCCCTGGCTCCATTGTTGTTGTTGTTCCCATTGTTACCATTCCCCTGATTGTTGTTGTTGTTGTTGTTGTTCTGGTTCCTGTTCAGTTGGGGGCAATCCCTCTTGAAATGGCCTTCAGCTCCACACTGAAAGCACCCTTTGTTAACACCTTGCTGCTGCTGCTGGCGCTGGTTCTGTGGGGCCTGTTGTTGACGATTCTGGTTTGCGGGGTATAAGCTCCTGCAATCCTTTGCAGCGTGACCTGGCTTGTTGCACCGATGACAGTTACCCCTGGTGCACGGCCCGCTGTTGTGCAGGCTGCAGCGATTGCATTTGGGGTGATTCCCTTTGTACCCACCATGACTTTGGCCACCAGATGATTGCTGACTAGGGCTCTTGTAGTCATTAGTCTTTCTCTGCTGAGACTGGGTCTGAACAGAAGTCGAACCCTTACTTGAAGCTCCATCCCATTTTCGTTTGTTGTCACTAGGGACACCAGAAGTAGTTGCAGCACCTATGCGCTTTGGTAACCGGTTTTGCTCCACCGCTTGGTCAGTAAGACGGTGAGCCAACTGAACAACCTGCTGGATAGTAGCGAGGTTTGCTGAAGTCACATGACTTTGGATCTCTGGCACCAAGCCCTTGAGAAAGAGTTCGATTCGCTTAATTAGAGGGTCCACAATAGTAGGACACAGTAGGGCAAGCTCATTCGATCTCTTAGTGTACGCCTCAATTTCTGACCCCGTCATCTTGAGGTTGAAGAACTCGACTTCCAGCTTATGAATGTCATCCCGACTGCAGTATTCTTCCTTGATCATTTCCTTAAAAGTTTCCCATGGGGTGGCGTTGGCAGCAACCAACCCCAGCATTTGGACCTGAGCGTTCCACCATGTGAGGGCTAGACCCTCGAGTGTACCGGTAGCATACTTCACCCTGCGCGCCTCAGGGCATTCACACATTTCGAACACCGATTCTAGTTTCTCAAACTAGTGGAGGAGACCTACGGCTCCTTCAGTGCCGCTAAAAGTAGTGGGTCGGCAGTCCATAAAGGTTTTAAAGGTGCACACAGGTGGCTGAGCATGTTGACCTATTGTGGGTGAAAGAAAGACAAAATTTAACACAAATGTTGGTTCACGAGAGTAGGATTCTAAGGATCCTAGAATGAGTTCGGTCTGTAGGATATACCTCCTGCGTGTGCAGCTGCAAGTGCCGCAGCAACTCGTTCGTTAATCAGAGCCGTCAACTGGGCTTGTGTCATGTTGATGCGTCCAAACATGATCTTCATATCAAGAGGAACGTGAGTGAGAGAGAGGTTCGCGAAAGTGCGATGACAGAAGGGAGTAAGCACACACGTGTTCAAGCAATAGTAGTTATACTAATCAAGCATACCATGAGCAATGTACTAAGTAACTCACAAGTAGGCAATATATACACAGATCATACCACCTAGAATGTTGAGCCTTTCATGTGGAGTGAAGCGTCGTTGTGGATCGTAGAGCACTGTACAGGTTATAGTCTGATTTTAATAAAACTTTTCCCTTATTAAAACCAAGTTCACTATAACCAATGGCTCTGATACCAATCTGTCA
Organism: Helianthus tuberosus; assembly: GCA_030545235.1. NCBI lineage: Eukaryota > Viridiplantae > Streptophyta > Magnoliopsida > Asterales > Asteraceae > Helianthus > Helianthus tuberosus. The sequence continues at coordinate 178,019,337 of CM060450.1, forward strand.
CACCCCCAAAATCCACCTGCGGAATACTACCGCTTGGAGGCGTGACTGACCAGGATCCAGCCACCAATCATATTGAACAAGCATGTAAGTAATATATAAAATACAACCAATACAATTGGTGTCCAAACAAAACATAGTTTAAGTTGCAAGTGGAAGCATAACGTTTAAAATCAAAACATAAGTTTAATTGTTTCAAGGTTTAACATGGCACGCAGCTGTCCATGTCCCACATCGACTCTCTTCCATGCAAGCTCCAGCTAAGTACCTATTGTCCTGCAAAGCATGTAGTAACGAGTCAACAACAAGTTGAGTGAGTTCACGGTTGGGTGTTCGTTTTAAGTTGTTTTGAAAACAGTTTCCTTTATCTGGCATCCTGCCGTGGGGGTTACCCCATAGTTAAAAACATGACTTGTTTATTCCCGGTTACTCTGGCAATCCAGCCGTGGGGGCTACCCCGTGTTAGTTATCTGGCATTTCGGCCGTGGGGGCTACCCCATGTATCCACTAGACTCGTTACCATATCGACTGCTGACTGTAGTCATGTTTATGTGCCCTGAAACTGTCAATGTCTATCATCATTGACGTGCCTCAGATCCATTAGTTCACGCCCGTCCTCTGCGGCACGGTGTGAGGTTTGTCAGACCTAAATAGCGCTATCTAACTAATGACCCGCTCGCCATTGGCCCGGCGATTAAGTCAATATAAAAAGGAGGGACTTCGTGATAGAGTTTTGGTCTAGTACGAGTTATCTGTCCATGAGGACGAGGAATTACATTCCTGAACCAATGCTGTCCTACCCAAGGAGGACGAGGAATCCACGTTCCTTAACCCCATTCCCAACCCAGGGAATCCCATGCTTTGTAGAGGGTGTGAACTCACCTTGGTTTGCTCGGCAGATACACAGAAAAGTCAATCAAGTTGTAAGTGGTCAACTACGTCCTAACATAGATACCATTCATGTCAGATTCAAACCAAGCAATGCACGCACGTTTTCTACACGTATACTAGCATGTTGCATACAGGTATTATACACGTATAAACATGGCGGTTCACAATAATACCTATGAGTTGAACAATATCATGTATACAAGTAAACAAGTCCAAAAGTCCGGCCCAATCACCTGAGCCCGTAATAGCGTGCACATGTATATGGTCTCGAGTCGAGACTGTGCGGTCTCTAGTCGAGACTGTGCGGTCTCGAGTTGTAGCCTACTAGTTCTCGAGTCGCAACTGAGGTGGTCTCGGGTCATGCATGTATTGGTCTCGAGTCGCAACCGGACTCGCAAGCATGGTCTCGAGTCATGATGTTTGTGTGCCAATGAAGTATGGTCTCGAGTCGAGACAAGGGGTTCTCGACTCGCAACCTGAGTCGCAAACTGCGGTCTCGAGTTATCATGTTCATGGTCTCGAGTCGAAACCAGGTGTCTCGACTCCCAGCACCTGCTGATCTGCATAGTGTACTAACCAATGGAAATCCGATTTCATGCAACAGTTTGTACTATCCACATAAACATGTTTTCTTGTCTAATTACTAACCAAGATGGATCAAACAATCAGATTTCAAATATTCATAACACATTCATATCATATTCATGTTGTTCTTCATATATTCAAGTCATGTTCATGTTGATCATTCAAACTTGTTCATCATATTTTAGGGTTTTTAGCATTAATCATAATCATAACATGAACAACCATCAAAACACTTGAACATACTCTTCTAATGGTTTCAAATCATCACATAACGCCTCAAACTCGACTCAACACTAATCCAATTAACATGATACTATCTAATACACATATGCAAGCCGGTTTCATGAACATCCACATTTAATGGTTTGAATCACATTTAGACACAAGATATCATGAGCTCATTATGCAACATATCCGAAATCAAAACATGTTAGCCGAATAACATCATCATATATAACATCATCATACGAAATAAACACCTAGCATGCATCACTAACCTATATCATTACACATCAACACCTTTAATCATGTATAAACATGTATTTGCAAAGAAATCACTAACCGGTTCAAGTGTGGGTTCAAAGGTGTGAAGTAGTAATGGATGAAGCTTCCAAATGTGTGTCTGTGAGCCGATCCGAGAGCTCCTTGTGGTCACCGGTTTGATCCGAGAAGGAAGGTGATGCTTGATTGTAGGAGAGTGTGTGTGTGGGAGTGAGTGTGGGTTGCCCAAAGAATGGAAAAGTTTGTTAGGAGCATGATATATATACTAGCCCTAGTAGGTTTCGGGTGGGTTAAATGAGGTGCACGGCCCAACCGGCCCAACTTTTACACTATTCACTCGAGACCGCATGGTCTCGAGTCGGGTTCTTGTGTCTCGGTTCGCATACATGCAAGCGTACATATAAACATAACACATAATCACATAGAATGTTCACATATATCATTACACCAACACGTCAGCTAATCACATAACGTTTCAAGTAGGTTACACTAAGATACAACGAAAGGTTCTAAATTTCGAGTTGTCATATCAAATGTCGGAAATGTTTCAACTGTGGACTCATTGGTCATTTGGCACGAGACTGTCGTTCAGTCACTGTGCTAAACCAAGCTTTTCAGAACCCTGTTAAATTTCAAGCGGATCCAGCACAGGCTCATTTTCCTCCTGGTATTTGCTACACCTATGGCGAGACGGGTTATGTCAGGGACAGATACCCAAAGGTTTTCAATGCAAATCCGACCCACGAATGAGCATTTGGCCGATTAGAAGAAGCTGCTGCTTTGAATAATCCGAATCTTATGTTTATGTTTCTAGTGCTTTCCTTTGAACTCGGAAACAATCGATTTTGTTTATAAATAAATCTTTATTTGCAATTCTGATGTACAAATATAGTTGCATGTGCGTATGGCATACCCCTACGATACCTACACCAAAGAACCGTATTTGTAGTTCTCTCGTTCATTTGATCGCTCATGATTTCCTCAAAAATTCTAAGTGCTCGTTTCATTCTAAGAAACGAAGTGGCAATTGGAGTAATCATCTTTTCCTTTTGACCTCATACCGATGCAACTTGGGAGTTTCGACATTATCATAGGGATGGATTGGTTAACCAAACATCATGCTGAGGTGATTGGTTTCGATAAGATTGTTCGCATTCCTCTTTCGTCTGGCGATGTTCTGGAAGTTCGTGGCGAGAAACCTTCTGGTGGATTGAAGCTCATGTCGTGTACGAAGGCCCAAAGTTATTTATGAAAAGGATATGTTGCTTTTCTGGCACATGTCACCGAGGAGAAAGGCAAGAGCAGGAGTATTCAGGATGTTCCGATTGTTCGGGATTATCCAGAGGTGTTTCCTGATGAACTGCCTGGTTTGCCTCCAGTTCGTCAAGTCGAGTTTTATATTGACCTTATACCCAATGGCAACCCAATTGCGAAAGCACCTTATCATCTTGCACCGTCTGAGATGCAAGAATTATCGAAACAGCTTCAAGAGTTATCTGATAAAGGATTCATCCGATCAAATTATTCACCCTAGGGGAGCTCCAGTCCTCTTTGTGAAGAAGAAATATGGATCTTTTCGAATGTGTGTCGATTATCGTAAGCTTAATAAGCTTACCATCAAGAATCTATATCCCCTACCTCGAATCAATGATCTCTCTGATCAACTACAAGGTGCTACCTATTTTTCCAAGATCGATTTGCGTTCTGGGTATCATCAGCTTCGTGTATTCGAAGAATATATTCCCAAGACTGCTTTCCACACAAGATAAGGGCATTACGAGTTCACTGTCATGCCTTTTGGTTTGACAAATGCCACGACTATCTTCATGGACTTAATGAATAGGGTCTGTAAACCTTATTTAGACAAGTTCATCATTGTGTTCATCGACGATATTCATATTTATTCAAAGTCTCGAGCCGATCATGAGCAACACCTTCGTTTGACATTGGAACTCCTAAAGAAGGAACAAACTTTTCGCTAAATTCTCCAAGTGTGAATTTTGGCTTAAAGAAGTTCAGTTTTTGGGTCATGTAGTCAACAAGCAAGGTATTCATGTGGATCCATCCAAATTGCTGCAATTAAGGATTGGAATACACCAACGACACCTACAGAAATTCGTTCTTTTCTTGGTCTCGCTGGTTATTATCGTCGTTTTATTTCAAACTTCTCGAAGATCGCGGTGCCACTCACTCCTTTGACTTAGAAGAATAAGCCTTTGGACTGGGGATCTAAGCAAGAAGAAGCATTCCAAACGCTGAAATGGAAGCTATGTGATGCTCCTGTTTTGTCCTTGCCCAATGGAAACGATGATATCGTTGTCTTTTATGACGCGTCGAATCTAGGCCTTGGTTATGTTCTTATGCAATGAGGTAAAGTCATAGCATATACGTCAAGACAGTTGAAAGTTCACGAAAAGAACTACACAACTCATGATCTTGAGTTAGGTGTTGTGGCATTTGCTCTCAAAATCTGGAGACACTACCTCTATGGAACGAAGTGTGTGGTTTTCACAAGACCACAAAACTCTCCAGCTCATTCTTAATCAAAAGGAGCTGAACATGAGGCAACGACAATGGGTTGAACTCTTGAACGATTACGATTGCGTGATTCGCTACCTTCCTGGTAAGGCAAATATCGTAGCCGATGCGCTTAGTCGAAAGGAGCGAGCCAAGCTTCATTCTGTTCAAACTCTATCTAATATTCAATCTCGTGTCCTTCAAGCACAACGATCTTGTGTAAACGAAGGCTTATTGAAATATGAGCTACCACTTCAACTCGAGCTTAAACTCGAAACGAAATGTGATGGGTTGCCCTATTTTAAGGATCCTTGTGGATGATTATCGCTCAAATCGGAGTCCTTAATTGAATTCATTGTATGCTTTAATACGTACATTACGATTCAATAAGGACAAAACCGAATTTCCTTTTAAGATCTTCCTATCTTCATAGTTAGATTCTTGAAAATATTTAAAGTGTCAAATGAAATCCACGGATTGGATTCCTGGTATGCTTTAAATACCCGTGTCCAAAGATAACAAATTAAAGCTCAAATTAAACAATTATGTGATTATGTGATTATGTGTTTATGTGTTCTCCTCTATGTTTTTGTGTGATCCGATTTTCGTTATCCAAATCCTCATAGAATCTTCCATATCTTCATATGAGAAATTCATAGTAGGATATTCAAAAGGTACTACCTTAAATCCTTAATGGGCTTCTATGTGGTAGTTAAGACCCTTGGATTATATAGTACCATTCCATGATTCAAAAAGAGACCCTTGAGTGGTCTAGTTAAAGATTGATCCAGAATCTGGTTAAGAGTGGCATGTGATGATACAGCTGAAAGGACCCTATGGTGGTCCAGTCACACTCATCACAGGTTCATTCATTTGGTTTTCCCCTACACATTATTAAATGCACTGTGTGGACTATGCAAGGAATTACGTAGTTATGGACGCATACGTAATTATGAAATTCAGTACACAGGAACCCCAGTAAGGTTTATCATGTGTAAGAACCGATAATGACAACAATAACGAAACGTGAACAATGTAATGGAGGTACGGTGGACGCACCAATGGCGCTTCATATACTTGTATATAGGTGTCCCTCTTACATTGCAAGCATGATGTTATTTAAAGTTACTAGAAGTTTAGAACTCTAACCAGTGTTGTTTTATCTTTTCGACTTCATGTTTCAAGCTCTCACAAGTTTCCTCTAAATAAATTTCGGGACGAAATTTCCTGAAGTAGGGGAGACTATGACATCTGTGCCTCCACGGCCATCAAACAAATACCAAATCAATGAAATATTGTATTTCATACTTGGGATTTTTATAAATATGTGTATCATTTGCACATATCAATTCTCGTTCGATTTCGAGCTCTAAATCGCTTTCTGGAAAGTTATATGCGAACTGGTGCGTAAACGTAATCAGTTTAACGCGAAATACACTCCAGAATAGTGACATAGGCTTAACATACCTTAAATAACCTTTACATAACTTAGAAATAAGTTTTGGAAGGTTTGGTGTGTCGAAATCAAGTTTATTCGCTTACAGGGACTAATTTCGACAAACTGTGAAAGTATGCCGATTTGTACTGTAACGAACATTTCAAAACGTGACCATAAGTTAAACATACCCTAAATATCCTTTACATAGCTTAGAAATAGGCTTTGAGGGGTTCGGTGTGCTAAAATAAACTTTTTGGTCATTCAGGGACTAAAAGCGTCAAAAGTGCATAAGTTTGCATTTTCGCGCATATCTTACGTTCTGAATACATCCGGACATCCAAAACTGTATGTAATCATTAAAATATTTTATTTTACTGATTGGCATGATAAAATTCCACTCGTCGCGTAATTTGGATCGTTTTTGCGTTTGTTACGACTTCCGTCGTAATTAACAGAACAACGCAACCGTACGACCAAACGAATCGTCATCCGAGATATTTTTGAGCATGTTTTCAGTTCTCTATACTTTAACTTCATTTTAGAGCCTTGAAATGAGGTTAACGGGGATTAAACGTTTCAAAAATGAGCCGAAATGCAAGATTCTGAAGTTCAGGGACCAAAATTATAATTCTGCCATAGTTATCTTAGGAAGGGACCAAAATGAAAAATCTAAATTCCAGCTTATTCCAGCTGTTCCCCTCATTTTCACATGGTTTTAATGAAACTATGGGCTCCCATGGTTTCACAAAACCATGGGCACATGTGTACGGATGAGATCGAAGCTCGTTTTACGATGAACGATCCTAACGGTTCTAGTTTTCCTATATATACCCATCTCCTTTCACTTGCAAAACCCACAATGATCTGATTTTGGCTCTCTAAGTTGAAGTTTATGCTTCATACCTGAGAGTAAATCGGATCATAGCTTGCGGGGACCTTTTGTAAGTATTCTTTCGTTCTTTTATCGCTTTTCGAGTCTGAAAGTCAAACTGCGTTTGACTTTCTGCCTTGACCAGTTTATGGTCAATGAAAAGTTCATTTGAACTTCATAACGTGAGCTTAATCACGATAGTTATAGTCCCTAGTGACTATACCTACTGATTACCACGTTATCTAGGTGTAGTGACGAGTCGTAGTTTCGGCCAAAATACGTATTCTTGTGTATTTTGTAACCAAACTACTTTTGGGTATCAAAACCATTTGTTTTGATACCAAACCTGTTTTCTAACTTAACTAAACATGTTTTAGCGTGTTTAGCTAGTCACTTTTAGATTAGTGCTTGTGTAGAGTCGTAAGTCAAGCGGACTAAACACCCGCTTAGACTTTCGAACACGACCCGTTTGGTCGATCATTAGGATCCGACCAAACATGTTTAGTGACCATAGTTGCATAGGGAATAACCTTCCGAGGTTATACCTTATGGTCACTTAGGTTTAATTAGTTGTATGATAGGTAGTTTATATGCCTTAGGTAAATGACCAAAATGCCCTTTTCATGCATAATTGGTTATTAAGCATATGTAACACAAACTTTTGTCACTTAATTGATTATGCAACATATTTAATCACGTTTAGGCATATAATACTTGTCATAGGACTAGTTGGACGTCTCGAACGCGCTTTTGCGCGAACGACACGTTAAAGTAGCTTAAGCTACCTTAATGGGTCACAATGGGTCGAAAGCACTTAGGTTAGGTTTCGATTTAGAATGTAGGCTTTGTTAAACCATGCCATATGAGTTCCAATACTCACTTGGTTTACAAAACCTCATCCTATCCGATCTTCCGACTTAGGTCCGGTTTATTTATATAGTTATTAGGTTGCCGATTAATTCCGTGCTCCCTCTAGCTTTGCTTTGTTGTTGTTCAAGACCTCTAAGCATTCTCAGGTGAGTACATAGTTCCCCTATTTTACTGTTTTTAATTGTTTTGGGGTGATTCATATGTGCTAAATGTTTTCAAGGTTTTAACGATGGTTTTCAAAACGATTTTCGATATTATAACAATGGTTTCAAAAACGATTAAAATGGTTTATATTAAATTAATAACGATTTCGATATAGTAAACAAACTTGTTGGTTGTATTTACATAACAAATAATATCCATTAGGTTTGGCCGAACCGACCAGTATTAGGTTATGGTACCATAGGATCTGACAAATCCCGTTATCAGACTGCACCCATGGTTATGTGTGGGTTAGGTGGGTAACGACTGAATCTGTGATTGTTAATTTACCCTTTGGTGGTTTATTAATGCGAGAAGCGATAGGCCAGTTGTGAAGATTTGTATGTTATTAGCGAGACAATCAAAAGTAGTTTTCACGATTTAAAACGAGAATGATTTAAACGCCTAAAGCGATTTTTAACGAATTAAACGATTTGGGTAAACGATTGGTTTTTTGTTAGTGTTTAGATAACGGGACGGGTGTAATGTGATGAAAGCATGGTGGATACGCCGCTGGTACTTCCTATATATATATGCTTTCATCGTATTACATACCGTGGCGTTATTTAGTTCACTTGGGTAAACGATTTGAAACGATGTCACACAAACGAGGTTTTCGAAATAATATAAACCATACGAGTTTTATTAACGAGATTTATATACGAGTTTTATTAACGAGATTTATATACGAGTTTTATTAACGAGATTTATTAACGAGTTTTATTAACGAGAATTATTAACGAGTTTTATTAACGAGAATTATTAACGAGTTTTATTAATGAATTTTATTAAATAAATGTTTTGGGTTAAGAATCATGGCTACGAGATTTTACAAATTATAACTAACTTGATTTGAGTTGGTTAATTATGTCGCAATACTACACTTTTCAAAACAAGGTTTTTAATTAAGTATTGCAACATGTAAACTAGCCATGAATCCGACACTCTCAAAAACCTATGTACTCGCCAGCATTTCTTTGCTGACTTTGTTTTCACATATGTTTCAGGTGTTGTTGAATGATGTTGATTGCTAGGATGCATGCTCACATAGGACTGGACGATGCCTTAGTGACTTAATAATAGACTATGTTTAACTTGTTTATTTAGATTTCCTGATGATGTAAATATTTAATGTTTAATAAAACGAAACTTCAAATTTCTGTGTGTTTTGAAACAATGATTCTGTTTCAACACTCCCCGACGATTCCGCCGCGATTTGTTGTTTTACGCGGTCGGGGTGTGACAGCAGGATCCATGTATATCTCCTTTTTGTTAACAATATGCCCAAGAAAGTGTACTTCCCGAATCCAGAAATCACACTTAGAAAACTTCGCGTAGAGCTGCTCCTTCCTCAGGAGCTCTAAGATAAGACATAAATGTCACAGGTGGTCTTCCTTGCTCTTGGAGTAGATCAAGATGTCGTCGATGAAAACAATAACAAAGTCGTCGAGATATGGCTTGCACACGTGGTTCATGAGATCCATGAAAACCGCTGGTGCGTTAGTCAATCCAAACGGCATAACCAAAAACTCATAGTGGCTATACCGCATTTGAAAAGCCATCCTGGGAACATCCTCCTCTCTGACTCGTACCTGATGATAGCCCGACCTTAATTTGATCTTCGAGTAAAAACTTGACCCTTGCAACTGGTCAAACAAATCATCAATACGCGGTAAAGGGTAGCGGTTCTTGACTGTCACCTTGTTGAGCTCTCTATAATCAATACACATACGAAAAGATCCGTCCTTCTTCTTTATAAATAACACTGGGGCTCCCTAAGGTGAAGAACTAGGTCGGATAAAACCTCTATCCAACAGTTCTTGGAGCTGATTTGATAACTCTTGCAACTCTCCTGGTGCAAGACGATAAGGAGCACGAGCAATCGGAGCTGCTCCTAGCATAAGGTCAATCTGAAATTCCACCTGTCGATGCGGTGGAAAACCAGGTAACTCTTCAGGAAACACGTCAGAAAACTCACGAACAACTGGAATGTCTTCGATCTTCCTTCCTTCAGGTTGTGAATCGGTGACAAGAGCTAGAATAGCAGGGTAGCCCTTTTGTAGACACTTCTGAGCTTTCATGGCTGAGATGATGTCGACCATGGCACCACTACGATGACCTTGAACCGATAAGGATTTCCCACTAGGGAGAGGGATACGCACGATTTTCTCTTTACAGAGAATTTCTGCTTAATGCTTAGACAACCAATCCATGCCAACGACCACATCAAAACTTCCAAGAGTAACGGGGAGTAGGTCAATGTCAAACACTTGACCCATGAGATCAAGTTTACAACCAAAAAGAACATGAGAAGCTTCTATCGATTTACCATCAGCTAGTTCTACTACATACTTATTTACATGAGGTGTGGGAGTCAACCCTAACTGACGACTGAACCCCAAAGACACATAACTCCAATCGGCACCAGAGTCGAATAAAACAGAAGCAATGATGTTGTTTATGGAAAACATACCAGTCACCACGTTGCCATCATTCCTGGCTTCCCCAGCTCCAATAGTGAACACCCACCCGTGCGCAACATTTCCACCATTACCCCCATTGTTGTTGTTTCTGTTGTTATTGTTCCCATTGTTGTTACCACCAGCATTCTGATTTAGTTGAGGGAAATCTCGCCTAATGTGACCCTCGGCTCCGCATTGAAAACATCCCTTACGGTCTCCACGGTTTTGCTGGGGTTGTTGCCTTTCCTGTTGCTGTGGCTGTTGCTGTTGCAGGGTGTGCTGCTGCTGGTTTGGAAGTGAAACCCTACAATCCCTGGCCATATGCCCCACTTTGTTGCACCTGTGACACGGTCCCCGATGATGATAGTTGCACTTATTGCACTTTGGTAGCTTCCCCGCATAAGAACCCTCACCCGAACTGTTGCCCTGGCTTTGATTAACGGAGGACTGACTGAAGCTGCGATTGCTGCTATTGTCTGGCCGCTTCTACGACTGATTCGAGTTCGTCGCCTTTTCCACATCATTCTATTTCCTCTTGCTATCAGTAACGGGCGTAGTAGCTGTGGTTGTAGCAGTAGTAGTGGCAGAAACACGCGGTGGTAGCGAGCCACGCTCCACCTCCTGATCGGTAATCTTGTGTGCTAAACGGATGATCTGAGGTAGATTGTCGAGGTTCGTTGCAGTAACAAAGCCCTTAACCTGCGGGGCTAATCCCTTGAGATATAGCTCGATTCTTCGGTGTGGAGGTCATGACAAGTTAGGACACAGAATTGCTAGTTCATGAGATCTTTTTGTGAATGCCTCGATCTCCGTCCCCACCATCTTCAGATCATAATACTCATTCTCCAGATTTCTGAATCTCATCACGAGGACAATACTCCTCTCTCATCAACTCCTTAAAATCATCACAAGTAGTGGCATTTGCCATTTCAATGCCCAACATCTGAACCTGGGCATTCCACCATGTCAGGGCACCATCCTCGAGTGTGCCTGTAGCATACTTCACCTTGTCTCCAGCAGGACAGTTACACATCACAAACACCGATTCTGCCATTTCAAACCAACGCAAAAGTCCCACAGCCCCTTCAGTCCCACTGAAGGTCTGTGGCTTACAATCCATGAATGTTTTAAACGTGCAAGCAGGCGGATTGTTTTGGTGAGCAGGTTAACCTAAAACAAAGGAGAGTACATCACACGGTTAAAATTCGAGTCCGCAACACAAGGTTAAGGAAATAATTGGCACATATCGTACCAGCCTGATAAGCAGCTAAGGCTTCAGCCACACGAGTGTTTATCAGATTTTTCAACTCAGCTTGAGTCATTGCGATGTGACCACGTCCATGTCCTCGTCCACTCATGATTCTGTAGAAGAAAAGGGAAAAGGTTACGAGTTGAATTAAGGTAGGGGTCAAACTTCCTAATGACTTCTACAGATAACTGAGTTCACATCAGACAACAGAGCGGAACCCCTCTCACACTCGTTAAGTCTCACTGGGACTCACATGCACCCCAGATTATTATTATGTGTGCACCCATAATAATAAAGGCAATTTGCATGCTTATCGCAGTAAACGAAAGGTATAACAGGGTTAAGAATCACAATAGTTAAAGGGTAGTGTCACACTAACAGATCACATAACTGGGATTGGTAACATAAGGACTCATACTGTAGTGCCAAGTGTGCATTCACGTGTAACACTAGATATACTATGCAATAGTAAACAAGAGACGAACCTTGCAATCTGGAGCCGAGTGTCATGGTCGATTTCGAATCTGTTCGATTATAGTCTGGTTTTATATAAACGTTTTAAAACCAAGTTTACTATAACCAGTGGCTCTGATACCAAACTCTCACACCCCCAAAATACCACCTAGGGAATGTCCCTGCTAGGCGTGTGACGTACTAACAATGAGCCACTAATTACATTGAACCCATACAAGTTACTAAACAAAATCCTCAATTATTAATGAAAAATACCATTAACAAGTTTATATGAAAACCAACATGTTCAGCGGAAGCAAATAATAAACCAAAGTTAAACTGTTCAAAACCAATGTATAATATCAATACTCAATCACATGAATCCTTCCAGTCAACCCATGACCACTCCAGCTACTCCAGACAGCAAGTTCCAAATCCAAGACATCTAACGACCTGCGAGCATGCAACAAGTGTAACAGACAACACTAGTGAGTTCATAGTTTTATGAAAACGTTAGTTACCAAGTGTTTAATCCAGTTTGTTAACAAATCCGAAAGTAATGTTGATAATATCTCGATACTGAACAAGACAGCTCCTGATGTATGTTTTTCCCATTCCCCAGTGCTCCTATCAAAGCACTGGGCATGACTGGGTCATTAGTTCACACCCGTCCTCTCCGGTACGGGGTGAGGGTGCCAAACCTAAGTAGCACTACCAACTAATACCCCGTTACCTCTCCGGTAACAAAAAGATGGGACTTAAGAGTGATAGAGTGAGATTATTATCCAACATCCCAGTTTTACCCAATAGACTTATCCCTCCCCGGGATACCCACTGACTGTCCCAACCACCGGGACGCATGCTCAAGAGTAGTGAACTCACCTTGGTTTTGCTCAGTAAGACTAGTTACGTGTTCAAGTTGCCTAAACCAAATCCTAACATAGTTACTATCGACAGTCAGTTTTCTTAAACACTTAACGTAAGTCTTAACACATATCACACAAGTATCATTCACATATCATTATTCACATTGTAATAATTCATCATACAAACTAATAGTATTATACATCATAATATTACGTGGTAGGTGTGGCATCCTCCAATAACAGTTCGTTCGCATAACGCATCACACATAGATGGCCATAATTAGATCATGTCACACAAGTATTCAAAACCCACTCACACATAACCAGTCCATTAACCGCCCCAGTTAATACAACCCACTAATCTATGCGACCAATTTAACTCACTAGTCCCCGGCCCAACTAGATTGGGTCATTCTGGGCTGCTTGTACCCGAGCCCAGCCCAACTGCCATTTTACCACCGCCCACCAATGCACGGCCCAATCCAGTCCCGGTCCAAACAGAACATGTGGCTGCCCCCATCCGTAACATTCATGCGGCCCAAATAATAGTGTGAAACCCAACTGAATTTGTTACTCATTCCAATCAACCGGCCCAAAGCAGTTCACATTTTATTAATTCAACAAATACTTACTATCATTCTATTCGGAATTCATGGTTTACCCATAATAACTTCCAGATTATAATATTAGTTAACCAATTTACATTCTTAAATTCATGTCACAGTTATAATTATTCAATCAGGTTAAACAATACTAAATCCTATAGTATTAATCGTTGAACTAATAAACTTCACGATTAACAATTCGATGCGTGAAAACTATCATATAATCACACACAATCATTGATTAGCATGAATCTTGAAACAACAATCTGATGATTAACATAAATCATCATCACATTAAATCCCCTAATAATAAGCACTTTAATTAACATAACACTCTCCATATTCGACCCATATACATTAAGAGTTTCATGTTATCACTTTGTCATGCAACATATTCATTCTATAATCAATACATCTAACATGTAACACTGATCACAAATAACACACAATCATTAACACTTAACAGTTAACACAATTATGGGTTTACTAACCGGTAAGTTGATCAAACAGGATGATGTCTCGAGAGGGGGGGGTGTGAGTCCACTGCCGTCGCAAATAGGGGAGAGGTGAAGGGATTAGGGTTTGCAAATATACAATTACTCTTATACAACTTCTACATAAACAATAATCAAGGGAGATGGGCTCGGTTTAGTTTAGGCTTGCGAGGCCAGGCTTAGGAGTAACCAAGATTTAAAGTGGGTTTACTAAAGTTACAAGATCCTAGTCTTATACCCATTCAAATTCCATGAGGAGTGGGCTGCCCAACTCTAAACTAGCCGGCCCAACTCTAAGGTTCAGTTGGGCTCTAGGCCCAAACATAAGTCTGATATGATTTCCTGTGAAAGCATGCGGCCCAACACATGTTATTTAACCGAGTCATCACAAACGTCTAAATTTTAACGGAGTTAAGATCACAATAATAAACGTCGCCAACCTTGAAAGTTCGGGTTGTCACAAAAGGTCTGGTGGCAAGAAAAGCTGCTTCCAGGAGGTTGTCAAGTGTTTTCGCTAGACGATTCCATTCTTAGGTGGTTGGTTTGGCCCTTGTTCCTGTAACTAGAATCCTATCCCGGTATATCCCATTTTAGTTTTACACCATTGTGAACCTTACGCCTTTTTTACTCTCTAATCGAGGTTCTCGGCATTGTAAGATCTTCGTAAACTAAATCAAACGTGTATATGTTGACATTTAAGAGATATACAACCAAGAAAATCAAGAGCAATGGTGATATATATGCGGATTAGATGCCAAAAAATAAACACTCAAAATTAGCTACCATTTAAGGTATGTGTTTAGTGACGGCATGAGATACCTAATTGATGGAGAAATGTCTGTTGGCAAGAAAAGCTGCTTCTAGGAGGTTGTCATATGTTTTCGCTCGATGATTCCATTCTTGTGTGGTTGGTTTAGCCCTTGTTCCAGTAACTCGAATCCGAGCCCGGTATATCCCATTTTAGTTTTACACCATTCTGAACCTTACACCTTTATTACTCACTGATCGAGGTTCTCGGCATTGAAAAATCTTCGTAAACTAAATCACACGTGTATATGTTGACATTTAAGAGATATACACCCAAGAAAATCAAGAGCAATGGTTATATATATATATATATATATATATATATATATATGCGGATTAGACACCAAAAACTAAACACTCAAAAATTAGCTACAATTTAAGGTGTGTATTTAGGGACGGCATGAGATTCCTAATTGATGGAAAAAAGGTCTGGTGGCAAGAAAAGCTACTTCTAGGAGGTTGTCAAGTGTTTTCGCTCGACGATTCCATTCTTGGGTGGTTGGTTTGGCCATTGTTCCTGTAACTCGAATCCTAGCCCGGTATATCCCATTTTAGTTTTACATCATTGTGAACCTTACGCATTTTGTACTCTCTGATCGAGGTTCTCGCCATTGAAAAATCTTTGTAAACTAAATCAAACGTGTATATGTTGACATTTAAGAGATATACAGTCAAGAAAATCAAGAGCAATGGTGATATATATGCGGATTAGACACCAAAAAATAAACACTCAAAAAATAGGTACAATTTAAGGTATGTGTTTAGTGACGGCATCATATTCCAAATTGATGGAGAAATGTCTGGTGGCAAGAAAAGCTGCTTCCAGGAGGTTGTCAAGTGTTTTTGCTCGAAGATTCCATTCTTGTGTGGTTGGTTTAGCCCTTGTTCCAGTAACTCGAATCCTAGCCCGATATATCCCATTTTAGTTTTACACCATTGTGAAACTTATGCCTTTTTTACTCTCTAATCGAGGTTCTAGGCATTGAAAAATCTTCGTAAACTAAATCACACGTGTATATGTTGACATTTAAGAGATATTCAGCCAAGAAAATTAAGAGCAATGGTGATATATATGCGAATAAGACGCCAAAAAATAAACACTAAAAAAATAGGTACAATTTAAGGTACGTGTTTAGTGACGGCATGAGATTCCTAATTGATAGAGAAAGGTGTATTGCTGAAAAGGTGCTTCTAGGAGGTTGTCAAGTGTTTTCGCTTGACGATTCCATTCTTGGGTGGTTGGTTTGGCCATTGTTCCTGTAACTCGAATCCTAGCCCGGTATATCCCATTTTAGTTTTACATCATTGTGAACCTTACGCATTTTGTACTCTCTGATCGAGGTTCTCGGCATTGAAAAATCTTTGTAAACTAAATCAAACGTGTATATGTTGACATTTATGGGATATACAACCAAGAAAATCAAGAGCAATAGTGATATACATGCGGATTAGACACCAAAAAATAAACACTAAAAAAATAGCTACAATTTAAGGTATGTGTATAGTGACAGCATGAGATTCCTAATTGATGGAGAAAGCTCCGGTGGCAATAAAAGCTGTTTCCAGGAGGTTGTCAAGTGTTTTCGCACGACGATTCCATTCCTGGGAGGTTGGTTTGGCCCTTGTTCCTGTAACTCGAATCCTAGCCCGATATATCCCATTTAATATTACACCATTGTGAACCTTACGCCTTTTTTACTCTCTGATCGAGGTTCTCGGCGTTAAAAAATCCTTGTAAACTAAATCACATGTGTATATGTTACATTTAAACGATATACGGTCAAGAAAATCAAGAGCAATGGTGATATATTTACGGATTAGACACCAAAAGATAAACACTCAAAAAATAGCTACAATTTGAGGTATGTGTTTAGTGACGGCTTCAGATTCCAAATTAATGGAGAAAGGTCTGGTGGCAAGAAATACGGGTTCCAGGAGGTTGTCAAGTATTTTTGCTCGGCGATTCCCTTATTGGGTGGTTGGTTTGGCCCTTGTTCCTGTAACTCCAATCCTATCCCGGTATATCCCATTTTAGTTTTACCCCATTGTGAACCTTACGCCTTTTTTACTCTCTGATCGAGGTTCTCGGCCTTGAAAAATCTTCGTAAACTAAATCACATGTGTATATGTTGACATTTAAAAGATATACAGCCAATAAAATCAAGAGCAATGGTGATATATATGCGGATTAGACACCAAAAAATATACAGTCAAAAAATAGCCACATTTTAAGGTATGTGTTTAAGGACGACATGTGATTCCTAATTGATGGAGGTTGTCAAGTGTTTTCGCTCGACGATTCCATTCTTGGGTGATTAGTTTGGCCCTTGTTCCTGTAACTCGAATCCTAGCCCGGTATATCCCATTTTAGATTTACACCTATTGTGAAACTTACACCTTTTTTACTCTCTGATCGGCGTTCTCAGCAATGAAAAGTCTTCGTAAACAAAATCACACATGTATATGTTGTCGTTTAAGAGATATACAGTCAAAAAAACCATGAGCAATGGTGATATATATGAAGATTAGACACCAAAAAATAAACACTAAAAAAATACCTACAATTTATGGTATGTGTTTAGTGATGGCATCTGATTCCTAATTGATGAAGAAAGGTTTGGTGGCAAGAAAAGCTGCTTCCAAGAGGTTGTCAAGTGTTTTCGCTCGACGATTCCATTCTTGGGTGGTTGGTTTGGCCCTTGTTCCTGTAACTCGAATCCTATCCCGGTATATCCCATTTTAGTTTTACTCCATTGTGAACCTTACCCCTTGTTTACTCTCTGATCTAGGTTCTCGGCATTGAAAAATCTTTGTAAACTAAATCACTCGTGTATATGTTGATATTTAAGAGATATAAAGCCAAGAAAATCAAAAGCAATAGTGATATATATGCGGATTAGACGCCAAAAAATAAACACTCAAAACATAGCTACAATTTAAGGTATGTGTTTAGTGACGGCATCAGATTCCTAATTGATGGAGAAAGGTCTGGTTGCAAGAAAAGCTGCTTCTAGGAGGTTGTCAAGTGTTTTCGCTCGACGATTCCATTCTTGGGTGGTTGATTTGGCCCTTGTGCCTTTAACTCGAATCCTATCCCGGTATATCCCATTTTAGTTTTACACCATTGTGAACCTTACGCCTTTTTTACTATCTGATCGAGGTTCTCGGCATTATAAAATCTTCGTAAACTAAATCACACATGTATATGTTGATATTTAAGAGATATACAGCTAATAAAATCAAAAGCAATGGTGATATATATGCGGATTAGACGCCAAAAAATAAACACTCAAAAGGTATCTACAATTTAAGGTATGTGTTTAGTGACGGCATGAGATTCCTAATTGACGGAGAAAGGTCTGGTGGCAAGATAAGCAGCTTTCAGGAGGTTGTCAAGTGTTTTCGCTCACCGATTCCATTCTTGGGTGGTTGGTTTGGCCCTTGTTCCTGTAACTCGAATCCTAGCCCGGTATATCCAATTTTAGTTTTACACCATTGTGAACCCTACGCCTTTTTTACTCTCTGATCGAGGTTCTCGGCATTGAAAAATCTTCGTAAACTAAATCACACGTGTATATGTTGATATTTAAGAGATATAAAGCCAAGAAAATCAAAAGCAATAGTGATATATATGCGGATTAGACGCCAAAAAATAAACACTCAAAAAATAGCTACAATTTAAGGTATGTGTTTAGTGACGGCATCAGATTCCTAATTGATGGAGAAAGGTCTAGTGGCAAGAAAAGCTGCTTCCAGGAGGTTGTCAAGTGTTTTCGCTCGACGATTCCATTCTTGGGTGGTTGGTTTAGCCCTTGTGCCTGTAACTCGAATCCTATCCCAGTATATCCCATTTTAGTTTTACACCATTATGAACCTTACGCCTTTTTTACTCTTTGATCGAGGTTCTCGGCATCGAAAAATCTTTGTAAACTAAATCTTACGTTTATATGTTGACATCTAAGAGATATACAGTCAAGAAAATCAAGAGAAATGGTGATATATATGCGGATTAGACACCAAAAAATAAACACTCAAAAAATAGCTACAATTTAAGGTATGTGTTTAGTGACGGCATCAAATTCCTAATTGATGGAGAAAGGTCTGGTGGCAAGAAAAGATGCTTCAAGGAAGTTGTCAAGTGTTTTCGCTCGACGATTCCATTCTTGGGTGGTTGGTTTGGCCCTTGTTCCTGTAACTCGAATCATATCCCAGTATATCTCATTTTAGTTTTACACCATTGTGAACCTTACGCCTTTTTTACTCTTTGATCGAGGTTCTCGGCATCAAAAAATCTTTGTAAACTAAATCTTACGTTTATATGTTGACATCTAAGATATATATAGTCAAGAAAATCAAGAGCAATGGTGATATATATGCGGATTAGACACCAAAAAATAAACAAGCAAAAAGGTCTGGTGGCAAGAAAAGCTGCTTCCACGAGGTTGTCAAGTGTTTTCGCTCGACGATTCCATTCTTGGGTGGTTGGTTTGGCCCTTGTTCCTGTAACTCGAATCCTAGCCCGGTATATCCCATTTTAGTTTTACAGCATTGTGAACCTTAAGCCTTTTTTACTCTCTGATCGAGGTTCTCGGTATTGAAAAATTTTCTTAAACGAAATCACACGTGTATATGTTGACGTTTAAGATATATACAGACAAAAAACCAAGAGCAATGGTGATATATATGCGGATTAGACACCAAAAAATAAACACTCAAAAAAATATCTACAATTTAAGGTATGTGTTTAGTGACGGCATCAGATTCCTAATTGATGAAGAATAGTCTGGTGGCAAGAAAAGCTGCTTACAGGAGGTTGTCAAGTGTTTTCGCTCGACAATTCCATTCATGGGTGGTTGGTTTGGCCCTTGTTCCTGTAACTCGAATCATAGCCCGGAATATCCCATTTTAGTTTTACACCATTGTGAACCTTACGCCTTTTTTACTCTCTGATCGAGGTTCTCGGCATTGAAAAATTTTCGTAAACTAAATCACACGTGTATATGATGACATTTAAGAGATATACAGTCAAGAAAATTAAGAGCAATGATAATATATATGCGGATTAGACACCAAAAAATAAACACTCAAAAAATAGCTACAATTTAAGGTATGTGTTTAGTGACGGCATCAGATTCCTAATTGATGGAGAATGGTCTGGTGGTAAGAAAAGCTGCTTCCAAGAGGTTTTCAAGTGTTTTCACTCGACGATTCCATTCTTGGGTGGTTGGTTTGTCCCTTGTTCCTGTAAGTCAAATCCTAGCCCGGTATATCTTATTTTAGTTTTACACCTATAATGAAACTTACCCCTTTTTTACTCTCTGATCGGGGTTCTCAGCATTGGAAAGTCTTCGTAAATGAAATCACACGTGTATATGTTGTCGTTTAAGAGATATACAGTAAAAAAAGACCATGAGCAATGGTGATATATATGAAGATTAGACACCAAAAAATAAACACTAAAAAAATACCTACAATTTATGGTATGTGTTTAGTGATGGCATCTGATTCCTAATTGATAAAGAAAGATCTGGTGGCAAGAAAAGCTGCTTCCAGGAGGTTGTCAAGTGTTTTCGCTCAACGATGCCATTCTTGGGTGGTTGGTTTGTCCCTTGTTTATGTAACTCGAATCCTAGCCCGGTATATCCCATTTAGTTTTACACCATTGTGAACCTTACGCCTTTTTTACTCTCTGATCGAGGTTCTCGGCATTGAAAAAATCTTCGTAAACTAAATCACACGTGTATATGTTGACATTTAAGAGATACACTGTTAAGAAAATTAAGAGCAATGGTGATATATATGCGGATTAGACACCAAAAAATAAACACTCAAAAAATAGCAACAATTTTAGGTATGTGTTTAGTGACGGCATCAAATGCCAAATTGATGGAGAAAGGTCTGGTGGCAAGAAAAGCTTCATCCAGGAGGTTGTCAAGTGTTTTCGCTCGACGATTCCATTCTTGGGTGGTTGGTTTGGCCATTGTTCCTGTAACTCGAATACTAACCCGGTATATCACATTTTAGTTTTACACCATTGTGAACCTTACGCATTTTTTACTCTCCGATCGAGGTTCTCGGCATTGAAAAATCTTCGTAAACTAAATCACACGTGTATATGTTGACATTTAAGAGATATACAACCATGAAAATCATGAGAAATGGTGATATATATGCGGATTAGACGCCAAAAATAAACACTCAAAAAATAGCTACATTTTAAGGTATGTGTTTAGTGACGGCATCAGATTCCTTATTGATGGCGAATGGTCTGGTGGCAAGAAAAGCTGTTTCCAGGAGGTTGTCAAGTGTTTTCGCTCGACGATTCCATTCTTGGGTGGTTGGTTTGGCCCTTGTTCCTGTAACTCGAATACTAGCCCGGTATATCCCAATTTAGTTTTACACCATTGTGAACCTTACGCCTTTCCTACTCTCTGATCCAGGTTCACGTCATTGAAAAATCTTTATAAACTAAATCACACGTGTATATGTTGACATTTAAGAGATATACAATCAAGAAAATCAAGAGCAATGGTGATATATATGCGGATTAGACACTAAAAAATAAACACTAAAAAATTGCTACAATTTAAGGTATGTGTTTTGTGACGGCATCAGATTCTTAATTGATAGAAAGGTCTGTTGGAAAGAAAAGCTACTTCCAGGAGGTTGTCGAGTGTTTTCCCTCGACAATTCCATTCTTGGGTGGTTGGTTTAGCCCTTGTTCCTGTAACTCGAATCCTAGCCCGGTATATCCCATTTTAGTTTTACAGCATTGTGAACCTTACGCCTTTTTTACTCTCTGATCGAGGTTCTCGGTATTGAAAAATCTTCTTAAACGAAATCACACGTGTATATGTTGACGTTTAATATATATACAAACAAAAAAACCAAGAGAAATGGTGATATATAAGCGGATTAGACACCAAAAAATAAACACTCAAAAAAATCTACAACTTAAGGTATGTGTTTAGTGACGGCATCATATTTCTAATTGATGAAGAATAGTCTGGTGGCAAGAAAAGCTGCTTACAGGAGGTTGTCAAGTGTTTTCGCTCGACAATTCCATTCTTGGGTGGTTGGTTTGGCCCTTGTTCCTGTAACTCGAATCATAGCCCGGAATATCCCATTTTAGTTTTACACCATTGTGAAGCTTACGCCTTTTTTACTCTCTGATCGAGGTTCTTGGCATTGAAAAATCTTCGTAAACTAAATCACACGCGTATATGATGACATTTAAGAGATATACAGTCAAGAAAATTAAGAGCAATGATGATATATATGCGGATTAGACACCAAAAAATAACCCCTAAAAAATCAGCTACAATTTAAGGTATGTGTTTAGTGACGGCATCTGATTCCTAATTGATGGAGAAAGGTCTGGTGGCAAGAAAAGCTGCTTCCAAGAGGTTTTCAAGTGTTTTCACTCGACGATTCCATTCTTGGGTGGTTGGTTTATCCCTTGTTCCTGTAACTCAAATCCTAGCCCGGTATATCTTATTTTAGTTTTACACCTATGATGAAACTTACCCCTTTTTTACTCTCTGATCGGGGTTCTCAGCATTGAAAAGTCTTCGTAAACGAAATCATACGTGTATATGTTGACATTTAAGAAATATACAGCCAAGAAAACCAAGAGCAATGGTGATATATATGCGGATTACACACCAAAAAATAAACTCTCAAAAAATAGCTACAATTTAAGGTATGTGTTTAGTGACGGCATCAGATTCCTAATTGATGGAGAAAGGTCTGGTGGCAAGAAAAGCTGCTTCCAGGAGGTTGTCAAGTGTTTTCGCTCGACGATTCCATTCTTGGGTGGTTGGTTTGGCCCTTGTTCCTGTAACTCGAATCCTAGCCCGGTATATCCCATTTAGTTTTACACCATTGTGAACCTTACGCCTTTTTTACTCTCTGATCGAGGTTCTCGGCATTGAAAAATCTTCGTATACTAAATCGCACGTGTATATGTTGACATTTAAGAGATACACTGTCAAGAAAATCAAGAGCAATGGTGATATATATGCGGATTAGACACCAAATAATAAACACTCAAAAAATAGCAACAAATTTAGGTATGTGTTTAGTGACGGCTTCAAATGCCTAATTGATGGAGAAAGGTCTGGTGGCAAGAAAAGCTTCATCCAGTAGGTTGTCAAGTGTTTTCGCTCGACGATTCCATTCTTGGGTGGTTGGTTTGGCCCTTGTTCCTGTAACTCGAATACTAACCCGGTATATCACATTTTATTTTTACACCATTGTGAACCTTACGCTTTTTTTACTCTCCGATCGAGGTTCTCGGCATTGAAAAATCTTGGTAAACTAAATCACACGTGTATATGTTGACATTTACGATATATACAACCATGAAAATCATGAGAAATGGTGATATATATGCGGATTAGATGCCAAAAATAAACACTCAAAAAATAGCTACAATTTAAGGTATTTGTTTAGTGACGGCATCTGATTCCTAATTGATGGAGAAAGGTATGGTGGCAAGAAAAGCTGCATTCAGGTGGTTGTCTAATGTTTTCGCTCGACGATTCCATTCTTGGGTGGTTGGTTTGGCCCTTGTTCCTCTAACTCGAATACTAGCTCGGTATATCCCATTTTAGTTTTACACCATCCGCAAACGGATGGTCAATCTGAGAGAACAATCCAGACTCTGGAGGATATGCTTAGAGCTTGTGTGATCGATTTTGGTGGTAGCTGGGATTCACATCTGAAATTGATTGAATTCTCCTACAACAACAGTTATCACACTAGCATCAAAATGGCTCCTTTCGAGGCTCTCTATGGTCGAAAATGTCGTTCACCAGTCTGCTGGAATGAGATTGGCGAGGCTCAACTTACTGGACCTGCCCTCATTTTAGAGACAACTGACAAGGTCAAGAAGGTTCGTGATAACCTTCAGGCAGCTAGAAGCCGTCAGAAGATTTACGCGGACCCAAAACGCAAAGCCTTGGAATTTCAAATCGGTGATCGAGTATTACTTAAGGTCTCACCTTGGAAAGGTGTGATCAGATTTGGAAAGAAAGGAAAACTTGCACCTAGATACGTTGGGCCATTCAAGATCGTCGAAAGAATCGGAAAGGTAGCCTACAGACTTGAGTTACCTCCTGAACTGGGAAATGTTCATCCAACTTTTCACGTGTCCAATCTCAAGAAGTGTACAGCTGAAGAGAACTTCTCCATACCGCTTGACGAAATTCGTGTTGGCAAAACACTGAAATTTGTTGAGAAACCAGTGGAAATCATGGAACGTGAAGTCAAGTGGCTTAAACGCAAGCGCATTCCTTTGGTCAAAGTTCGCTGGGAAGCTAAACGTGGACCTGAGTTTACTTGGGAACGCGAAGATCAAATGAAGACGAAATATCCACATCTTTTTCCACAAGTTTCCTCTAAATAAATTTCGGGACGAAATTTCCACAAGTAGGGGAGACTGTAACAACTGTGCTTGTAATCACTATGAACAGTTCTGTTATCAATAAAATAATGTTATTTGATCACAATGTTTGTTTTGTTATGTTTTACATTTTTCATGTTTTGACTTTTATCCAATTTCAAACTCTACATCGCTTTCTGGAGAGTTATACGCAAACTAGTGCGTAAACGTACTCAGTTTAATGCGAGAAATACTCCGGAACATCAACATATACCCAACATACCTTAAATAACCTTTACATAACTTAGAAATAAGTTTAGAAGGCTTTGGTATGTCAAAAACAAGTAAATTCGCTTACAGGGACTAAATATGACAAACTGCGAAAGTATGTCAATTTGAACTGTAACGAACATTCCGGAACATGACCATAAGTTAAACACACCTTAAATATCCTTTACATAGCTTAGAAATAGGCTTTGAGGGGTTTAGTGTGCTAAAATAAACTTTTGGGACATTCAGGGACTAAAAGTGTCAAAAAGTGCACAAGTTTGCATTTTCGCGCATAACTTACGTTCTGAATACATCTGGACATCCAAAAATTTATGTAAGCATGACTACATTATATTTAAGTGTTCGCCTTAAGAAAAATCCATTCGTTTCGTCATTTGGATCGTTTTTCGCGCTTATGCGCATTCCGTCGTAATTAAGCGAACATCGCGTTCGTACGACTAAACGAACCATCATCTGAGATATTTTTGAACATGTTTTGAGTTCCCTATACTTTAACTTCATGTTAGAGCCTTGAAATGAGGTTAACGGGGTTCAAACGCATCGAAGAAGGGCTTAAACACGTGCAGGGACCATTGCTGTCACTTTTGAAACAATTCTGAATCAGATAGGCAGTCGCGTAGCGCGAGCCCTAGGGCTCTACCCGTCGCGCTACGCGAGTGAGTGATCTGGACCAGATTCAATGTCTAATTACAAGTTGCAACTAATTGATTCTTAACCACATGTTTTAAGTTGATGTGTCACTAAGATAAGGAGCATAAGTGGCTCCATAACCTTTGTGACAAGTGTACGGCTCGGATCGTGGCACGATATTCAAGGAACGATCCTAGCGGCTCTACTTTTTCTATAAATACCCACCCCCCTTTGGCATAAAAACCCACAAATCTGATCATTTGGGCTCTAAGTTGGAACCTTCGTTTCATACCTGAGCTATTTTGATCTGGGTTAGCATTCGGGGACCCTTCGTAAGTATTCTTTCGTTCTTTTCCTTATTTTTACTGCTTTTCGAGTCAGAAAGTCAAACTTTGTTTGACTTTCTGCATTGACCAGTAATGGTCAATGCGAAGTTCGTTTGAACTTCGCAACGTGATTGTAATCACGATGGTTATAGTCCCTTGGGACTATGCCTACTGATTACCACGTTGTCTAGGGTCGTAGGGTAAGCGATCTAATAAATCGCTTATACCTCGAACCCGAACCAGTTTGGTCGATCATTAGGATCCGACCAAACACAGTAGGTGACCATAGTAGGTAGGGAATAACCTTCCGAGGTTATACCCTATGGTCACATCGTTTAAGTAGTTGTATGATAGGTAGTTTATATGCCTTAGGTAAATTACCAGAATACCCTTTTCATACATAATTGGTAATTTAGCATATGTAACCTAAACTTTTGTCACGTAACTGATTATGTAACATGTTTAGGCATATAATACTTGTCATAGGACTAGTTAGGCGGTCCAAACGCGTTTCACGCGCACGACGCGTTAAAGTAGCATAAGCTTCCTAAACGGGTCGTAATGGGTCGTAAACAATTATGTTAAGTTTCATTTAGTATGTAGGCTTTGTTAAACCAAATGACACGAGTCTCTACACTCGTTTGGTTTACGAAACCTCATTCTATCCAATCTTCCGATTTAGGTCCGGTTTATTAACATAGTTACCTATATTAGGTGCCGTTTGATTCCGAGATCTATAGCATTACTTGGTGGTTATCTTTTGACAACTGAGCAATCTCAAGTGAGTACATAGACCCCTCTTTTACTGTTTTCCAAACTGTTTTGGGGTTGAACACATGTGCCTACTTGTTACTTTCATGCTTTCCTGTTTACACATCATATACCTGCTATGTTCGTTAGTACACTATAGTACATCGTTTTACATGACATTTCATGCTAGGTGTGCCCATTGTGTACATTACTTAGTACATCGTTTTACATGACATTTCATGCTAGGTGTGCCCATTATGTGCATTACTTAGTACATCGTTTTACATGACATTTCATGCTAGGTGTGCCCATTGTGTGCATTACTTAGTACATCGTTTTACATGACATTTCACACTATGTATGTTCATTTGATTACATACTTAGTGCATTGTTTTCACATGCTTACATTTTGGTATGACATTTGGTTTGTTTACATGGGACAATACATTCATTAACATTAGCTACGTCGTTCGTTAGTAGGTAGTGGTACCATAGGAATTGACAACTCCCGTTCCGGACATCCCAGGGAAAGGGGACAGAAAGGAATGACCAAATTCGTTGACATAAGACAGATAGACCTTTAATTTGTTTAAAGGGTTTTATCACCACAGTCGCCAGGCTTGGATGTATGCATTTTTACAATACCGCATAAATGTTCATATTAAATAGTTGCATGCATTTACACAAAACATAGCTTTGATTTAAACCAAGTTTTACTTCAATACTTTGTTTTTGTGCATATGGTTTAGTTGAGACATTTCACTTGCCATACATGGACATTTTGACATAGACATTTGACATGGATAATTGACATAGACATTTGACATGGATATTTGACATAGACATTTGACATGGATATTTGACATAGACATTTTGACATGATTTACATTTGACACAAACATTTTTGACATTGGTTTTACATACTACATGATTTACATCTTGACATGAACACTTTGACATATTATTCAATACATTGACAAATGGTTTAAACATAGACCTCTTACATTGGTTGGTTTGGTTTGATTAAGTGATTAAGTTAACGATGCGTGTGTAATATGATACAAGCATGGTGGATACGCCGCTGGTACTTCCTATATATAAGTGTTTGTATGGTATTACATGGCGTAACGTTATTTGAATCATTTCAGTTTGAGACATAGAACATTTTATACAAATAACATACTTTTCACAAGACATTGATTTACAAACAACTTATCTTATACAAACACATTTTTACATGGTTATCTATTTAACCTGACAATTACTTATACATATCATCTGATCTTATTGTTTTCAAATGATTTACAAGACAAAGCAAATAACAAGGTTCATGACTAAACATTTTCTCAAACATAAGTCATGAATCTTATTTTCACAAAACCTATGTATCTCACAGGCATTTTTATGCTGACGTACCTATTTTCACATGTGTTTTCAGGTGCTTTTCCATAGGATGTTGATCATGATACTAGGGCGGACCTGTGCCTTAGAAACTTTAAAAGAAGATAGACTATGTTTAATTATGTTCTGAACTCTTTAATTACCTGTTTGAAACAATGAAACACCCTTGTTTAATAAATAAATAAAACTTTGTATGCCATGGTTATGAGACAATTAATTATGTCGCAACACGCCCCGATGTTTCCGCCGCGATTTGTTGTTTTACGCGGTCGGGGTGTGACAGAAGAGTTGGTATCAGAGCCAATGGTTATAGGGAACTAGGTTATTAGTAATGCTTTGACCTAGACTATAACTTTTCTAGGAACCTAACACAAGTTATCTTGTGTTTAGATCTTAAAACATGTACATCACCTATCCTTAGGTGATTAACAAAACAAGGAACCAAAATTTTTCCGAAACGATTTTTGAAAAACAATCATCTGTTTTTGAATGATTTATTACAAGGTTTTGAACCCTCTGTTATATGGTTTTGAACCCTTTTCAGTATTTGTTTTTGGCCTTGTGCCTTCTAATTTTCAAAAATCCCGTCAAACGTTTTGGGTTTTAAATAATGTGAACATGTGCAAACTGGAAGGGTGAATGCCTGTATTCTGGGTTTTCTGTCTAGGCAAGCACTTCGTATACATCTCAACCAGACGCGAGACCAGTTGTGCTTACCTGGGAATTCTTGGAGTGAGTGTTCACTTATAGGCGAGCATGTCTTCATTATACATTATTTTTGACCCATTTACTTTGATTAGTCACTGTGAGTCATTTGTTTGCTTTGTGATACGGACGAATGACCACCATCTATGCTGTTTGCAATTCTTGTTTTTATCATCTCATTCTTTTCATCCAATCATCTCACTCGTTTCTTTTCATGTTTTCCTCTTTTAGAATGCCTCCTCGACGCGACAATCTGATAGCTACTGCCGAGCTGGCAGAAATTATTGCGCAGCAGATGGCTGCTCAATTCCCAAATCTCTTTGCTCAATGGAACCAGGCCAACAACAACAACAATGTTCCATGCAAATACAAGGATTTTAACCAGGCTAAACCACTCAAGTTTAGTGGTTCTGAGGGAGCGACTGGGCTTCTTCAGTGGTTCGAGAGTATAGAGAATACTTTTCGCCATGTGCAGTGTCCGGATAATCGCAAGGTCGAGTTCTCCTCGAGCGTATTTCAGAAGAGGGCTTTGACATGGTGGAACGGGGTTATGAGAGACCGGGGTGCAGAAGTTGCTCTCGCACAGACATGGGCTGAACTTAGAGCCCTTATGATGAGGGAATTCTGTCCTCGTCATGAGCAGCGAGCTTTGGAGAAAGAGTTTGATGTATTGAAGCAAGATAGTGGTGAGCACAGGGCTTATACTGATCGGTTTGAAGAATTGAGTCTGCTTTGCCCAACAATGGTTACCCCACTCGACAAGGCTATCGAGAGATACATCGACGGCCTACCTGACTCGGTACAAGACATTCTTACTGGTAGTAACCCTGCCACACTTCGTCAGGCGATCGAGTTATCTGCAACATTGACTGAGTCGCAGATCCGGAAGAACAAGTTACACAGGAAGGGTGACAAGGGCAAGAAGCAGTCGGCTGACAAGGAAGATAGCAAGAAAGGTCAAAACTTGAATGGAAAGAACTCTGGTTCTTCGAAGAGGTCAAAGAAGCGTAAGGCTTCCCAAAATTTTGCTATCACTGCCCAAGCTAATCTGGCAGCTCCCAACCAACCTGCACAGCCTCCAGCGAAGAAACCCTATACAGGGAATGCACCTTTGTGCAATAGATGCAACAGTCACCACCAGCCGCAACTTCCATGCCGTTTCTGTACTAACTGTGGGAAATCAGGCCATCTTGCCAATGTTTGTCGATCTGCTCAGAATCCCGCGGTTCAGAACCCGGCTCAACAAGTTGCTCAGCAACAGGGTCAAGCTGCAAGACCACAATACCCACCGGGTGCTTGTTACAATTGTGGGGATCTGACCCACTATAGAAATCGGTGCCCAAGGCTAGCCAACCAGAACCAGAACCAGAACCAGAATCCGGCTCCGGCTCGAGGCCGAGTTTTTAACATGAATGCCCAAGAGGCACAGGCTGACGATAATGTGGTAAACGGTACGTTCTTTATTAATAATCAGCCTGCGTCTGTTCTTTTCGATTCCGGTGCCGATAAGAGTTTCGTGTCTTTGTCCTTTGAGCAAATGCTTCGCGTGTCTAGAACGAAACTAGGCAAATCTTTGACAGTAGAAGTTACTAGTGGTGAACCCATTATTCTTGATTCTGTTCTTCGCAACTGCCAGTTGAATCTTAACGACCATCTTTTTCCTATTGACCTCGTGCCTATGCAACTCGGAAGCTTTGACGTTATTGTGGGAATGGATTGGTTATCCAAGCATCACGCAGAGATAGTTTGTTCCGAGAAGATTGTTCGTGTGCCGCTTTCGACAGGCGAGATCCTGCAGGTTCAAGGTGAGAAGCCTATCGGTGGTCTCAAACTCATGTCTTGTTTTAAAGCTCGGAAGTATTTGCGGAAGAACTATGTGGCTTTCATAGCACATGTTACAGAAGATAAAGGCAAGGGTAAGTCTATTTCAGATATTCCTGTCGTTCGGGATTATTCTGAAGTGTTCCCTGAAGATTTACCTGGTCTACCTCCAGCACGCCAAGTCGAGTTCCGCATTGATCTCGTACCTGGTGCAAATCCCATTGCCAGAGCTCCATATCGTCTTGCACCATCTGAGATGCAAGAGTTGTCTAAACAGCTTCAGGAACTCTCTGACAAAGGTTTTATCCGTCCTAGCTTTTCACCTTGGGGTGCTCCCGTTCTTTTTGTAAAGAAGAAGGATGGATCCTTTAGGATGTGTATCGATTATCGTGAGCTTAACAAGCTTACCATCAAGAATCGATATCCTCTACCTCGCATAGACGACCTCTTTGATCAGTTACAAGGTGCTTCTTATTTTTCAAAGATTGATCTGCGATCTGGATATCATCAACTTCGGGTGCAAGAAGAAGACATTCCGAAGACAGCATTCCGTACTCGTTATGGACATTATGAATTCACAGTCATGCCATTCGGTTTGACTAATGCTCCTGCTGTTTTCATGGACTTAATGAATAGGGTCTGCAAACCTTATTTGGATCAGTTCGTCATTGTTTTTATTGACGACATCTTGATATACTCTAAGACACGAGCTGATCACGAGCAGCATCTTCGTCTTACTCTGGAACTCCTGAAGAAAGAGCAACTTTTCGCCAAATTCTCCAAGTGCGAATTTTGGCTTAAAGAAGTTCAATTTTTGGGGCATGTTATCAACGAACGAGGTATTCATGTAGATCCCTCCAAGATCAGTGCGATTAAGGATTGGGATACACCTACTACTCCTACTGAAGTTCGTTCTTTTCTTGGTCTAGCGGGTTATTATCGCCGCTTCATTGAAAACTTCTCTAAGATTGCAGTTCCTCTAACTGCTCTAACTCAGAAGAAAATGCCCTTTTATTGGGGATACAAACAAGAGGAAGCTTTTCAACACTTGAAGCAGAAGCTTTGCGATGCGCCTGTTCTATCATTGCCTGAGGGTGATGATGATTTTGTCGTGTATTGCGATGCATCTAAATTAGGTCTTGGCTGTGTTCTGATGCAGAGGAACAAAGTCATAGCCTATGCATCGAGGCAGTTGAAGATTCATGAGAAGAACTACACCACTCATGATCTTGAGTTGGGTGCAGTTGTCTTTGCTCTCAAAATCTGGAGACACTATTTGTATGGTACAAAATGTGTGGTTTTCACTGACCACAAAAGTCTTCAGCATATCTTCAACCAGAAAGAACTCAACATGAGACAACGACGTTGGGTTGAGCTTTTAAACGACTATGACTGCGAAATTCGCTACCATCCTGGTAAGGAGAATGTCGTAGCTGATGCATTGAGTCGTAAGGAACATACTAAGCTTCATTGTGTACGTGTTCAATCTGTTATTCAAGCTCGATCCGATATTCAAGCACGCATTGCTCAAGCTCAACAATCTTGTGTTTCACAAGGATTGATGGATAAGGAGTTTCCCTATCACATAACACCTGCTCTGGAATTGAAGGACAATGGATCATATTACTTCATGGACCGTTTATGGGTCCCAAGCCAGGATGATCTTCGTACCTTGCTTATGGATGAAGCCCATAAGTCTCGTTATTCTATTCATCCGGGCTCAGATAAAATGTATAAGGATCTTCGTATTCATTATTGGTGGCCTGGTATGAAGAAAGACATTGCCTTATACGTGTCAAAATGCCTTACTTGTCTTAAGGTTAAGGCTGAACATCAACGTCCTTCTGGTTTATTGGTGCAACCAGAGATCCCAGTTTGGAAATGGGAGAACATTACTATGGATCTTGTTACCAAACTTCCACGCACAAAGAAGGGTCATGATGCCATCTGGGTAGTCGTTGATCGTCTTACAAAGTCAGCACATTTCTTGCCAATCCGCGAGGATTTTCCTACTGACAGACTTGCTCAAATCTATGTAGATGAAATTGTGGCTCGACATGGTGTTCCTTTGAACATCATTTCTGACAGAGATGCTCGTTTCACTTCTCATTTTTGGAGAACCATGCAATCTGCCATGGGGACCCAACTTAATCTGAGCACAGCTTATCATCCGCAAACGGATGGTCAATCTGAGAGAACAATCCAGACTCCGGAGTATATGCTTAGAGCTTGTGTGATCGATTTTGGTGGTAGCTGGGATTCACATCTGAAATTGATTGAATTCTCCTACAACAACAGTTATCACACTAGCATCAAAATGGCTCCTTTCGAGGCTCTCTATGGTCGAAAATGTCGTTCACCAGTCTGCTGGAATGAGATTGGCGAGGCTCAACTTACTGGACCTGCCCTCATTTTAGAGACAACTGACAAGGTCAAGAAGGTTCGTGATAACCTTCAGGCAGCTAGAAGCCGTCAGAAGATTTACGCGGACCCAAAACGCAAAGCCTTGGAATTTCAAATCGGCGATCGAGTATTACTTAAGGTCTCACCTTGGAAAGGTGTGATCAGATTTGGAAAGAAAGGAAAACTTGCACCTAGATACGTTGGACCATTCAAGATCGTCGAAAGAGTCGGAAAGGTAGCCTACAGACTTGAGTTACCTCCTGAACTGGGAAATGTTCATCCAACTTTTCACGTGTCCAATCTCAAGAAGTGTACAGCTGAAGAGAACTTCTCCATACCGCTTGACGAAATTCGTGTTGGCAAAACACTGAAATTTGTTGAGAAACCAGTGGAAATCATGGAACGTGAAGTCAAGTGGCTTAAACGCAAGCGCATTCCTTTGGTCAAAGTTCGCTGGGAAGCTAAACGTGGACCTGATTTTACTTGGGAACGCGAAGATCAAATGAAGACGAAATATCCACATCTTTTTCCACAAGTTTCCTCTAAATAAATTTCGGGACGAAATTTCCACAAGTAGGGGAGACTGTAACAACTGTGCTTGTAATCACTATGAACAGTTCTGTTATCAATAAAATAATGTTATTTGATCACAATGTTTGTTTTGTTATGTTTTACATTTTTCATGTTTTGACTTTTATCCAATTTCAAACTCTACATCGCTTTCCGGAGAGTTATACGCAAACTAGTGCGTAAACGTACTCAGTTTAATGCGAGAAATACTCCGGAACATCAACATATACCCAACATACCTTAAATAAACTTTACATAACTTAGAAATAAGTTTAGAAGGCTTTGGTATGTCAAAAACAAGTAAATTCGCTTACAGGGACTAAATATGACAAACTGCGAAAGTATGTCAATTTGAACTGTAACGAACATTCCGGAACATGACCATAAGTTAAACACACCTTAAATATCCTTTACATAGCTTAGAAATAGGCTTTGAGGGGTTTAGTGTGCTCAAATAAACTTTTGGGACATTCAGGGACTAAAAGTGTCAAAAAGTGCACAAGTTTGCATTTTCGCGCATAACTTACGTTCTGAATACATCTGGACATCCAAAAATTTATGTAAGCATGACTACATTATATTTAAGTGTTCGCCTTAAGAAAAATCCATTCGTTTCGTCATTTGGATCGTTTTTCGCGCTTATGCGCATTCCGTCGTAATTAAGCGAACATCGCGTTCGTACGACTAAACGAACCATCATCTGAGATATTTTTGAACATGTTTTGAGTTCCCTATACTTTAACTTCATGTTAGAGCCTTGAAATGAGGTTAACGGGGTTCAAACGCATCGAAGAAGGGCTTAAACAAGTGCAGGGACCATTGCTGTCACTTTTGAAACAATTCTGAATCAGATAGGCAGTCGCGTAGCGCGAGCCCTAGGGCTCTACCCGTCGCGCTACGCGAGTGAGTGATCTGGACCAGATTCAATGTCTAATTACAAGTTGCAACTAATTGATTCTTAACCACATGTTTTAAGTTGATGTGTCACTAAGATAAGGAGCATAAGTGGCTCCATAACCTTTGTGACAAGTGTACGGCTCGGATCGTGGCACGATATTCAAGGAACGATCCTAGCGGCTCTACTTTTTCTATAAATACCCACCCCCCTTTGGCTTAAAAACCCACAAATCTGATCATTTGGGCTCTAAGTTGGAACCTTCGTTTCATACCTGAGCTATTTTGATCTGGGTTAGCATTCGGGGACCCTTCGTAAGTATTCTTTCGTTCTTTTCCTTATTTTTACTGCTTTTCGAGTCAGAAAGTCAAACTTTGTTTGACTTTCTGCATTGACCAGTAATGGTCAATGCGAAGTTCGTTTGAACTTCGCAACGTGATTGTAATCACGATGGTTATAGTCCCTTGGGACTATGCCTACTGATTACCACGTTGTCTAGGGTCGTAGGGTAAGCGATCTAATAAATCGCTTATACCTCGAACCTGACCCAGTTTGGTCGATCATTAGGATCCGACCAAACACAGTAGGTGACCATAGTAGGTAGGGAATAACCTTCCGAGGTTATACCCTATGGTCACATCGTTTAAGTAGTTGTATGATAGGTAGTTTATATGCCTTAGGTAAATTACCAGAATACCCTTTTCATACATAATTGGTAATTTAGCATATGTAACCTAAACTTTTGTCACGTAACTGATTATGTAACATGTTTAGGCATATAATACTTGTCATAGGACTAGTTAGGCGGTCCAAACGCGTTTCACGCGCACGACGCGTTAAAGTAGCATAAGCTTCCTAAACGGGTCGTAATGGGTCGTAAACAATTATGTTAAGTTTCATTTAGTATGTAGGCTTTGTTAAACCAAATGACACGAGTCTCTACACTCGTTTGGTTTACGAAACCTCATTCTATCCAATCTTCCGATTTAGGTCCGGTTTATTAACATAGTTACCTATATTAGGTGTCGTTTGATTCCGAGATCTATAGCATTACTTGGTGGTTATCTTTTGACAACTGAGCAATCTCAAGTGAGTACATAGACCCCTCTTTTACTGTTTTCCAAACTGTTTTGGGGTGGAACACATGTGCCTACTTGTTACTTTCATGCTTTCCTGTTTACACATCATATACCTGCTATGTTCGTTAGTACACTATAGTACATCGTTTTACATGACATTTCATGCTAGGTGTGCCCATTGTGTGCATTACTTAGTACATCGTTTTACATGACATTTCATGCTAGGTGTGCCCATTGTGTGCATTACTTAGTACATCGTTTTACATGACATTTCATGCTAGGTGTGCCCATTGTGTGCATTACTTAGTACATCGTTTTACATGACATTTCACGCTATGTATGTTCATTTGATTACATACTTAGTGCATTGTTTTCACATGCTTACATTTTGGTATGACATTTGGTTTGTTTACATGGGACAATACATTCATTAACATTAGCTACGCCGTTCGTTAGTAGGTAGTGGTACCATAGGAATTGACAACTCCCGTTCCGGACATCCCAGGGAAAGGGGACAGAAAGGAATGACCGAATTCGTTGACATAAGACAGATAGACCTTTAATTTGTTTAAAGGGTTTTATCACCACAGTCGCCAGGCTTGGATGTATGCATTTTTACAATACCGCATAAATGTTCATATTAAATAGTTGCATGCATTTACACAAAACATAGCTTTGATTTAAACCAAGTTTTACTTCAATACTTTGTTTTTGTGCATATGGTTTAGTTGAGACATTTCACTTGCCATACATGGACATTTTGACATAGACATTTGACATGGATAATTGACATAGACATTTGACATGGATATTTGACATAGACATTTGACATGGATATTTGACATAGACATTTCGACATGATTTACATTTGACACAAACATTTTTGACATTGGTTTTACATACTACATGATTTACATCTTGACATGAACACTTTGACATATTATTCAATACATTGACAAATGGTTTAAACATAGACCTCTTACATTGGTTGGTTTGGTTTGATTAAGTGATTAAGTTAACGATGCGTGTGTAATATGATACAAGCATGGTGGATACGCCGCTGGTACTTCCTATATATAAGTGTTTGTATGGTATTACATGGCGTAACGTTATTTGAATCATTTCAGTTTGAGACATAGAACATTTTATACAAATAACATACTTTTCACAAGACATTGATTTACAAACAACTTATCTTATACAAACACATTTTTACATGGTTATCTATTTAACCTGACAATTACTTATACATATCATCTGATCTTATTGTTTTCAAATGATTTACAAGACAAAGCAAATAACAAGGTTCATGACTAAACATTTTCTCAAACATAAGTCATGAATCTTATTTTCACAAAACCTATGTATCTCACAGGCATTTTTATGCTGACGTACCTATTTTCACATGTGTTTTCAGGTGCTTTTCCATAGGATGTTGATCATGATACTAGGGCGGACCTGTGCCTTAGAAACTTTAAAAGAAGATAGACTATGTTTAATTATGTTCTGAACTCTTTAATTACCTGTTTGAAACAATGAAACACCCTTGTTTAATAAATAAATAAAACTTTGTATGCCATGGTTATGAGACAATTAATTCTGTCGCAACACGCCCCGATGTTTCCGCCGCGATTTGTTGTTTTACGCGGTCGGGGTGTGACATAAGGTATGTGTTTAGCGACGGCATGAGATTCCTAATTGATTGAGAAAGGTCTGTTGGCAAGAAAGCTGCTTCCAGGAGGTTGTCAAGTGTTTTTACTCGACGATTCCATTCTTGGGTGGTTGGTTTAGCCCTTGCTCATGTAACTCAAATCCTATCCCGGTATATCCCATTTTAGTTCTACACCATTGTGATCCTTACGCCTTTTTTACTCTCTGATCGAAATTCTCGGCATTGAAAATTCTTCGTATACTAAATCACACGTGTATATGTTGACATTTAAGAGATATACAGCCAAAAAAATCAAGAGCAATGGTGATATATATGCGGATTAGACACCAAAAAATAAACACTCAAAAAATAGCTACAATTTAAGGTGTGTGTTTAGTGATGGTATGAGATTCCTAATTGATGGAGAAAGGTCTGGTGGCAAGAAAAGCTGTATTCTGGAGGTTGTCAAGTGTTTTCGCTCGACGATTCTATTCTTGGGTGGTTGGTTTGGCCGTTGTTCCTGTAACTCGAATCCTAGCCCGGTATATCCCATTTTAGTTTTACACCATTGTGAACATTACGCCTTTTTTACTCTCTGATCGAGGTTCTCGGCATAGAAAAATCTTCGTAAACTAAATCACACGTGTATATGTTGACATTTAAGAGATATACAGTCAATAAAATCAAGAGCAATGGTGATATATATGCGGATTAGACACCAAAAATGAAACACTCAAAAAATAGCTACAATTTAAGGTATGTGTTTAATGACGGCATCAGATTCCTAATTGATGGAGAAAGGTCTGGTGGCAAGAAAAGCTGCTTCCAGGAGGTTGTCAAGTGTTTTCGCTCGATGATTCCATTCTTGGGTGATTGGTTTGGCCCTTGTTCCTGTAAGTCGAATACTAGCCCGGTATATCCCATTTTAGTTTTACACCGTTGTGAACCTTACGCCTTTTTTACTCTCTGATCGAGGTTCTCGGCATTGAAAAATCTTCATAAACTAAATTACACGTGTATATTTTGACATTTAAGAGATATGCAGCCTAGAAAAGCAAGAGCAATGGTGATATTTATGCGGATTAGACACCAAAAAATAGCTACAATTTAAGGTATGTGTTTAGTGACGGCATCAGATTCCTAATTGATGGAGAAAGGTCTGGTGGCGAGAAAAGTTGCTTCCAGGAGGTTGTAAAATGTTTTCTGATGTGTGTAAAATGCAACATATAAATTTCATCAAATGAGGCATAAAACTAACCATTTTTTAGTACTAATGTTGGAAAAAGTGTGCTTTTGTCTTCCTTTTGTATATTCAGGACTAAACGAGCGTAAATGAACAAAAGGAACAAATATGTAGGAAAATTTAACATAAATACAAGGAAAGGAATAAGCGTGGCATGCCCGACCCCTTAACAGCGTCTTCCCAAGCAAAAACAAGACAACAGAAGGCTGACCACTGCCCCGTGTCTAGCGGACACGGAGGCGTGGCCAGTTGTCTGCAGAAAGGACAAAGCTATAGAAGCTTCTATTCCCGATACGGGGGTGTGCCCAGCTCAATACGGGTTGTGGTTAATGCTAAGATTCGAAGAATCCAAGCAAATCTTGATAGTACAGATACGCTTCTGCACACGCGGCCGTGCCCAGCGGGCACGGGGGCGTGTGGAGCTAATGCAGGAAAATTGCATTTAATGAAGAAAGAGAATAAGGAGGGACACGGGGCCGTGCCCAGCGGACACGGGGCCGTGTTCGGACTTCTGTACAGGCTATAAATAGAGGTGCTTGGTTCACTTCAAAGGCATCCCTTGGCATACCACCTCTCTACCACTTCACCCACACTCCACCACCATCACAACACCCACATCCACCACCATCATCCATCATCCATCTAGAGTGTGTGTAGTAGTCTCAGGATCCAAGATTGATAGTAAGAGTTCTTGACAATCAAAGGCCATGTTTGCCTAAGTCTCTTACATCACTTGGTGAAGACAAGCATTTAGTGTAATACTTTTGATTTTTAATCTTTACGCACTTTTTATTTGGTTTTGTATTAATGACTTTAATAACTAGTTTCTTATGTTGAAGGTGAAACTTCCTTATCATTTGTCTGTGGTGTCTTGGCGTTATTTTACTGTCTATATAAAATAAAAGATTTACACCATTCATATCTCTACGGTCTATATAGAGATATGTTGGCTACCTGGTCGGGGGTTAAGGGAATGGTTTGGTAAGATTCTTGCCTTGTTCAGTGTATAGATCCTGCAAGGACCTGGGTCAAGCTTACTAGGACCTCCTTCAATACCCACTGGTATTGGATGGCGGGGGTGCGAATGGCTTGATCCCCTCATATGTAAACTACTATTAATACATTAACCCGGCTACTTGGGATTGTATCCCTGCTGACTCAAACCACTTAGCCGAGGGTAACGTCACCTTCAAAAGAGGGGCCTACCACTTTACGCATGAATAACTTAATTAATTATATTCCAATATTCCAACCCTTTAGGATTGTATCCTTGCTGACTCAAACTACTGGGTTGAGGGTAACGTCGCCTTCAAAAGTGGGGCCTACTACTATAACTAAGATAATCTCTTAAAAAGTGAAAAAGTGCGGAAATCATCAAAGGTTACACTAAAGGCGAGTCAGATCCAAGTGATTCATCTTGTCTATCTGTTTTATTTTTATTTTTATTTTCAACATTTTTAGTTTTTATTTTCATGTTTAAAACCTTTTCTAAAAATTTTGATTTGATTAGACGTTGAGGATAATCCGGTACTAAAAGCTCTTGTGTCCTTGGACGACCTCGGTATCTTACCAATGCTATACTACGCTCACGATGGGTGCACTTGCCCATATGTGTGTTTAGTGTTAGTAAAATATCGTGTTTTATAAATTTAAAATTTGACTAAAGTGTTAAAAAGGGGTTAAAATATACATAAAAACATATCACACTACACGCACATCAAGTTTTTGGCACCTTTGTCGGGGACACAAGGATTTTAAGAAAGCATAAAATCAACGGCCTAATCAGTTTTTCAAAACGTTTTTAAAACCGCGCGCATTTTTTTGCATTTTAGTTCATTTTTGCATTTACAGTAGACTGAACACGGGGCCGTGTTCACTGAACATGGGGCCGTGCTGCATTTTTTTTTTCAAAACACCCAGATACAGAGTCTGAACACGGGGTCATGCTCGTTGAACACGCCCCCGTGCTGCACAAAACCAGTCACTTTTATTAAAAAACCCAGATACAGAACCTGAACACGGGGCCGTGCTCACTGAACACGGGGCCGTGTCCAGCCTCTGTTTCCGTTCTTTTTGTTTTCTGGTCCCGAGACTCTTTGTGGTCTGCTGAATGATTATTATGGATCAATACTCAGGAGATTACAGCTACCACTATGAGGAGGATGATTATAGGGAAGACTAGTGCACTATTTGTGGCAACCCTCACTCGGTACAATATTGTGATCTCTTTGGACCATCCACTTCATACAACTACTATGAGGAGCCTAGGTATGAGCCATCAACTTCATACACACCCTATGAAGAACCAAGGTATGAACCTTCTTCCTCATACTCATATTTTGATGAACCAAGGTATTAGCCTTCGTACTCATACTTTGAGGAACCAAGATACGAGCCTCAACCTTCATATACTTACTATGAGGAACCATGGCGTGAACAACCCACCTCGTATGAGTATTATGAAGAACCAAATTACGACCCTTATCCATCGTATACTTACAATGAGGAACAATGGTGTGAACCATCTACCTCATATGAGTACTATGAGGAACTAAGGATCGAACTTCCGAATTCAAGCTTTGATGATAATTATTCAACTCACTTTGACGAACCACCCACTATCTCACCCGTAGCCGAAAAGATAATAGAACACCTTAAAACTATCGAGCGCTGTATAAAAGAAGCCCGCGCAAGGGAAGAGGAATCCCGCACAAGGGAAGAATTAACTCGTAATAAAGAAGAGATAGTTAAAGAGGTAAAAATGGAAGAACAAGTAAGTGAAAAGCCGACACATGAGTTAAACAACGAAAAAGGTGAGTCCGACAACGTTAAAATTCAAGAAGAGTCTAATTTTAAAGAAATTAATCTCTTGTCACCTTCTTTCGAAAATCATTGTTTAGTACCCACTCATGCTAAGTTTTTAAAAGAGTTAAACACTAACATTAAAATTGACGAAACGGTAAGCATTAAGTTAACAAATGATCAAACTACGCTAATAAAAGAGGACCCATTTGAAATTAACATTACACCGGTTCCATGTTTTTTTTCAAAATTCCTTTATTAGTAATGTTACAATTGATAAAGATCTTTGTGTTAATATAATGCCAAAGTACATTTTCGAAAAATTAAGTATTGGTGATTTTCTCCACTTCAAATATCCATTTTTCTATCTAATCGGAAAATGGTAAAATCAATAGGGATAGTTGAAGATGTGTTAGTCCAAACCAATCAAATGGTAATCCCAACCGACTTCGTCATCCTTGATGACGCTCCGTTAGTGTTGGGACGACCTTTTGTAAAGACTCATGAAGCTTTGAAAAATAGGAAGAAAAACAATCTACCCATTCAATTAGGGGCAATCAAAAGAAGTGTCGATCTTGAGCATTCATTGAAATATCCATTCGACAATAATGACCCCCTAATTGAAGATGAAGATGAGCCACCCGATACAAGAGAAGACTTGACCACTTTGTTGAAGAAGAGGTCGACATAGAACAAACCATCTTGGTTCTTGATCAAAATGAGCAACCAAATAAGGAGTCTCCTAAAGACCCACCTCTTGAGCTCAAAGAACTTCCAAAAGGTTTGGAATATGCTTTTCTCGACAAAGATGGTAAATTACCTGTAATTATTTCGTCAAAATTAACTAGTGTAGAAAAAGAAAAGTTAGTCACACTTTTGAAAAAACACAAAAACGCGATCGCTTGGAAGCTTGTAGATATTAAAGGAATAAGTCCTTCCATGTGCACACACAAAATTTTAATGAATGATGAATATAAATCGGTAATACAACCACAACGTAGAGTAAATCCAAACGTCCAAGAAATGGTTAAAAATGAAGTCATCAAATTACCGCCGGACTCATTTACCCAATCTCCGATAGTCATTGGGCAAGTCCCGTCCAAGTAGTTCCTAAGAAAGGAGGTATGACGGTAGTAACTAACGAGAAAAATGAATTAATACCAACAAGAACCGTCACAGGATGGAGAGTATGTATAGATTATCGTCGATTAAATGAGGCTACAAGGAAAGATCATTTTCCTTTACATTTTATTGATAAAATGTTAGAAAGATTATCCGGTCACAAATTTTATTGTTTCTTAGATGGTTTTTCAGGTTACTTTCAAATACCGATAGCACCCGAAGACCAAGAAAAGACAACATTCACATATCCCTACGGAACTTTTGCTTATCGACGCATGCCTTTTGGTCTATGTAATGCCCCCACAACCTTCCAACGTTTCATGGTGGCCATCTTCCATGATATGATAGAAAAGACAATGGAAGTCTTCATGGACGACTTTTCTATCTTTGGAGATTCATACGACCAATGCCTCGATAACCTTGAACGAATGCTATCCCGATGTGAGGAAACTAACCTCGCCCTTAACTGGGAAAAATGCCATTTCATGGTAACGGAGGGAATAGTACTCGGTCACAAAATCTCAAGCGAAGGAATGGAGGTCGATCGAGCAAAAATAAACACTATTTCTCGATTACCACCCCCATCCTCCGTTAGAGCTATTAGAAGTTTCCATGGGCATGCCGGATTTTATAGACAATTTATCAAAGACTTTTCGAAAATCTCAAGGCCTCTAACAAAATGTCACACCCCGTTTTCCACGTGTCACCGGTGGGGGAGTATCGTGACGTGGTTGGCAACGTAATAGTCAAACAACACAATATAATAATGCACAGCGGAAGCAAATTTAAAATAAGATACAACCGAATTTATTTATTGTAAACAAAGTCACAATTATCCGGTGTTTATCCACAGTAGGATCGAATAAAGAAAACATTGTTTATGGTTCAACAGACTACGGCATCTTAAGTTTGCGAGACTTCTAGTGATGCTTAGGAGACTCCCAGCCAATTTCGCCTAGTACCTGCATTTAATATTTTTGGGAAAATACGTCAGTTTACACTGGTAAATACATTCAACTGACTCATTTATAAAATGATTGAAAATTGGTTTGGATGCACATGGCATAAACATTTTTATTAACTTGGGAGAATTATTTAATATTATAATCTTGTGAACGATTTACATGTTACTTATGCGTTCAGTAGCCCGGAATGTATCCGGGTTAAAGATCAATAGACACACCACTTTAAGTGAGTTATACACGGGAGTACGCCTACACCCCGTGCTCAGGTCGTGGCTATCTCGTAAGATAATGCCGAGGATATCCGGGACATGGTCATTAACCCCCCAAAGGCTGTAAAGTAAACACATCTGTTTAAAACGAGCCGATCAAATTATTCAATTAACCACCCAACGATGGAAGATTTGATGCCCGATCAAGCGGTACGCTATGTACCGTAACCCAAGCCCGTATAGGGAAAATAAGTTAAAAGTATTTACCTTGATGCAAAGTATAGTCACAATAATCAAATAGCATGTAGCTTTTACTGTTTCTCCTAATCTGGAACGAAGGTTAAATATAACCTATTAGAATCCTAGCGGGTCTTTAATTATGCTTAAGCTTAGACTGGCTAGTTTCGAAGATACGGTTCGTACGCACGATTAAGCGAAGACCGGATAGAATGTGATTCAGACCCGACAAGTTTGAAGACTTGTTTAATATGGGTTTATTAATCACATTCTGGATTTTGAGATAAAACCGAGAAGGTTTGACCCGTTTCGGCTAATTTATGTAAACTTGTTACATAAACCGAGCCGAACGCGTAAGATGCGTAACGGGTATCCGTAAGAGCCATATACAGGTTTCCTAAGTTAATATGCTTCAAATACGTTGTAACATCAGTAGGATGTCTTTCGTTATGCCCCGAACTAATTTAGACACAAACTATGCCCCGTAGGGGTAGTTTGGTCATTTTAAAGTTTGTAAAAGAGTTTAATTGTTTAACTGAGTTACAGGTCTGATGTAAACAGCAAACATACTCATTTTGATGGGTTATAACAGTAGGCTAAGGCATATATGTGAAATTTATCATATTTAACCAAACTATGCCCCGTAGGGGTATTTTGGTAATTTCACATAAGCCGAAAAGCTCAAAAACGAAGTCTGAGTTTATTAACCTTTGCTTACTGTTAGAATATCATATTTTGCCTTACATATCAGTAGGTATCAACCCGGGTATGTCCAATATGATTCTAAGACATACTATGCGTTAAAAACGCTAATTATGGCGATTAAAGGCCATTTCCGGGTTCTATACTTAAATCTGATATTTTTATATTTCCAGAAGGCTTAAAATAATTTATTAGTCATATGTGATCAGTAGCAAAAGGTTTGGAGTCGTTTAGATAAGTAAAACTCACTTTATGGCCCGTAAGGGCAAAACCGACAATTACCGGATTAAGCCTACGACTACTAGTTATGCTCAGCCTAAAATTAATTAAAAATCTTTAAAAATCCCAAAATAATATATAACATCAGTGGGTAAAAGATTTGATATCAAAAAGTATGTTTAACTAGGCTATACGCTAATTACGCCATTTTATTAACATAAAGCTTTAATTTAGCGACAATGAGCATAACTATTAATCTACAAGTCAAACTGATGTCAAACTTTGCATACAAGTCTAAATATCAGTAACTAAGGATTCTACACTTTTACATTTTCATAAATCATGATTTAAGGTAATAAGGGCATAACGGTCCAAGTATGAGCATTTAACGGAAACTTGCATATAAATTGGATAACTAGTGAACCAAGGTGT
This sequence comes from Helianthus tuberosus, assembly GCA_030545235.1. NCBI lineage: Eukaryota > Viridiplantae > Streptophyta > Magnoliopsida > Asterales > Asteraceae > Helianthus > Helianthus tuberosus. The sequence continues at coordinate 178,063,982 of CM060450.1, forward strand.
ATGATCACAGAGGGTTGTTCTAACATGTATCCTAATCCAATTTAAGCTCTGTGGCATTTCTAAAATATGTCCAAACGGGTCAGAACTGAAAGTCAACCGAAAAGTCAAACTATGTGACTTTCGGTTCCGAACCGGGTCTAAACAGGAAATAGTCGGGTTGAACATGTTGGGACATGTTCTTATACTTATTTCTAAGTTATAACAATGTTCAAACAGGTTACAAATGTTCTAGATAGCTAATTATGCATAAATGCCATTTTAAGCAATATGTTGACTTTTTAAGTAAAGCTTTGACCCGACATTTGACCTGTTTAGGATGGTGATCAGGGGAAACCCTTTTGGGGTTTTATTACCCACATAAATACCATTCTAAAACTACTTTTAATTTGAGATAAGACTGAGTCATTAGTGACTAATCTCGAAGTCAAACCGTAATTACGACGGTTTGACTTATAGTTAATTAACTAAGCTAAACACAACCAAATAAGAACTAGAAGACTTACAATAGTCCAATGCACGAATTATGATCAGAAGGGAGAGTTCCTTAGCTCCAGGAATGCTCCAATGATCAGTTGCAAGTGTGGGAATGAATGTTGCAACATGTGGTGCTTTATATAGTGAAGAACTCACCATGATTGGTTGACAACTAATACTAGGACTAACCACAACCATCCAACACTTGTCCCTAATGTTCTAGCACAGTTAGGGGTCTTTAAATAATGTTAAAAACCGGTTTAGTGGGTCAGAAACGCGCACAACAGGCAACAGCCCGTTTTTCTGGAACTGGGCACCCCCTGCGCATCGTAGGGACATTAGGCCTACGATGCGTATGGCCTCTTCAGGGGCTGTTTGCTTGTTTCTTCATTTATTCGAAAAGGCAGCCCACTTGCACGACTTTGTGGCCTCATTTTACATCTAGGGACCTTCACAAAGTACTTAATACTGTATGATACCCCACCACATTGGTTTGTTTGCTTTGGATCCAAAAACAAGACCCGAAAACAAAGGTTTATCGTTGCTTTTCTTCGTGAGATCTTATCATGCTTTTTGTAAGTCCATTATTGTGAACCCAATTCTGAATTGTGGCATGAAAGATGTGTAGTAATATTATATCGGGTCTTGGGATTTATAATTGAGGTCGTTCAGAGGTAACAATTTAACATGACGCCACTTTAAATCCTACCGACTTATCTTTATTAATTTCGGGTTTACCACGCGTTTTGTCTTCCATGACACGTGTCGTTTTATTATTGAACTCGAAATTTTCGAGGTGTTACATCCTCACCCCCTTAAAATAAATCTCGACCCGAGATTTACTGAAACAAGTAAGGGTACTTTTCCTTCATCGTGGATTCAACCTCCCACGTAAATTCGGGACCTCTATGGGCATCCCATTTGACCTTCACAAAAGGTATATGCTTCCTTCGAAGCTTCCTTACCTGTCGATCTTCAATCGACAAAGGTTTTTCAACAAATTTTAAGCTCGCGTCAATCTGCACATCTGTATGAGGCATGATGTGTGATTCGTCAGCGGAACATTTCTTTAGATTGCAGATGTGGAACACATTGTGAATTCCACTGAGCTCTTCTGGTAAGTTCAACTTATAGGCGACTGACCCGACACGTTCGATAACCTTGAAAGGTCCTATGTATCTCGGGCTTAGTTTGCCTTTCTTACCAAGCCGCATCACTCCTTTCCAGGGTGACACTTTAAGTAGGACTTTTTCACCTACTTCAAAGTGAAAATCCTTACGACTTGGATCCGCGTAACTCTTCTGCCTATTCCGGGCAGCTTGGAGATTGTTACGAATCTGGACAATCTTGTCCGTCATTTCGAATACGATCTCTGGTCCTGATAATTGTACTTCACCAACTTCCGCCCAACAAACTGGCGATCTACACTTTCTACCGTATAATGCCTCAAAAGGCGCAGCCTTTATGCTGGTATGGTAGCTATTGTTGTAGGAGAATTCGATCAATGGTAGGTTCTTATCCCAGCTACCTTCCAATTCGATCGCACATGCACATAGCATGTCCTCCAACGTTTGAATAGTACGCTCACTCTAACCGTCAGTCTGAGGATGGTAAGCCGTACTAAAGTTCAAACGTGTGCCCAAAGATTGCTGGAAGCTCTTCCAAAAATGTGACGTGTACCTAGTATCTCTATCAGAGATAATAGCTACAGGTATGCCGTGTAAGGCTACAATCTTATCAACATATAACTGGGCTAACATATCGGAGCTATAAGTCTCCTTGATGGGTAAGAAATGAGCTGACTTAGTCAGTCGGTCAACTATAACCCATATCGTATCATTTCCTTTCCTTGTCTTGGGTAACTTGGTAATAAAATCCATAGTTACCATCTCCCACTTCCACGTAGGAAGTTCAGGCTGTTGTAGCAAACCTGACGGTTTCTGATGCTCGGCTTTGACTTGCGCACATGTCAAGCATTTTGCTACATGGGCGGCTACAGACTTTTTCAAGCCTATCCACCAATAGTTTGCCTTTAAATCCTGGTACATCTTATCAGCTCCAGGATGAACGGAGTATTTGGAACTATGGGCTTCTTGGAGGATGACATCACGAAGTCCTCCAAAAATTGGAACCCATATTCGTCCGTTTAACCGTAAAATTCCGTCCTTGCTAAGAGTTAACTGCTCCTCAGTTACTCCTAACTTTTCATTAGGATAGTTAGCTTCCAACACAGCTTCCTTCTGTGCAGCTAACACCCTTTCTATCAAACTGTTCTTTATCTCCATACGCTTGGCGTTGATTCGAATGGGTTTAACCCTTTCCTTTCTGCTCAAGGCGTCAGCGACTACATTCGCTTTGCCGGGATGGTATTTGATTTCACAATCATAATCGTTTAAAGTTTCCATCCAACGGCGTTGCCTCATGTTTAATTCTTTCTGGTTAAACAGATGCTGGAGGCTCTTGTGATCAGAAAAGATCACAAACTTGATTCCATAAAGATAATGCCTCCACAGTTTTAGTGCGAACACAACGGCACCCAATTCCAAGTCATGGGTGGTGTAATTCTTTTCGTGCACCTTTAACTGTCGTGATGCATAGGCAATCACCTTGCCTTTCTGCATAAGCACACAACCCATGCCAGTGTGTGATGCATCACAATAAACTACAAATTCTTCCGCGCCTTCAGGTAAGGTAAGCACAGGAGCGTTGCTCAACTTTTGTCTCAAAACATCAAAGGATTCTTGCTGCTTAGGGCCCCAAACAAACTTAACCTTTTTCTTTGTTAAGGAGGTTAGGGGTGCAGCAATCCTTGAAAATTTTTCAATAAAACGCCTGTAATATCCTGCCAACCCCAGGAAGCTACGAATTTCCGTAGGCGTCTTTGGCTCCTGCCAATTCATAAAAGCTTCAACTTTAGCGGGATCCACTTGGATACCACGCTCACTGACCACGTGTCCAAGAAATTGGACTTCTCGTAGCCAAAATTCACACTTAGAGAATTTGGCGTAGAGCTTCTCCTGACGTAGAAGTTTGAGAATACATCGAAGGTGCTTCTCATGGTCAGCTTGGTTCTTAGAATAAATAAGGATGTCATCAATGAAGACGATAACAAATTTATCTAAGTACGGTTTGCAGACGCGATTCATGAGATCCATGAACGCGGCTGGTGCATTAGTGAGCCCAAAAGGCATCACTAGGAACTCGTAGTGACCGTATCGAGTCCTAAATGCAGTCTTGTGAACGTCTTCATCTTTAACCTTCAACTGATGGTAGCCTGACCTCAGATCAATCTTTGAGAAGTAACTTGCCCCTTGAAGCTGATCGAACAAATCGTCGATCCTGGGCAATGGATATCTGTTCTTGATCGTGACTTTATTAAGCTCGCGATAGTCGATGCACAGACGCATCGACCCATCCTTCTTCTTGACAAACAGGATTGGCGCTCCCCAAGGAGATGAACTAGGTCGAATGAAACCTTTAGCCAGTAATTCATCTAGCTGCGTCCGCAACTCCTTCATTTCTGTGGGTGCCAATCTATATGGAGCTCTAGCAACTGGTGCAGCTCCGGGGATGATATCGATCCTGAACTCCACTTGTCTATCTGGTGGTAAACCAGGTAGATCTTCAGGAAACACTTCTGGGTACTCCGAGATGACCGGGATGTCTTCTAACTTTGGTTTAGGCTCATCAATAATCACCTGTGCCATGTAGATGACACACCCCTTCTTCAAACACTTTGAAGCCTTGAGCATAGTCACGTGCTCAGGCAGTCCGTACTGGGTATCTCCCCGAATGGTAAGTGATTCACCAGACGGAGTCTTTATTACTACTTGCTTCTGGTTACAGAGGATTTGGGCCTGGTTATGAGATAACCAGTCCATACCCAGAACTATGTCAAAACCAGCTAACTTAAACGGAAGTAGAGACAGAGGAAAAGAATGGTTCTTAATGGATATAACACATCCATCTAACACATTAGAGACGGTTTCTATGGTACCATCTGCTAATTCTACCTCATAGTTCACTTTTAGGGTTTTGACAGGTAATTTCAACAATTCACAAAATTTATGATCTACGAAGGACTTATCTGCGCCTGAATCAAAAAGTACTCTTGCAAAGACATCATTTACAAGGAAAGTACCTGTTATGACGTTATCATCCTGCACAGCCTCCTTCGCATCCATCCTGAAGACTCTGGCATTAGTCTTCTTAGCCTCCTCAGGCTTCTTGTTATACTTAGGGCAGTTAGTCTTTATGTGGCCCTTTTCGTTGCAACGGTAGCACGTTGCATCTTTCATCTTCTTGCAATCCAAGGTTTTGTGTTCCTTGGACTTGCACAAACCACAAGCAAAAGACCTGGACTCGTTATTCGAGTTTGATTCGAATCTGCACTTTCCAAAGTGCTGTTTCTTGCAAGTTTTGCATGTGGGCTTCTCCCCAGAACGATGCCCATCTTTCTTCGAATCTGATCCCTTCTTGTGATCACCGCTCCCACGGTGCTTCTTGCTCAACTTACGCGAACCATCATCTTCATGCTTCCTCTTCTCGGCCGCCTTATTCCTCTGCGATCTCTGCCGGACCGCATCAAGAGTGAGGGATAAGGAAAGGTCAGTTACAGATCTGAAGGTAACTGGCCGAGAAGCTTTTACACTAGCCTTGATCTCGGGTTCCAAACCACCAATAAAACGAGCAATCCTTTTAGGCTCCGGGGTTACCAGGTAAGGTACCAACCGGGATAGTGTATTGAAGCTTGTCAGATAAGCTTGACAGTCGAGGTTCTTCATCACTAGTGATAGAAAGTCATATTCTATCTTTTCCACTTCATGTTGAGGGCATAAATTATCTTTGATCAGGGCAATGAATTGATCCCACGTCATACTATACAACGGGATCTTTCCGGAGGCCTCCATTAGAGATCTCCACCATGCCAACGCCTCACCTTTGAAGGACTGTGAGACAAATTTAACCACATCACCTTCAGCACATCCGCTGATGTCCACGACCGTGTCCATCTCATCGAGCCACGTCATACAGTCGACGGCTCCTTTCTCCCCCGTAAAATCCCTGGGTTTACAAGACACAAAGTACTTATATGTGCAACCCATGTTACGGGGTCCTTGATGCAGTACCAATTGCTGAGATGGATTACTTTGGTGGTTGGTGGACTGGCGATCATCATCGTTTTTCTTTGGTCCATCCTTTTTGGGAGGAGGCTTGTTATGAGCCTCAGAATGTGTCCTTGGCTTTGACTGTGACACAGAGTGGGTCCTACTCCGAGTACCACTGTATTCGTCATATTGTCTATCCAAAGCTTGTGTGATAGCTCCGTCTATGATTGCTTTTAGTTCAGCACCCGTTAATGTAATCTGGGCGTTCTCATTCGGCTCCACAGGATGGCTATTGCCTTCATTGGAGTCAGCCATTTGTATTGAACTGTTGCAGAAAACAAGGTCAATATTTTATTTGGGATTTTATTATGGAATTACCCCTTAGGGTAATTCGTTAACCATGGTAAACAGAGACCATATTTGGTTAACTTATTAATCGTATTAATTTAGGATTTCAATTAACATTTATCCTAAACATAAAACAATAACAATATATATTAGCACATAAGGCTTGGTCTCATGGACTATTTTATAAACCATGATTTCAGAGAATCAAGACTTTTAAGATTTGAACCTAGTTCATTACCTTTATTAGACAGGGAGTCATAGCTACCACTGTCTTTTGGCTCATGTAGAAATGAGCAAGGCCCGTAGGCGCTATATTACCACGTATGGTTAAATATGATCATCTTAATTGATGATGTAAATCCAGGATTCAGAGATCATTAAACTGGATTAGGAATCTTCTAAAGAATCCTTATTCATTTAAGAATGACATGTGATTTTTAACGAATCACTTCTGCCAGGAGTGTTAACATGTTTTAAGATGTTAACAGGGATTTGAATCTTTTAAACCGGTCTTACCATTTTGGCCCGGTCTTATATTTGACACGAGGCTAGGTTTCACACTTAAAGATTCTTAATTAAATAATTACTTAGGCAGGTTAAAAGGAATGATTTTAATTTATTTATTTCATTTATAAGTTATTTATGCACAAATGGCAAATATGAAATTTATAAAATAACATTCCATTAATTTATCACTATATTACATATCGCCCTAAACGGGTCTTTTACACATGAAATTTGCCCACGCAGGAGCTAAAACATACCAACATGCCCACGCAGGGTCTTACAGGAGACATGCCCACGTAGGGGTCTTACAGAAAGGCACAAGTCCTCGTAGGGACTAACACACCAACGATTGTCCTCGTAGGGACTCAAACAAACATAAGTCCACGCAGGGACTAAACATACAACATACCCTCGTAGGGGTTTATGGAAAGATAGTCCCACGTAGGGGTCAATACACACAACAAACAAACATACCCACGTAGGGGCTTAACAACAAGATATGCCCACGCAGGAGCTAATACATCAGCGATGGAAGAATTCAACGATCCTTCTTGTTCTTCCCCTTGATCAGACCCATCATTCCTTGGAAGAAGGTTTGCCTTTCCCTTCGTTCTTCGTGTGCTTCCCGTTCCACCTGTTCCAACCTCTGCAAAATTTCCTCCCTATTTGGAGAAAATCGTGGTGGCTGCGACTGCGTCCTTATGATGGGCCTAGGTGGTATCGAGTATCCCTGTGTTGGGTAACTCACCCCCCAAGGATCCCCATAAGGTCCTTGCGTGCCATAGTTCGCTGCTACCGAGTACGGATCAGCCTCTCCGTAACCATAGTTATGATGCGTTGGGGGTTCAAGCGGGTTGTAGCCCATACCACCCGGGTATGCTGGTATCGGGTTTTCAAAATCCATTGGAGGCGGCTGCAGTACGGCAGGGTTAGAGGGTCCACCCATTTGCGGGTCCTCATAGTGCGGTGGGTAGTGACTAGCACTAGACTGTCGTGGGGAATCGAAAGTGAAGCCCCCCGGTCGCACAGATATGCGGGCACCGGTCCTTCTACGCCTTGGCGGTTGAGGAGGTGCCGGTTGAACTGGTGGCGGTGGAGGTGGTGGCGTAACTGCCACAAAGCGATGATCCTCTGAAGAATCTTGATGATGCGGCTGTGGTTGTGGCTCCTGGTGCTGCTGAGAATGCTGCTGCTGATGCTGCCCATGTGACGACGAGTGGTGTGATGGTGTGTAATACCACTGATGCTGATCAAATAGGGCCTGGAAGCTATCTGGACCATCATAGGGTGATCCGTGAAAAGACGAACCATCGGAGATCTCAATCGGGTGGTTCGGAGTGCCGCTCGCAGGCATGACGGGGTCCGTATCCTCGTCCATGTCGTCGGCTTGATCACCGGAGAAGTGATCATCTGGCCCTAGTGGGTTGAAACCCACGGGTTCTTGCAAGTAATCGGCCGGATTAAACTGGCCTCTAAAGATAGGTGTGGGGTCCCCATAGGAATGATGGGACAAAGACCTTTGTAGTGGTATATATGAAGGCTGTGGGTTGTGAGGTTCATATGGGTTAAGTGCGGGCGGTGTTGAGCTATGTGAAACCGACCGTCTGGCCGGTTCGACCTGGTTGCGCCTGTTTCGGCGTGGGTTCTCGCTCTCCGTAGCAGTCGGAGCCCGTGTATTGGATGGTCCTGCCTCATGGTCGTTGGGAGCGGCTGTCGGCCCCTTTCCGCGTCCTCTTGTTCGGAAGAATCTTGGCGGCATTATCGATATTCCTGTCAGTGAAGTATGAGATAACAATACAAAGATATATGCAAATTTAAATGAAGGACAACAAAATTTAAAAATGGAATTTGTCCTATGTTATAAGTCTAGACTCAAAAGTTTAGATTTTTGTGCATATTGTGTAACTGAGATTAAACACAAAAGACTAGTGTTTAATTCACTCAGAGTTGGCTCTGATACCAACCTGTCACACCCCGTTTTCCACGTGTCACCGGTGGGCCCGGTGGGGGAGTATCGTGACGTGGTTGGCAACGTAATAGTCAAACAACACAATATAATAATGCACAGCGGAAGCAAATTTAAAATAAGATACAACCGAATTTATTTATTGTAAACAAAGTCACAATTATCCGGTGTTTATCCACAGTAGGATCGAATAAAGAAAACATTGTTTATGGTTCAACAGACTACGGCATCTTAAGTTTGCGAGACTTCTAGTGATTCTTAGGAGACTCCCAGCCTATTTCGCCTAGTACCTGCATTTAATCTTTTTGGGAAAATACGTCAGTTTACACTGGTAAATACATTCAACTGACTCATTTATAAAATGATTGAAAATTGGTTTGGATGCACATGGCATAAACATTTTTATTAACTTGGGAGAATTATTTAATATTATAATCTTGTGAACGATTTACATGTTACTTATGCGTTCAGTAGCCCGGAATGTATCCGGGTTAAAGATCAATAGACACACCACTTTAAGTGAGTTATACACGGGAGTACGCCTACACCCCGTGCTCAGGTCGTGGCTATCTCGTAAGATAATGCCGAGGATATCCGGGACATGGTCATTAACCCCCCAAAGGCTGTAAAGTAAACACATCTGTTTAAAACGAGCCGATCAAATTATTCAATTAACCACCCAACGATGGAAGATTTGATGCCCGATCAAGCGGTACGCTATGTACCGTAACCCAAGCCCGTATAGGGAAAATAAGTTAAAAGTATTTACCTTGATGCAAAGTATAGTCACAATAATCAAATAGCATGTAGCTTTTACTGTTTCTCCTAATCTGGAACGAAGGTTAAATATAACCTATTAGAATCCTAGCGGGTCTTTAATTATGCTTAAGCTTAGACTGGCTAGTTTCGAAGATACGGTTCGTACGCACGATTAAGCGAAGACCGGATAGAATGTGATTCAGACCCGACAAGTTTGAAGACTTGTTTAATATGGGTTTATTAATCACATTCTGGATTTTGAGATAAAACCGAGAAGGTTTGACCCGTTTCGGCTAATTTATGTAAACTTGTTACATAAACCGAGCCGAACGCGTAAGATGCGTAACGGGTATCCGTAAGAGCCATATACAGGTTTCCTAAGTTAATATGCTTCAAATACGTTGTAACATCAGTAGGATGTCTTTCGTTATGCCCCGAACTAATTTAGACACAAACTATGCCCCGTAGGGGTAGTTTGGTCATTTTAAAGTTTGTAAAAGAGTTTAATTGTTTAACTGAGTTACAGGTCTGATGTAAACAGCAAACATACTCATTTTGATGGGTTATAATAGTAGGCTAAGGCATATATGTGAAATTTATCATATTTAACCAAACTATGCCCCGTAGGGGTATTTTGGTAATTTCACATAAGCCGAAAAGCTCAAAAACGAAGTCTGAGTTTATTAACCTTTGCTTACTGTTAGAATATCATATTTTGCCTTACATATCAGTAGGTATCAACCCGGGTATGTCCAATATGATTCTAAGACATACTATGCGTTAAAAACGCTAATTATGGCGATTAAAGGCCATTTCCGGGTTCTATACTTAAATCTGATATTTTTATATTTCCAGAAGGCTTAAAATAATTTATTAGTCATATGTGATCAGTAGCAAAAGGTTTGGAGTCGTTTAGATAAGTAAAACTCACTTTATGGCCCGTAAGGGCAAAACCGACAATTACCGGATTAAGCCTACGACTACTAGTTATGCTCAGCCTAAAATTAATTAAAAATCTTTAAAAATCCCAAAATAATATATAACATCAGTGGGTAAAAGATTTGATATCAAAAAGTATGTTTAACTAGGCTATACGCTAATTACGCCATTTTATTAACATAAAGCTTTAATTTAGCGACAATGAGCATAACTATTAATCTACAAGTCAAACTGATGTCAAACTTTGCATACAAGTCTAAATATCAGTAACTAAGGATTCTACACTTTTACATTTTCATAAATCATGATTTAAGGTAATAAGGGCATAACGGTCCAAGTATGAGCATTTAACGGAAACTTGCATATAAATTGGATAACTAGTGAACCAAGGTGTATGATCACAGAGGGTTGTTCTAACATGTATCCTAATCCAATTTAAGCTCTGTGGCATTTCTAAAATATGTCCAAACGGGTCAGAACTGAAAGTCAACCGAAAAGTCAAACTATGTGACTTTCGGTTCCGAACCGGGTCTAAACAGGAAATAGTCGGGTTGAACATGTTGGGACATGTTCTTATACTTATTTCTAAGTTATAACAATGTTCAAACAGGTTACAAATGTTCTAGATAGCTAATTATGCATAAATGCCATTTTAAGCAATATGTTGACTTTTTAAGTAAAGCTTTGACCCGACATTTGACCTGTTTAGGATGGTGATCAGGGGAAACCCTTTTGGGGTTTTATTACCCACATAAATACCATTCTAAAACTACTTTTAATTTGAGATAAGACTGAGTCATTAGTGACTAATCTCGAAGTCAAACCGTAATTACGACGGTTTGACTTATAGTTAATTAACTAAGCTAAACACAACCAAATAAGAACTAGAAGACTTACAATAGTCCAATGCACGAATTATGATCAGAAGGGAGAGTTCCTTAGCTCCAGGAATGCTCCAATGATCAGTTGCAAGTGTGGGAATGAATGTTGCAACATGTGGTGCTTTATATAGTGAAGAACTCACCATGATTGGTTGACAACTAATACTAGGACTAACCACAACCATCCAACACTTGTCCCTAATGTTCTAGCACAGTTAGGGGTCTTTAAATAATGTTAAAAACCGGTTTAGTGGGTCAGAAACGCGCACAACAGGCAACAGCCCGTTTTTCTGGAACTGGGCACCCCCTGCGCATCGTAGGGACATTAGGCCTACGATGCGTATGGCCTCTTCAGGGGCTGTTTGCTTGTTTCTTCATTTATTCAAAAAGGCAGCCCACATGCACGACTTTGTGGCCTCATTTTACATCTAGGGACCTTCACAAAGTACTTAATACTGTATGATACCCCACCACATTGGTTTGTTTGCTTTGGATCCAAAAACAAGACCCGAAAACAAAGGTTTATCGTTGCTTTTCTTCGTGAGATCTTATCATGCTTTTTGTAAGTCCATTATTGTGAACCCAATTCTGAATTGTGGCATGAAAGATGTGTAGTAATATTATATCGGGTCTTGGGATTTATAATTGAGGTCGTTCAGAGGTAACAATTTAACATGACGCCACTTTAAATCCTACCGACTTATCTTTATTAATTTCGGGTTTACCACGCGTTTTGTCTTCCATGACACGTGTCGTTTTATTATTGAACTCGAAATTTTCAAGGTGTTACACAAAATTACTTGAAAAAGATGCCCCTTTCATCTTTGACAAGGATTGCAACCAAGAATTTCTAAAGCTAAAAGAAATGTTAGTCAATGCGCCTATCATGATAGCGCCTGATTGGAAATTACATTTCGAAATCATGTGCGACGCAAGTGACTTTGTAGTTGGAGCTGTCTTGGGACAACGAAAAGATAAGCATTTTCACCCAATTTATTACGCTAGTAAAACACTTAATGATGCACAAGAAAATTACACAACAACAGAAATAGAATTACTAGCTGTAGTATTTGCTTTTGATAAATTTCGTTCTTATCTTGTTCTTTCTAAAACGATAGTTTATACAGACCATGCAGCCATTCGATATCTCTTTAAGAAATAGGATGCTAAACCATGTTTATTTAGATGGATTCTACTCCTCCAAGAGTTTGACATTGAAATAAAAGACAAAAGAGGAGCAGAAAACACCCCTGCATATCATCTTTCCCGCTTGGAAGATCCAGCTTTGGAGGCAACTAGGGATGAGCTAATCAATTAAAAATTCCCAACGGAGACCCTAGAAATGGTGGAATACCGAGAAGAGCCATGGTACGCCGACTATGCTAACTACATAGCTAGCGGTAAAGTCGCAAAAGGATGGCCAAATCATCAAAGAAAAAAATTCTTTGCCGATGTAAAGCATTATTTTTGGGAAGATCCTTATCTTTTCAAAATGTGTGACGACCAAGTTATCCGTCGATGCGTACATGGTAGTGAAGCAAGAAGAATTCCCCACCATTGTCATGAAGGTCCATACGGAGGACATCATGGTGCCACTAGTACCGCACGAAAGGTATTTGATTCAGGATTTTATTGGCCAACCATTTACAAAGACGCCCAAAGTCTTGTCAAGACAAGTGACACTTTCCAAAGATCAGGTAATATTTCTTCCAAAAACGAAATGCCACAAAATGGCATTCTTGTTTGTGAAATTTTTGATGTGTGGGGACTCGAATTTATGGGACCCTTCCCACCATCAAAAGGAAACAAATATATACTTGTGGCGGTAGATTACTTGTCTAAATGGGCTGAGGCCGAAGCGCTTCCAACAAACGATGGAAGAGTTGTGGTAAGATTCTTGAAACGATTATTCTCTCATTTTGGAACTCCAAAAGCATTAATAAGTGATAGAGGTACCCATTTTTGTAACCATCAACTTGAAAAAAAATTAACAAGGTATGGGGTCTATCACAGGGTCTCAACAGCATATCACCCTCAAACAAACGGACAAGCCGAAGTGACTAATCGAGGTTTAAAAGAATACTTGAAAAAACCGTAGGATTAAATAAAAAGGAATGGGCTGATAAATTAGACGACGCTTTATGGGCTTTTCGAACTGCGTATAAAACAACAATAGGTACAACCCCATATAAGCTTGTTTATGGAAAAAGTTGTCATTTGCCGGTAGAAATAGCACACAAAGCCTACTGGGCAATTAAAAACGTAAACTTAGACTTAGAAATGGCCGGTAAAAATCGACTTTGTCAATTAAATGAATTAGACGAATTAAGAAATCACGCATACTCTAACTCTGAAATTTATAAGGAAAGAGTGAAAATTTTGCATGATAAACACATTAAACCTAATGAATTTCGGGTAGGAGATCAAGTTCTATTGTTTAATTCACGACTTCGATTATTTCCTGGTAAGTTAAACTCTAGGTGGATGGGGCCTTTTTCCATCACCCACATTTTTCCACACGGTGCAATTGAGATTATATCTCGGAATGGAATCCCATTCAAAGTCAATAGCCAACGGCTAAAGCTTTATTAAGGATTTATTGAGGATGAAGAGGAGGAAATCTCGCTACAAGTGGCCAAAGAATAAAATGAAGGTTGGAGCATTAACGTCATATCATGTATGTTATGAACATTGGGAAAATTCTAAATCGGTAAGATTTCTAAACCCAAGTTTCGGGAAATAGGGCACTCACACGAGCACAAAATACACACACATATATATATATATATATATACACATATATATATATATACTATATATATAATGTATATCCGAAGGGCCGAAATGATCATTTTCCACTTTTTCAACATTTACAAGCCTTTAAAGCATATTGTACAACCATCTAAAGCACACCAACTTTAAAGTTTTTTCAACCTCAATTTTTGGCGGCCAATCCTTTTTGTCCAAAATTTGAATCCTCGCTCATCCCCACTTCCCCATACATCTGTCTTTTCAGAATCAAATCTCAAAATCTGGCCACAATTCTCTCTCAAGAAACCTACAAACTCATCAGAGCCCAAATCGAGATCCATCACGGTACCAAGAAGACCAGGCTAAGATGTGCAATTCCTCTTCAGATTACAGTTTATTTCTCTTCAGGTATGCGATTCCTCTCCAGATCTGTGTTTGTTTCCTCTTCAGATCTACGATTCCTCTTTAGATCTGGGCAGTTAGCCAGCTCCGCACCTACTTTTAGTTCAATCTTTTCTTATACTATGGGGCTGTTTGGCTAAGCTTTTCAAAATGACTTATTTGCTTATTTGCTTTTCTGAAAAGCAAATAAGTCAATAAGCTGTTTTGAAAAGCTTTAAAATGGAGCTTTTCAAAATGACTTATTTGCTTATTTGCTTTTCAGAAAGCAAATAAGCAAATAAGTCATTTTGAAAAGCTTAGCCAAACAGCCCCTATATATAATGCATATCCGAAGAGGAGAAATGGTCATTTTCCACTTTTTCAACATTTACAAGCCTTTAAAGCATATTGTACAACCATCTAAAGCACACCAACTTTAAAGTTTTTTCAACCTCAATTTTGGGCGGCCAATCCTTTTTGTCCAAAATTTGAATCCTCGCTCATCCCCACTTCCCCACACATCTGTCTTTTCAGAATCAAATCTCAAAATCTGGCCACAATTCTCTCTCAAGAAACCTACAAACTCATCAGAGCCCAAATCGAGATCTATCACGGTACCAAGAAGTCCACGCTAAGATGTGTAATTCCTCTTCAGATTACAATTTATTTCTCTTCAGGTATGCGATTCCTCTCCAGATCTGTGTTTGTTTCTTCTTCAGATCTACGATTCCTCTTCAGATCTGGGCACTTAGCCAACTCCGCACCTACTTTTTGTTCAATCTTTGCTTACACAAAAAAGAACTTATATATAGAGTAATACCCTTAATGTTCCTGTTGAATAATGTGCAAGGCTTTAGCTTTGTTTGCAGCAAGAACAACTTCAGCAGTGTAAGATTTCACCGGATCAATTCTAATTTTGCTCTCATCAGCGGCTGTAAATGGTGGTTGTTTGGTTAAGCTTGCGATTCCGACCACTTGACAAACTTTAAGGTATGAATATCAGGATCTGATTCAAGTTAACTGATTTCATATAGTTTTATAAGGGTCTTTTGCTAAATCTTTCTATATGAAGAACAAGAGAGAGAGAGAGAGAGAGAGAGAGAGAGAAGGGAAGGAGAATCTCTAGAGAAGGTAGAGGTGGCAAAGGAAACTAGGGTTCCAGCGAAGGGGTTTGGTTAAACATGTTAAAATCTGAAATGATTCAAATGTGCGACAGGTCTGAGTTGAACAAAAACCCTAATGGAGTTGATTCTTGATTGTTTGGTATTGAATTCAAGAGGGTATTCAAGAATTAGGGTTCTCGAGTTGATGATTGTGTAGTTTTATAAAATCAAGATTAGGGTTTGGTAAGTTTTTGTTTTTATGTAATTGGGAATGTTGAATTTTGGTTAATTTTGATGAAATTGTGAAATGGGGTTAAGTGTTTATAGATAGATCTAAGTTGGGATTGAAGGAAGAGTTATGGATCATACTGTTGGTGGGAAGTTTAAGCTTGGAAGGAAAATTGGGAGTGGGTCGTTTGGTGAACTTTATTTAGGTATAATCTTCATTTTGGGAATTCAATTGCAGGTGGTATGTATTAACGAATGTGGATAATCTTCATGTTTGATGATATTGTAGGTGTCAATATTCAAAGTGGTGAAGAAGTAGCTATTAAACTGGTATTATCGACTTCCAATCTTAGATAGTTAGATGGTTTTGTTTGATTAATCATGAATTATTTTTTGTTACAATAGAGAAATCATTTTTCTTGACTAAATGCAGAACCAAAACCATACAGTTTGTGATATTGTGTTATATTGCAATAAAAAAACGAACCACTCAAGTAATCGCTTATTGATTGATGATTAGTTTTCCTCATCTCTTTCTCTCTCCTCCAGCCACCACAAAAGCAGACGAAGATGACATTTCTTTCATTTTTCAGATGCCACAACAAGATCAAGAGAAGTCTTGAAAAACAACAGTCAGGTGAGTTCATTCGTTCAAAGCTTCAATCTTTATTGATTTTTAATGAATACCCAATTCAGCTTTTGGATTAAACTAAAAACCCTTTTGATGGGTTTTGATAATTTTGTGAAATTGATCTGGGTATTGTTATTGTTAGTCGATCAGTACAGAATCCGATTAGGGTTTGATGTTGAATTTGAATTGGGGTGGTCTTTTTTTGTTTTGTTTTGTTTTTTTTTTTTGATTGTTGATTAAACCCTTTATGACAAATTTTTAAATTCGCAAGTTGTTATGCTGTTATGGATTGTTTATTTTTTTCTACTTTTTGATGAGATCTGTGAATATAAAGTGTAAACTTTTATATATCTGCTTTGTTGTAGATCATAAAACTACTTTTGATTGGGTTTTATTCCGAACAGTTGATCTGACTGCTCTTTTTATGTTTCTATGTGTGTTTAGGGGTGTTTATGTGTGTTCTTTTTGTTTCAAGTTGCTTAAGTTCCCTGTTAAGTTTGTACAATAAAAAGAATCATTTGATCATAATCGAAACAAATACGAACAAATAAATCTTTAAAAGACTAATTTTAAGATAAAGTTTGATACTTTAATGTTCATTAATTATGTTTAGTTTAGTTGTTTGTTGTTCATAAATCTATAGTTTAGTGTCATGGTGTTCGTTTCATCGTTTTCGGGCCTTAAAGCTGAAAATTTCGAGCCTAAGAAGATTAGATATGATTTTGATTATTACTCTTATCATAACTAATCTTGTTCTATTAGATAAATCAGGAATGATGTGATTTCTAAGTTGATTTTGTGTTTTTTTCAGGATAGAAGGTATATTCGCTTGACGGTTGATGATCCTGTGAGTAATTAAGGTGGTATTAATTGCATACTTTCTTGATTTGGGTTCATTGTGATCAATGGGGATCTTCAAAGAAATGGGATTTTACGGAAATCTTGCTTTCCTTTTGGCTCCCAACTGCGATGGAGAACGGGCTCCTGAAACCGAACAAGACATACCCGTTGATGTCACTAATCTCTATAATCTCGGGCTCATGGGCCCGCAAGTGGCCCAAGTGAAGGGTGAGCTCGTTGAAATCCCGAGCTTGGATAATTTTGTTCAGAAAAGGAAGCAGTTATCTGATGACCAGCAGCCACCGAAGGTGTACACTTGTGAGTTTTCTCAATGCCCTTATGGCGTCATTTGTGTAGGTTTTGCTGACCGAATTTCAAGAAACAATCACCAGATGAATTGTCTGTATCGTCCTTTTCCTAATCTGAATCATAATCCGCCTTGTAGTTCCACCCTAAGCTTCCAAATGAAAGAACCACAACCACCCGTGTTCATAATGTCGTCATTTGGTCAACCCAAAATGACCACGGGTCAACCCATGAACCAGGATGCTGCATTTGGTGCGTCACAGTTTGGACTTCCGGGAGATGGTCAACGGGAGATTTCTGATCTTATGTCGTTTTACAATACGAATCATCTAAACACCAACCGAAATCTCAATACCGCGAATCTTGATGTTATCGCTAATCACCAAAACACCAACCGAAACCTCAATGATGCGAGTCTCGATGTTATCACTGGCCTCCAGAAGCAAAAACTCCCTATTCAACTCCATGATGACTTTTTTAGTCAAGCCGTAGTCGAGTCAAACATCAGTTCTAGCCAGTCAACTTTCTTATCAACATGTTTCCAGTTCGACAACAAAGCACCATACACCCCTCCTTTCGTGCACACAATAATTTGGGTTTCAGATTCGTTTTGCAGTCTCCGTTCAATCTAGCAGGCGTTGACTTTTCCAGCAAGTCAAACCCGACCCCGGATATGTCCATGTGGTACCTCTAAAACCACAACCACCACCATTATTAAAATCATCTCCCTTCAACAGGTGAAAAAGCTAAAAAATCTTTTATAATCCATAGTTATAGTAGTATCAAGTTAGTTATTTGAACTCATTATGCTTGTTACTACTACAAAACTTTCATGTTTTACATGTTTCTTCCTGTGACAAAATACTTGTGTAATTACATTGTGGTGGATTATATGAATTATTGGTGGCTAGCTTTTTTTTGTTTATGGTGTTTTGTCTGCATTTAGACAAAGTAAAAGGCGAAGTAGGCATGTGGGAGGGTGGTTAATATATTCATCTTCGTGCTAGGTTGCTAATGAGTGTGATCGTTTTGATCTTGTGGAAAAGTAAATTAGAAAGTAGTATTATACTAATGGTATTGCATTAGTAATGTCCATCATCCACTTAGCTCATTTATTCTAGGTTGCTATAGATAACTCATGTTTCTTTATTTTTCCCCTTACAGGAACCTGTTAAGACAAGGCATCCTCAACTTCATTATGAATAAAAAATATATAGGCTTCTTCAAGGAGGAAGTGAGTTTTTCTCTCTTGTAGCTTTGGTGATTACGTTTTTTTCAGTAATCACTTTTCTATATTTATTACGTTTGCATAATCGGATAGTGATGATCATAAATTCATAATCACTTTATGCTGAACTCTCAATACTGATTAAGTGAGATGGTCAAAAGGCGGGTTGGGTAACGGGTTAAACTGCATCCTATCCCTTCTACTCCATGATGTCGGCCTTCTCGATCATAACCAACAATTTTCCCTCCAGCGTCTCGATTCTGGTGAAACGACAGTACCTCTACGGCAACGGTACCCAGTTTTGGCGAACATCTAAAGGGTGACTTGTTAGCTCCTGAGGATGTTGTTTCTTTGTCGATTGATGATGCACAATTGGAGTAGAAACTAAAGGGAAGTCCCAGAGGTTTAGTTTCTGGGCTTAAGGATATTATATATCAATTTTATTTTTTAAATGTTTATGAATTTATCTTCTACTATTTACAATTTTTGTATGAACTTGAAATTTCTCTTCTTTCTAATCAATATTTAGCTGCATCATTTATCTTTCACTTGTGATATCTTTCACTTGTGATGGGTTCAGGTCAGATTGGGTTTCAGACAAACCATGTTAACAGTTGTGGTAGGGGTCCTCCTTTGGTGACCTATAGGAGCAACTGCAAGGCCATGTTAACAGCTGTGGATGGAGCTGTCCAATTGGTTCCGACCGCAGAAGTGTTGTCACTATCTTAGGAGTTTGCTTAAATGGTTCTTGAAGATTATTCTAGGAGTTTGCTTAAATGGTTCCTTAAGATTATTCTAAGAGTTTGCTTAAAATGGTTTAGTTTTATTGATTGGTGTTTAATTTACAATAAAATATTTACTATCTGTTGAAATTTGTTTAAATAAGTTTATAAGTGGCAATATTATGTGACTCTTTGCATAAAATGTTTGAGTTTTTGTGAATTCTTTATTATTTCTCTGTTATACTTTGCATCAAACTTTCAAGATTTAGGTTTCCCCATTTTAAAATTAACAAGATTTAATGTAAAAGATCTGTAGTTATGAACAATTTATCAAGTGGTGTGAGTTTCTTGATATATCCGAGTTTGTTCTTGGATTAGGGGATGTATTTTGGGGGTGGGTCGGTATATAATTTGATGTGTGTAAGTCTTGGTGTGTGATCGGTTCACTGTTTGGGGTGAGAATGTACAATATATAGTGTGCGTTTGGTGTGAGCTTTGGATTCTAGATGTTGGGTGTGTTGATCATGGTGTTTTCGGATGGGTTTGTCATTGGGCTGTTTTGATTGCTTTATCACGAGATGGTTTATAAATTATCATAAAACTAATATTGTGTTGTAAAATGTTGTTGTCACCGCATCACGCGGGTTTTCTACTAGAAAATATATAAATATATCATTTACACGTAATATTTTTATAATTTGTTTATTCTATTAGTATAAGGGTATAAATATATGGATTAATGTGTCTAGAATGGAAACAAGGCAATTGGTTTGGGATTTATTTTCAAGTCCCGTGTATACTTTATTGTTACATAACAATATAAACAAGGCATGACTTGGTATTTGTATTTGCCAATGGCTTTGCATGACCAGAAACCCAACAGAAAAAACCTTATGTAACATCTACGGCGGATGCATCGACGTCATTTCATTTATCTATGTTTTACAATATACCTCAGTTTGAATCCACATAATCTAAGTGTTTGGCTATTTTTGTTAAAAGAGCCGATACTTTGTCTTCGTCATATAATATAGTAGTTCTAAGTACCTTTTTAGTTCTAGGTGTCGTTGCATTTACATTTCTATTTAAATTTTTGTTAGAAATCGGCGTGTCTGGCGCAAAGCACGGTGAACCCCCTAGAGTACTGATAAACTAACAGAAAACGAGTTCTGAGTTGTAAATTATCGGCGCCGCCCTGTACTAAACTCACCAACCTAAGTGATATGTTTCCCGCCGCATCGTGCGGGTAAACGACTAGTATGTATGTATATGTATATATATATATATATATATACATACAAACTAGTCGTTTACCCGCACGATATATATATATATATATATAATTTGTGCCCGCCCACGGGGCCGTGTCCGCGTAACTGTCGGGATAAAAACCCCTTTTTCTTTCATTTCTTCATTTCAACACGCCCCGTTTCCCCACAAACTCTCTGGTTCCACCGGAAATTTCTACAGATTTCCACGTTTTTCCGACTTCCAACAACGTTAAGGTATGATTCTATCATAATAATTAGTTAGATTAATCACTTGCATGTAGTATAACATCAAAAATTTGGGGAAAAATCTAGGTTTCTTCAACTTGAATCGAATCAAACTCCAAATTTTTGTTTAGATCTGTTAGTATTAGTGTAGATGCATGTTATGGGAAGTAAATCAACTTGAATTGTTTGTAGATTTGCCCGATTTCTCACAAAAACCTCAAACCCTTGTTTTTAAACCGAAAAAGATAAAATTGAAGGGGTGAATAGGTTGTCTTGGAAAAAACAGCACTTGGGGTTTCATTTTTGGGGAAAACCGCCCCTACTGGAACAAAAATTTTCAAGTTTTCAAAACCGGGATGAAAAATCACATTTTTAGGAAGCAGACGCCTGAGCACGGGGTCGTGCTCAGCGAACACGGGGGCGTGTTCAGCTGAAATCCGGTGAACATGGGGCGTGTCCAGCGGACACGGGGTCGTGTTCAGCTGGCTGTTTTCAGTTTTCTTCGAAAATTATACTGTTTCGTGCTAATTGTTTGGTGTTTTCTTTCAGATGGCCAAGAAGTTTACTAAGTTCAACCAAAATGAGTGGGCGGCTCAAGCACGGTTTGAGACTCTCAAGACAAGGCCCGAAGAAAACCCCCGACAAGTTTGCTTGGACACTGTAGCAGCAGTGGACCAACTCGACTGCTTCAACAACCTTGTTACTGGTCCACTAAGAGCAGCTCTTTGCACTCGGCTCCACTCCGTGCATGAGTATAACATGGAATTTTATAGAACGTTTGCCTTCAAGGAAAAAGCGGAGCCGTTTGACAATGAAGGGGTGGAATTCCGTTGTGCAGGGGTTATGTACACGATTTTAATTGCACAATTTGGGGCAATCATCGGGTTGTATGCTGAGGAGGATGCGGGAGATGAGGAGAACATGGGTGGTCTCCGTTAACTCCCACCGGACCAATGCCAAGCAGCAAGGGCTCAGATTGGAGAAGGACACTATAACCCGAGCCAGACCAAGAGCACACAGTTGTGGGACCCTCTCTACCGCTACATTCATAGGGGTCCTCAGCTACTCCCTCAGCCAAAGACATGACAGTGCTGGTGTTGTCGGGTTACGTGATCTAATTGTCCTCCACTGCATTCACAACCATATACACCTTGATGTTCCACACTTACTCCTTCGCAATATGCACTTGAACCAACTCGCCAATGCCCCGACCCCAATTTTCTATGGAGGGTGGATCTACCGCCTCTTCAAGCATTTCGTGCAAGGGATGCCAAGGTCCTTCCATAGGGGCCCATGTTCGGGAAAAGTGGACCTCGTCATTTGTCGCTCCATGAATTTAATCAACAAAGCAAATGACGGGACGGTCAGATTTCAGACGGTTCAAAGGCATGTGTGGAACCCTCAAGAAGCTCTCGTCCTTCACGCTCCACCAATCCATCCTCCTCCACAGTACCAATATCAGCCCCATGGTGATCCGGGCCAACCCTCCTCTCAAGGAGGCGGTTTTCCTAATTTTCAAAGTTTACATGATTTATTGCAGGAAAACCTTATGTGCACCCGAAACACCTACAATATGTCAAGCAACACGTACGCCCGAGTTGGAGTTATAGAAAGGAACATCTCCGAAATTCAAGACGACATCGGCAATATCCGGGAGTACATAGCGGGCCAAGGAGGGGATAGCGAGGATGAGGATATGGATTGAGCAGGAGGTGTTGGTGGTGGCATTACATGGTTGAAGGACGTAACAGGTTAACCCTTTATCTCTCACAAACAATTTCATGGCCTGCGTGCCATTGTTGAACAATTTATTTTTCCTTTAACACTTTTAATTTCCTGCATTTTTCTTTTTAGTTTATGTTGTGGATGGTTGAACTTATGGTAAGGTAGGATGTTTGTTATGTTGTTTGGTGTGGAATATTTAAGTAAAACAAGTACCTACGAGGCTTGGAAGCACTAAGTATTAGTGCTACATAAGCCTGGAAACCAGAACCGAAAGCCAAAACCTGTTTATGTAGACTGCAGATTGTCAACACGGGGCCGTGCCCAGCCAACACGCCCCCGTGCCCACCTTCTGTAAGTTCTCGTTACTGACAGTCTGACAACGGGGCCGTGCTCATCCAGTATGGGGCCGTGTCCAGCTGCCCAGTAACACCAAAACCTTGTTTTTAACACCTTTTTACGCATTCAATCAACCTAAAAACTTATTTTTGGGACACATTAAGGACAATGTGTAATTTAAGTGTGGGGGGATGCTAAAACCTTGAATTTTGCAAGTCCTAACAACAAGCCTTACACAAAACTCTATTGGAATCGCTAATCACCCCAATTTTTTTCAAAAACTTTTCATTTTTTTTACTTGTCTTGGTTTAATTTGGGAGTAACAGGTTCTAAAAAGGTTATATTTTTACAAATTTACAACCGATAGCGTCATGATAAAAAGAACCAACATAAGAAAATTATGAAACGGCATGACAAATCTAGTTAAAATTTGATTATATATACTTGATCACATTATAAACTCATTCCCGCGAAAAGTGAGTTTTGAGCCTTTATTGAGCATACAAATATACATCTTTACACTAAATGCTCATTTTTCGTTTCTTGTGTGAATAGCCGCTTGGTTTCTTACGACTCTAGAACTTGCCATGACGATACATTCCCGGTCCTTACCAACTTAAATCCAAGTAAGTAAATGATGGAGGCATTAGGACTAGCCCTTTTCTTTTCAACACCATTATTTTTCTTTTAACCTACCCAAAATCCCCCTAGTTAACCCCTTTGAGCCTAAACCTTTTCATTTCTAAACACACAAACAAACACCCTTTACCCATCAAAACCCTTTTATTTTTAAACCCTTTATTTTAGTAAAAAGCGTGGTTTTCATGTGACATTCCTTATCAAAAAAAAAAGGAGAAAATGAAGTGTAGAAATAAACAAACAAGTTCCTCAAAGAAACTTTGTTTGAAAAATGCTTTGTTTGAATAAAAGTCACAAAAACAAAAAGTTTTACGACGGCCAACGCTTTTTACGCTTTTCGCCCTTTTTACTAACCACTAACCCAAAACCACCTACCTTTAACCCTAGACTAACGCTTCCCCAAGTCCTCTTGATATTTACAAAGGTTTATAGTTAAATAGGAGGAGGATTGATTGCTTGGCAAGCATATGGTAGAAGTAAGTTCCATGCCGGTCTCAAGTGTTTCACAAAAATACATCTCCGGCCGAGTGTTGAGTGATCTCCCATGAGGTATGTGAACTTGTATATAAATGGAATTTTAAAGAGGCATGTTATGCCCAAATAAGTAATTTTTCTTATGAAACGGTCTAAATAAATCATAATGAATAGGATTGTAAATAGCATAAAAATAAAACCCAACAATGATCTTGGATTCCCGACACTCAAGACAAGCCCAGAAACTTCTTCTCTACCCATTCCATTTGGGAGTGTAAGCCACATTATAAAGAGTTTTGCTTGAGGACAAGCAAAGATTCAAGTGTGGGGGTATTTGATGTGTGTAAAATGCAACATATAAATTACATCAAATGAGGCATAAAACTAACCCTTTTTTAGTACTAATGTTGGAAAAAGTGTACATTTGTCTTCCTTTTGTATTTTCAGGACTAAACGAGCATAAATGAACAAAAGGAACAAATATGCAGCAAAATATAACATAAATACAAGGAAAGGAATAAACGTGGCAAGCCCGACCCTTCAACAACATCTTCCTAAGCAAAAACAAGACAACAGAAGGCTGACCACGGCCCCTTGCCCAGCGGACATGGGGGCGTGGCCAGTTGTCTTCAGAAAGGACAAAGCTATAGAAGCTTCTATTCCCGACACGGGGGCGTGCCCAGCTCAACACGGGCCGTGGTTAACGCTAAGATTCGCAGAATCCAAGCAAATCTTGATAGTACAGATACGCTTCTACACACGGGGCCGTGCCCAGCGGACACGAGGGTGTGTGGAGCTAATGCAGACAAAGTGCAATTAATGAAGAAAGAGAATAAGGATGGACACGGGGTCGTGCCCAGCGGACACGGGGCCGTGTCCGGGCTTCTGTACAAGTTATAAATAGAGGTGCTTGGTTCACTTCAAGGGCATCCCTTAGCAAACCACCTCTCTACCACTTCACCCACACTCCACCACCATCACAACACCCACATCCACCACCATCGTCCATCATCCATCTAGAGTGTGTGTAGCAGTCTCGGGATCCAAGATTGATAGTAAGATTTCTTGACAATCAAAGGCCATGTTTGCCTAAGTCTCTTACATCACTTGGTGAAGACAAGCATTTAGTGTAATACTTTTGATTTTTAATCTTTTTGCACTTTTTATTTGGTTTTGTATTAATGACTTTAATAACTAGTTTCTTATGTTGAAGGAGAAACTTCCTTATCATTTGTCTGTGGAGTCTTGGCGTTATTTTACTGTCTATATAAAATAAAAGATTTACACCATTCATATCTCTACGGTCTATATAGAGATATGTTGGCTACCTGGTCGGGGGTTAAGGGAATGGTTTGGTAAGGTTCTTTCCTTGTTCAGTGAATAGATCCTGCAAGGACCTGGGTCAAGCTTACTAGGACCCCCTTCAATACCCACTGGTATTGGATGGCGGGGGTGCGAATGGCTTGATCCCCACATATGTAAATTACTATTAATACATTAACCCGGCTACTTGGGATTGTATCCCTGCTGACTCAAACAACTTAGCCGAGGGTAACGTCACCTTCAAAAGAGGGGCCTACCACTTTACGCATTAATAACTTAATTAATTATCATCCAATATTCCAACCCTTTAGGATTGTATCATTGCTGACTCAAACTACTGGGTTGAGGGTAACGTCACATTCAAAAGAGGGGCCTACTACTATAACTAAGATAATCTCTTAAAAAGTGCAAAAGTGCGAAAATCATCAAAGGTTACACTAAACGCGAGTCGGATCCAAGTGATTCATCTTGTCTATCTGTTTTATTTTAATTTTCAGCATTTTAGTTTTTATTTTCATGTTTAAAACCTTTTCTAAAAAATTTGATTTGATTAGACGTTGAGGATAAACCGGTACTAAAAGCTCTTGTGTCCTTGTACGACCTCGGTATCTTACCAACGCTATACTATGCTCACGATGGGTGCACTTTCCCATATGTGTGTTTAGTGTTAGTAGAATATCGTGTTTCATAAATTTAAAACTTGACTAAAGTGTTAAAAAGGGGTTAAAATGTACATAAAAAATATCACACTACACGCATATAATTTTCGCTCGACGATTCCATTCTTGGGTGGTTGGTTTGGCCCTTGTTCCTGTAACTCGGATCCTAGCCCGGTATATCCCATTTTAGTTTTACACCATTGTGAACCTTACGCCTTTTTACTCTCTGATCGAGGTTCTCGGCATTGAAGAATCTTCGTAAACTAAATCACACGTGTATATGTTTACATTTAAGAGATATACAGTCAAGAAAATCAAGAGCAATGGTGATATATATATATGCGGATTAGACACCAAAAAATAAACACTTAAAAAATAGCTACAATTTAATGTATGTGTTTAATGACGGCATCAGATTCATAATTGATGGAGTAAGGTCTGGTGGCAAGAAAAGCTGCTTCTAAGAGTTTGTCAAGTGTTTTCGCTCGACGATTCCATTCTTGGGTGGTTGGTTTGGCCCTTTTTCCTGTAACTCGAATCCTAGCCCGGTATATCCCATTTTTGTTTTACACCATTGTGAACCTCACGCCCTTTTTACTCTCTGATCGAGGTTCTCGGCATTGAAAAATCTTTGTAAACTAAATCACACGTGTATATATTGACATTTAAGTAATATACAGTCAAGAAAATCAAGAGCAATGGTGATATATATGTGGATTACACACAAAAAAATAAACACTCAAAAAATAGCTACAATTTAAGGTATGTGTTTAGTGACGACATCAGATTCCTAATTGATAGAGAAAGGTCTGGTGGCAAGAAAAGCTGCTTCCAAGAGGTTGTCAAGGGTTTTCGCTCGACGATTCCATTCTTGGGTGGTTGGTTTGGCCCTTGTTCCTGTAACTCGAATCCTAGCCCGGTATATCCCATTTTAGTTTTACAACATTGTGAACCTTACGCCTATTTTACTCTATGATCGTGTAACATCCGTCAAAATGGATATCCAAAATCTGACCCGTTTTAGAAATTCGAATCCTAACATTGAACCAAGGGAAATTTTCGCAAAATAAATAACCGTTGGAAGGATTTTTTTTTACTTTCTAATTTAGTTGTCAATATAGACATTTAATTATTTAATAAACCAATTGCAATTTAAAATATAAATTAGTTAGTCTGTTAATTTGGGTTAATGACTAGGTTAGTACAGTTAGTAGAATTTAAGGGTTTAAATTGTAACTACTTAAAACTTTAAACTAAAATGATGAAACCAAAAAGATATCATAATGGAATTGTAATTTTTCTTTTAAAAATCCTTATTAAAAGAAGCAGAAAAGATTGACCTTTTGGAATTCCTTTTTGAACCAATTGCCGCTCAAAATAAATGCCGACAACCACCATCATAATTGCAATTCTTTTTTTGATTTCGGAAAGTTAAAGTCTCGATCCCTGATGACTGGTTCTTCAATGTTTTAAAGACACATCTCCAACACCATTCTCACACCTCTCACCACCACGACACATCCCGACACCCGCGTAACACTCTCCGAACCACCTTCACGTTGCCGGAGTTCAGTCGCAACCCACCGGAGTCGAAGTGTGCGCCAGAAATACAAGGACGTCGCCGGAAACCTGCAAGTGGCCGCACGTACCGACGCCGGAGTTTACGGAGACTACGACGGAGTCTCGTTCCTGTTCGTTTCGGTATACTTTTCATATATTCTTTCTATCCGTTTTATTGTAATAAACATGATCCTAAATATACCATGCCTTTAAACACCAAGCATAACAGTGGGTTTTTGTTTTAACTATCTCTTGTTCTTGTTCGGTTTGGGAGATAACCAATGGATCCTATTTAAGAGCTAAACAAAACAAGGATTAACACAGCACAGTTGGTTGTTCTGTCTCGGGTTCGACCCGATTCCGTCGTTAATCGCTATTTTATTTTTCCTTCCTTGAAACCCACTACTCATCCATAAGTTGTAATTAAAATGATACATATGGGCATTTGGTTTGGTGGTTACTGTTCGGCTGGTTTGGTGTCTAGCAACATGAACTGTTGAAAAGGTTTTATTTTAAAACTAATAATAATAATAATAATAATAATAATAATAATAATAATAATAATTTTATTTCTTTTTTTAAACCCTTAAGTACATTATTGATAGAAAACGGTTTCTACTTTAAAGTCTTTTTCTTTTATAACTAAACCTTTAACAACTAATTAACAAATTATTTAAAATTCTTTTATAAGATTAAAAGTAATAATGAGATAAGTTAAGAATTAAAAATTAATCAAATTATAAATCGTAAGCAATAGGGATTATATTTAACCTACAAATGTTAATAACTTCCTTACATGTTATTTTAATTATCTAGGATAACCGTTTCATTCATTCGGTTTCTCCAATCTTTACTCGTGCATTACTTACAAGAAATCGCAACGCAACCAATGTGAGTATACTCGATCTCTTCTTCCCCTCTACACTTTGGGATGCAACATGTATAATTATGCAAACTTCTTTAAACTAAACTAAACATACTCAATCCTTGTACAAACATGAAACTAATGTGCTTTACTTATGATTCTTGTATGCTCTATTTGAACGATTTGGAACGTATATGCTCATTAACTTTGCTAGCCCACCTTAACAATTATAGCGCTATAGGATTTACGCACCGCCCTTGAGACTTGGGGGTATTGTTAAGTTAAACATTTACTATCCCGCTATCAATTGGGATTAGACTATTTTATGCGTTGGATTCTTGGGTTTGATCATAGTGTACGCCAAAATTGCATACTAGTAATTCACATATTATGAGTCATGTTGGATTTGAGTTTTTATTCTATTATGCTATGTAAACAAACTTGTATACTCGCTCATTGCCTTTGCATTGAAACTCTATTTTAATACATGTTGCAGGTTGAATTATGAAGTATGGATGACTGATGAAACAAGTGTAGGGTGGACTAGATACACACCTTAATTATCTATCTTCTCATGTTATGTGATTTGTTGAACTATGTTGTATTTCTTTTTGGGGATTTGTATGACAATTTGGTATTGAAATGAAATTCGGATTTAATTAAATATTGTCACATAGTGTTATGATGTTTTGAGCAATTTGTTCGTCTCATCCCGATGTTTCCGCCATCGGTTGGGGTGTGACAGATTGGTATCAGAGCCATAACTATAGGGAATTAGGAAAAGTAGGAATGCTTTTTACCTAGTCTATAGTTCTAGAGCCTTATTCTTATGTTATATTTGAAACTAAATGCATGCTACTTTATTTGCTTCTTATTTATTCTATTTTGATCGTTTAAACATATATATCACTTATGTGTTAATACTTGCCATGCTATCCTTATGGGACTAATACTTGTTCTATTATGTGTTGATACTTATTTAATGTTATATTCTTATGTGTTATTATCGACATGCCTTCTTATGTATTTATACTTGATCGTTTATTTCCTTAGCATACACTTTTTCTAAGGCTTTTTCTTGATTTTTCTAAATTTGACAACACTCATATTATAAAAACGAGACGAGTTTACCAAAATAGGCGTGAAACCCACAATTTGGTAAACGACTCTCATCCCGCTTAATTCTATTTTTTACACGAAATTATACCATTAAGTTAGGAGTGAAATCCACATCTTAATAGTAATTTCAAACTTCAAATTTCAAATTCTAGTGGACCCTCGTCAACGTGTCAAAATTGAATTTTGACTCGACGAGTACCAACCACACCTAGGGTACAAAGTCGTCAAGCTAGGGGTGAAACCCGCACCTCGTCGACTAGTCCCACTCCTTGATTTTCAATCTCGCCAAAGTTTCGATGTTCCCAACCGATTAAGGACGTGTAGTAACTGGAAGGACAAATATCGTTAGTCGCTCCTCGATGAGAGTATTTGTCTATTAGGCCAAAGCACGTTTCCTTAATTCGAAAAGGACTTCGATTTACTTTGGAATAGTCTTATGTTACGTTACGTGACAATCCATGAATTATGTTAAATCTCTTTTATGCTATCTCAATTTTCATGTGTTTTACATTTGTACGATATATCATTTCAATCTAATACATGCATGCTAACATGTTATACTGGATTCGTATTACTGGGTTATTCTTATGTGATGAACTTGTCCTTTAACCCACACCTTAACATGTATAGCACTATGCGTAGTGCTATAGGAGTAGCGCACCACCCGTGAACGAGAGGTCATGTTAAGTCATTCAATTGCGGTACACGATGGGTTGACCTGTTTATTCACATGCCAGTGATACGTTAATTTTGTTAATTAAGTATGTCATGTGGATTGTTTTAATTTTTTTTTTTATACTTATACTCATATTCCCAAAAATGGAAGTTTATCATCAAGATATGAGTGATTTCCTTACCTTGATGATTAACTCCACTCCCCTTTTTCTTAAAACGACCTCACCAACGAGTTAGGGGTGATTCCCTTACCTAGGTGATCGTTACCAAAACGTCTCTTCGAAATATCTTATTATACAAACTCGATCATGTTTTATACCTAAATTATTTATCATTATTCAAGATACATACGTATACGATTTCGAAATACATTGTTTTATCAAGCGTACTTTCTATTCTACAACCTATTTTCACTTAACTCATTTACACGAGATTCTTAAACATATCTTAAACGTTTTACTACACAAATTTCCAACCCTTACAAAATGCATTATGCTTAACCAATGAGTACTTTATCCCCTCTTACACATGCTAACAGTATTCCACCTTTCGAACCAAGCTCAATCTAAATTTGATTCAATAAACTCAACGTTTCATTTAAACAACTATACATGCATATCGTCATACACGTTATGCTTATACTTGTAATCATACTCTTGTCATCCGATTTGTGTTTATGCTCACATGCGTATTCATGTTTAAACTTATACCATGATCATGCTTTTTACCCAAAATTTATACTTCCGCGCCTATACGCGAGCGAAACCCGAGGGATTCGGTTACGTTGACCTTATACTATTTGGAACGCAAACATGCTTATATGCTACACTTCTATACGCTCACAATCTTATTTTTCAAAATTTATGTATACCTTGATTCATACGCAACTGGTACAAGCTATGCGGATCATGCGACGATTGGTATAATCGCGGGTGCACACGAGATTATAGTAATAAGCGCATGAGAACCATAGAGTGTACTACTGCATATGGTAAAAACACGGAACGTAACATGACACCGAATACGAGACGGAAATAACATGGTCAAAACATGGTGGATACGTCGCTGGTACTTCCTATATATAAGTATTTTCACCATGTTACCGAACTTTCGGAAAACGTGCCATGAGAAATTCGATGTTTTGCAGACCTATTTAGACCTAATACAAAATTTAAACAACTCACAAGCGCATTATACCCCGATTATCCATGATTAGACTTCATTCTTAACACACTACTTTCGTCTATCAGATACTTATGCTATTCTTATACTCGCATTTATTTATTTAAAATCAATCATTCACTTTTATACTCCTTTATTCTTTGTCTTTTATACGAACCCCGTTCGCGAGCAAGTCTCATCTATTCTCTCTACTGAATCTTTGGATGTCATCTTTTCAAAAGTCTTACTCTTAGATTTCGAGGACGAAATCTCCTAAAGTAGGGGAGACTGTAACATCCGTCAAAATGGATATCCAAAATCTGACCCGTTTTAGAAATTCGAATCCTAACATTGAACCAAGGGAAATTTTCGCAAAATAAATAACCGTTGGAAGGATTTTTTTTTACTTTCTAATTTAGTTGTCAATATAGACATTTAATTATTTAATAAACCAATTGCAATTTAAAATATAAATTAGTTAGTCTGTTAATTTGGGTTAATGACTAGGTTAGTACAGTTAGTAGAATTTAAGGGTTTAAATTGTAACTACTTAAAACTTTAAACTAAAATGATGAAACCAAAAAGATATCATAATGGAATTGTAATTTTTCTTTTAAAAATCCTTATTAAAAGAAGCAGAAAAGATTGACCTTTTGGAATTCCTTTTTGAACCAATTGCCGCTCAAAATAAATGCCGACAACCACCATCATAATTGCAATTCTTTTTTTGATTTCGGAAAGTTAAAGTCTCGATCCCTGATGACTGGTTCTTCAATGTTTTAAAGACACATCTCCAACACCATTCTCACACCTCTCACCACCACGACACATCCCGACACCCGCGTAACACTCTCCGAACCACCTTCACGTTGCCGGAGTTCAGTCGCAACCCACCGGAGTCGAAGTGTGCGCCAGAAATACAAGGACGTCGCCGGAAACCTGCAAGTGGCCGCACGTACCGACGCCGGAGTTTACGGAGACTACGACGGAGTCTCGTTCCTGTTCGTTTCGGTATACTTTTCATATATTCTTTCTATCCGTTTTATTGTAATAAACATGATCCTAAATATACCATGCCTTTAAACACCAAGCATAACAGTGGGTTTTTGTTTTAACTATCTCTTGTTCTTGTTCGGTTTGGGAGATAACCAATGGATCTATTTAAGAGCTAAACAAAACAAGGATTAACACAGCACAGTTGGTTGTTCTGTCTCGGGTTCGACCCGATTCCGTCGTTAATCGCTATTTTATTTTTCCTTCCTTGAAACCCACTACTCATCCATAAGTTGTAATTAAAATGATACATATGGGCATTTGGTTTGGTGGTTACTGTTCGGCTGGTTTGGTGTCTAGCAACATGAACTGTTGAAAAGGTTTTATTTTAAAACTAATAATAATAATAATAATAATAATAATAATAATAATAATAATAATAATTTTATTTCTTTTTTTAAACCCTTATGTACATTATTGATAGAAAACGGTTTCTACTTTAAAGTCTTTTTCTTTTATAACTAAACCTTTAACAACTAATTAACAAATTATTTAAAATTCTTTTATAAGATTAAAAGTAATAATGAGATAAGTTAAGAATTAAAAATTAATCAAATTATAAATCGTAAGCAATAGGGATTATATTTAACCTACAAATGTTAATAACTTCCTTACATGTTATTTTAATTATCTAGGATAACCGTTTCATTCATTCGGTTTCTCCAATCTTTACTCGTGCATTACTTACAAGAAATCGCAACGCAACCAATGTGAGTATACTCGATCCCTTCTTCCCCTTTACACTTTGGGATGCAACATGTATAATTATGCAAACTTCTTTAAACTAAACTAAACATACTCAATCCTTGTACAAACATGAAACTAATGTGCTTTACTTATGATTCTTGTATGCTCTATTTGAACGATTTGGAACGTATATGCTCATTAACTTTGCTAGCCCACCTTAACAATTATAGCGCTATAGGATTTACGCACCGCCCTTGAGACTTGGGGGTATTGTTAAGTTAAACATTTACTATCCCGCTATCAATTGGGATTAGACTATTTTATGCGTTGGATTCTTGGGTTTGATCATAGTGTACGCCAAAATTGCATACTAGTAATTCACATATTATGAGTCATGTTGGATTTGAGTTTTTATTCTATTATGCTATGTAAACAAACTTGTATACTCGCTCATTGCCTTTGCATTGAAACTCTATTTTAATACATGTTGCAGGTTGAATTATGAAGTATGGATGACTGATGAAACAAGTGTAGGGTGGACTAGATACACACCTTAATTATCTATCTTCTCATGTTATGTGATTTGTTGAACTATGTTGTATTTCTTTTTGGGGATTTGTATGACAATTTGGTATTGAAATGAAATTCGGATTTAATTAAATATTGTCACATAGTGTTATGATGTTTTGAGCAATTTGTTCGTCTCATCCCGATGTTTCCGCCATCGGTTGGGGTGTGACAGATCGAGGTTCTCGGCATTGAAAAATCTTCGTAAACTAAATCACACGTGTATAAGCTGACATTGAAGAGATATACAGTCAAGAAAATCAAGAGCAATGGTGATATATATGCGGATTAGACACCAAAAAATAAACACTCAAAAAATAGCTTCAATTTAAGGTATGTGTTTAGTGACGGTATCAGATTCCTAATTGATGGAGAAAGGTCTGGTGGCAAGAAAAGCTGCTTCCAGGAAGTTGTCAAGTGTTGTCGCACGACGATTCCATTCTTGTGTGGTTGGTTTGGACCTTGTTCCTGTATCTCGAATCCTAGCCCGGTATATCCCATTTTAGTTTTACACCTTTGTGAAGCTTACGCCTTTTTTACTCTCTGATCGAGGTTATCGGCATTGAAAATTCTTCGGAAACTAAATCACACGTGTATATGTTGACATTTAAGAGATATACAGCCAAGAAAACCAAGAGCAATGGTGATATATATGCGGATTAGACACCAAAAAATAAACACTCAAAAAATAGCTACAATTTAAGGTATGTGTTTAGTGACGGCATCGGATTCCTAATTGATGGAGAAAGGTCTGGTGGCAAGAAAAGCTGCTTCCAAGAGGTTATCAAGTGTTTTCGCTCGACGATTCCATTCTTGGGTGGTTGGTTTTGCCCATGTTCCTGTAACTCGAATCCTAGCCCGGTATATCCCATTTTAGTTTTACACCATTGTGAACCTTACGGCTTTTTTACTCTCTGATCGAGGTTCTCGGCATTGAAAACTCATCGTAAACTAAATCACACGTGTATATGTTGACATTTAAGAGATAAACAGTCAAGTAAATCAAGAGCAATGGTGATATGTATGCGGATTAGACACCAAAAAATAAACACTCAAAAATAGCTACAATTTTAGTTATGTGTTTAGTGACGGCATCAGATTCCTAATTGATAGAGAAAGGTCTGGTGACAAGAAAAGCTGCTTGTAGGAGGTTGTCAATTGTTTTCACTCGACGATTCCATTCTTGGTTGGTTGGTTTGGCCCTTGTTCCAGTAACTCGAATCCTTGCCCGGTATATCCCATTTTAGTTTTACACCATTGTGAACCTTATGCCTTTTTTACTCTCTGATCGAGGTTCTCGGCATTGGAAAATCTTCGTAAACTAAATCACACGTGTATATGTTGACATTTAAGAGATATACAGCCAAGAAAATCAAGAGAAATGATGGTATATATGCGGATTAGGCTCCAAAAAAACACTCAAAAAATAGCTACAATTTAAGGTATGAGATTCCAAATTGATGGAGAAAGGTCTTGTGGCAAGAAAAGCTGCTTTCAGGAGGTTGTCAAGTGTTTTCGCTCGACGATTCCATTTTTGGGTTGTTGGTTTGGCCCTGGTTCCTGTAACTCGAATTTTAGCCCGGTATATCCCATTTTAGTTTTACACCATTGTGAACCTTACGCCTTTTTTACTCTCCTATCGAGGTTCTCGGCATTAAAAAATCTTCGTAAACTAAATCACACGTGTTTATGTTGACATTTAAGAGATATACAGCCAAGAAAATCAAGAGCAATGGTGATATATATGCGGATTAGACACCATAAAATAAACACTAAAAAATATCTACAATTTAATGTATGTGTTTAGTGACGGCATCAGATTCTTTATTGATGGAGAAAGGTCTTGTAGCAAGAAAAGTTGCTTCCAGGAGGTTGTCATGTGTTTTCGCTCGACAATTCCATTCTTGGGTGGTTAGTTTGGCCCTTGTTCCTGTAACTCGAATCCTAGCTCGGTATATCCCATTTTAGTTTTACAATATTGTGAACCTTACGAATTTTTTACTCTCTGATCGAGGTTCTAGGCATTGAAAAATCTTTGTAAACTAAATCACACGTGTATATATTGACATTTAAGATATATACAACCAAGAAAACCAAGAGCAATGGTGATATATATGCGGATTAGACACCAAAAAATAAACACTGAAAAAATAGCTACAATTTAAGGTATGTGTTTAGTGACGGCATTAGATTCTTAATTGATGGAGAAAGGTCTAGTAGCAAGAAAAGCTGCTTCCAGGAGGTTATCAAGTGTTTTTGCTCGACGATTCCATTCTTGGGTGGTTAGTTTGGCAGTAGTTCCGGTAACTCGAATCCGAGCTCGGTATATCCCATTTTAGTTTTACAATATTGTGAACCTCACACATTTTTTACGCTCTGATCGAGGTTCTCGGCATTGAAAAATCTTCGTAAACTAAATCACACATGTTTATGTGGACATTTAAGAGATATACAGCCAAGAAAATCAAGAGCAATGGTGATATATATGCGGATTAGACACCAAAAAATAAACACTCAAAAAATAGCTACAATTTAAGGTATGTGTTTAGTGACGGCATCAGATTCCTAATTGATGGAGAAATGTCTAGTGGTAAGAAAAGCTGCTTTCAGGAGGTTCTCAAGTGTTTTCGCACGACGATTCCATTCTTGGGTGGTTGGTTTGGCCCTTGTTCCTGTATCTCGAATCCTAGCCCGGTATATACCATTTTAGTTTCACACCTTTGTGAAGCTTACGCCTTTTTTACTCTTTGATCGAGGTTCTCGGCATTGAAAAATCTTCGTAAACTAAAACACACGTGTATATGTTGACATTTAAGAGATATACAGCCAAGAAAACCAAGAGCAATGGTGATATATATGCGGATTAGACACCAAAAAATAAACACTAAAAAAATAGCTACAATTTAAGGTATGTGTTTAGTGACGGCATCAGATTCCTAATTGATGGAGAAAGGTCTGGTGGCAAGAAAAGCTGCTTCCAAGAGGTTGTCAAGTGTTTTCGCTCGACGATTCTATTCTTGGGTGGTTGGTTTGGCCATTGTTCCTGTAACTCGAATCCTATCCCGGTATACCCCATTTTAGTTTTACACCATTGTGAACCATACGCCTTTTTTACTCTCTGATCGAGGTTCTCGGCATTGAAAACTCATCGTAAACTAAATCACACGTGTATATGTTGACATTTAAGAGATAAACAGTCAAGTAAATCAAGAGCAATGGTGATATGTATGCGGATTAGACACCAAAAAATAAACACTCAAAAAATAGCTACAATTTTAGGTATGTGTTTAGTGACGGCATCAGATTCCTAATTGATGGAGAAAGGTCTGGTGACAAGAAAAGCTGCTTGTAGGAGGTTGTCAATTGTTTTCACTCGACGATTCCATTCTTGGTTGGTTGGTTTGGCCTTTGTTCCAGTAACTCGAATCCTACCCCGGTATATCCCATTTTAGTTTTACACCATTGTGAACCTTATGCCTTTTTTACTCTCTGATCGAGGTTCTCGGCATTGGAAAATCTTCGTAAACTAAATCACACGTGTGTATGTTGACATTTAAGAGATATACAACCAAGAAAATCAATAGAAATGATGATATATATGCGGATTAGGCTCCAAAAAAACACTCAAAAATAACTACAATTTAAGGTATGAGATTCCAAATTGATGGAGAAAGGTCTTGTGGCAAGAAAAGCTGCTTTCAGGAGGTTGTCAAGTGTTTTCGCTCGACGATTGCATTCTTGGGTTGTTGGTTTTGCCCTGGTTCTTGTAACTCGAATTTTAGCCCGGTATATCCCATTTTAGTTTTACACCATTGTGAACCTTACGCCTTTTTTACTCTCCTGTCGAGGTTCTCGGCATTAAAAATCTTCGTTAACTAAATCACACGTGTTTATGTTGACATTTAAAGGATATACAGCCAAGAAAATCAAGAGCAATGGTGATATATATGCGGATTAGAAACCAAAAAATAAACACTAAAAAATATCTACAATTTAATGTATGTGTTTAGTGACGGCATCAGATTCTTAATTGATGGAGAAAGGTCTGGTAGCAAGAAAAGTTGCTTCCAGGAGGTTGTCATGTGTTTTCGCTCGACAATTCCATTCTTGGGTGGTTAGTTTGGCCCTTGTTCCTGTAACTCGAATCCTAGCTCGGTATATCCCATTTTAGTTTTACAATATTGTGAACCTTACGCCTTTTTTACTCTCTGATCGAGGTTCTAGGCATTGAAAAATCTTTGTAAACTAAATCACACGTGTATACGTTGACATTTAAGAGATATACAACCAAGAAAACCAAGAGCAATGGTGATATATATGCGGAGTAGACACCAAAAAGTAAACACTGAAAAAATAGTTACAATTTAAGGTATGTGTTTAGTGACGGCATCAGATTCTTAATTGATGGAGAAAGGTCTAGTAGCAAGAAAAGTTGCTTCCAGGAGGTTATCAAGTGTTTTTGCTCGACGATTCCATTCTTGGGTGGTTAGTTTGGCAGTAGTTCCTGTAACTCGAATCCTAGCCCGGTATATCCCATTTTAGTTTTACAACATTGTGAACCTTACGCCTTTTTTAATCTATGATCGAGGTTCTCGGCATTGAAAAATCTTCGTAAACTAAATCACACGTGTATATGTTGACATTTAAGAGATATACAGCCCAGAAAACCAAGAGCAATGGTGATATATATGCGGATTAGACACCAAAAAATAAACACTCAAAAAATAGCTACAATTTAAGGTATGTGTTTAGTGATGGCATCAGATTCCTAATTGATGGAGAAAGGTCTGGTGGCAAGAAAAGCTTCTTCGAAGAGGTTGTCAAGTGTTTTCGCTCGACGATTCCATTCTTGGGTGGTTGGTTTGGCCCTTGTTCCTGTAACTCGAATCCTATCCCGGTATATCTCATTTTAGATTTACACCATTGTGAACCTTACGCCTTTTTTACTCTCTGATCGAGGTTCTCGGCATTGGAAAATCTTCGTAAACTAAATCACACGTGTATATGTTGACATTTAAGAGATATACAGCCAAGAAAATCATGAGAAATGATGATATATATGCGGATTAGGCTCCAAAAAAACACTTAAAAATAGCTACAATTTAAGGTATGAGATTCCAAATTGATGGAGAAAGGTCTTGTGGCAAGAAAAGCTGCTTTCAGGAGGTTGTCAAGTGTTTTCGCTCGACGATTCCATTCTTGGGTTGTTGGTTTGGCCCTAGTTCCTGTAACTCGAATTTTAGCCCGGTATATCCCATTTTAGTTTTACACCATTGTGAACCTTACGCCTTTTTTACTCTCCTATCGAGGTTCTCGGCATTAAAAAATCTTCGTAAACTAAATCACACGTGTTTATGTTGACATTTAAGAGATATACAGCCAAGAAAATCAAGAGCAATGGTGATATATATGCGGATTAGAAACCAAAAAATAAACACTAAAAAATATCTACAATTTAATGTATGTGTTTAGTGACGGCATCAGATTCTTAATTGATGGAGAAATGTCTGGTAGCAAGAAAAGTTGCTTCCAGGAGGTTGTCATGTGTTTTCGCTCGACAATTCCATTCTTGGGTGGTTAGTTTGGCCCTTGTTCCTGTTACTCGAATCCTAGCTCGGTATATCCCATTTTAGTTTTACAATATTGTGAACCTTACGCCTTTTTTACTCTCTGATCGAGGTTCTAGGCATTGAAAAATCTTTGTAAACTAAATCACACGTGTATACGTTGACATTTAAGAGATATACAACCAAGAAAACCAAGAGCAATGGTGATATATACGCGGATTAGACACCAAAAAATAAACACTGAAAAAATAGCTACAATTTAAGGTATGTGTTTAGTGACGGCATCAGATTCTTAATTGATGGAGAAAGGTCTAGTAGCAAGAAAAGTTGCTTCCAGGAGGTTATCAAGTGTTTTTGCTCGACGATTCCATTCTTGGGTGGTTAGTTTGGCAGTAGTTCCTGTAACTCGAATCCTAGCCCGGTATATCCCATTTTAGTTTTACAACATTGTGAACCTTACGCCTTTTTTAATCTATGATCGAGGTTCTCGGCATTGAAAAATCTTCGTAAACTAAATCACACGTGTATATGTTGACATTTAAGAGATATACAGCCAAGAAAACCAAAAGCAATGGTGATATATATGCGGATTAGACACCAAAAAATAAACACTCAAAAAATAGCTACAATTTAAGGTATGTGTTTAGTGATGGCATCAGATTCCTAATTGATGGAGAAAGGTCTGGTGGCAAGAAAAGCTGCTTCCAAGAGGTTGTCAAGTGTTTTCGCTCGACGATTCCATTCTTGCGTGGTTGGTTTGGCCCTTGTTCCTGTAACTCGAATCCTATCCCGGTATATCCCATTTTAGTTTTACATCATTGTGAACCTTACGCCTTTTTTACTCTCTGATCGAGGTTCTCGGCATTGAAAACTCATCGTAAACTAAATCACACGTGTATATGTTGACATTTAAGAGATAAACAGTCAAGTAAATCAAGAGCAATGGTGATATGTATGCGGATTAGACACCAAAAAATAAACACTTAAAAAATAGCTAAAATTTTAGGTATGTGTTTAGTGACGGCATCAGATTCCTAATTGATGGAGAAATGTCTGGTGACAAGAAAAGCTGCTTGTAGGAGGTTGTTAATTGTTTTCACTCGACAATTCAATTCTTGGTTGGTTGGTTTGGCCCTTGTTCCAGTAACTCGAATCCTAGCCCGGTATATCCCATTTTAGTTTTACACCATTGTGAACCTTATGCCTTTTTTACTCTCTGATCGAGGTTCTCGGCATTGGAAAATCTTCGTAAACTAAATCACACGTGTATATGTTGACATTTAAGAGATATACAGCCAAGAAAATCAAGAGAAATGATGATATATATGCGGATTAGGCTCTAAAAAAACACTCTAAAAATAGCTACAATTTAAGGTATGAGATTCCAAATTGATGGAGAAAGGTCTTGTGGCAAGAAAAGCTGCTTTCAGGAGGTTGTCAAGTGTTTTCGCTCGACGATTCCATTCTTGGGTTGTTGGTTTGGCCCTGGTTCCTGTAACTCGAATTTTAGCCCGGTATATCCCATTTTAGTTTTACACCATTGTGAACCTTACGCCTTTTTTACTCTCCTATCGAGGTTCTCGGCATTAAAAAATCTTCGTAAACTAAATCACACGTGTTTATGTTGACATTTAAGAGATATACAACCAAGAAAATCAAGAGCAATGGTGATATATATGCGGATTAGAAACCAAAAAATAAACACTAAAAAATATCTACAATTTAATGTATGTGTTTAGTGACGGCATCAGATTCTTAATTGATGGAGAAAGGTCTGGTAGCAAGAAAAGTTGCTTCCAGGAGGTTGTCATGTGTTTTCGCTCGACAATTCCATTCTTGGGTGGTTAGTTTGGCCCTTGTTCCTGTAACTCGAATCCTAGCTCGGTATATCCCATTTTAGTTTTACAATATTGTGAACCTTACGCCTTTTTTACTCTCTGATCGAGGTTCTAGGCATTGAAAAATATTTGTAAACTAAATCACACGTGTATATGTTGACATTTAAGAGATATACAACCAAGAAAACCAAGAGCAATGGTGATATATATGCGGATTAGATACCAAAAAATAAACACTGAAAAAATAGTTACAATTTTAGGTATGTGTTTAGTGACGGCATCAGATTCTTAATTGATGGAGAAAGGTCTAGTAGCAAGAAAAGTTGCTTCCAGGAGGTTATCAAGTGTTTTTGCTCGACGATTCCATTCTTGGGTGGTTAGTTTGGCAGTAGTTCCTGTAACTCGAATCCTAGCCCGTTATATCCCATTTTAGTTTTACAACATTGTGAACCTTACGCGTTTTTTAATCTATGATCGAGGTTCTCGGCATTGAAAAATCTTCGTAAACTAAATCACACGTGTATATGTTGACATTTAAGAGATATACAGCCAAGAAAACCAAGAGCAATGGTGATATATATGCGGATTACACACCAAAAAATAAACACTCAAAAAATAGCTACAATTTAAGGTATGTGTTTAGTGACGGCATCAGATTCCTAATTGATGGAGAAAGGTCAGGTTGCAAGAAAAGCTGCTTCCAGGAGGTTGTCAAGTGTTTTCGCACGACGATTCCATTCTTGGGTGGTTGGTTTGGCCCTTGTTCCTGTAACTCGAATCCTAGCCCGGTATATCCCGTTTTAGTTTTACACCTTTGTGAACCTTACGCCTTTTTTACTCTCTGATCGAGGTTCTCGGCATTGAAAAATCTTCGTAAACTAAATCACACGTGTATATGTTGACATTTAAGAGATATACAGCCAAGAAAACCAAGAGCAATGGTGATATATATGCGGATTAGACACCAAAAAATAAACACTCAAAAAATAGCTACAATTTAAGGTATGTGTCTAGTGACGGCATCAGATTTCTAATTGATGGATAAAGGTCTGGTGGCAAGAAAAGCTGCTTACAATAGGTTGTCAAGTGTTTTCGCTCGACGATTCCATTCTTGGGTGGTTGGTTTGGCCCTTGTTCCTGTAACTCGAATCCTATCCCGGTATATCCCATTTTAGTTTTACACCATTGTGAACCTTACGCCTTTTTTACTCTTTGATCGAGGTTCTCGGCATTGAAAACTCATCGTAAATTAAATCACACTATGTTGACATTTAAGAGATAAACAGTCAAGTAAATCAAAAGCAATGGTGATATGTATGCGGATTAGACACCAAAAAATAAACACTCAAAAAATAGCTACAATTTTAGGTATGTGTTTAGTGACGGCATCAGTTTCCTAATTGATGGAGAAAGGTTTATTGGCAAAAAAAGCTGCTTCCAGGAGGTTGTCAAGTGTTTTCGCTCGACGACTCCATTTCTTGGGTGGTTGGTTTGGCCCTTGTTCCTGTAACTCGAATCCTAGCCCGGTATATCCCATTTTAGTTTTACACCATTGTGAACCTTACGCCTTTTTTACTCTCTGATCGAGGTTCTCGGTATTGGAAAATCTTTGTAAACTAAATCACACGTGTATATGTTGACATTTAAGAGATATACAGAAAAGAAATTCACGAGAAATGG
Organism: Helianthus tuberosus; assembly: GCA_030545235.1. NCBI lineage: Eukaryota > Viridiplantae > Streptophyta > Magnoliopsida > Asterales > Asteraceae > Helianthus > Helianthus tuberosus. The sequence goes on from CM060450.1 coordinate 178,106,578, forward strand.
TGGTATATATGCTGATTAGGCGCCAAAAAAAAACACTCAAAAAATACCTACAATTTAAGGTATGTGTTTAGTGACGACATGAGATTCCAAATTGATGGAGAAAGGTGTGTTGGCAAGAAAAGCTGCTTCCAGGAGGTTATCAAGTGTTTTCGATCGACGATTCCATTCTTGGGTGGTTGGTTTAGCCCTTGCTCTTGTAACTCGAATCCTAGCCCGGTATATATCCCATTTTAGTTTTACACAATTGTGAACCTTACACCTTTTTTACTCTCTGATCGAGGTTCTCGGCATTGAAAAATCTTCTTAAACTAAATCGCACGTGTTTATGTGGACATTTAAGAGATATATAATCAAGAAAATCAAGAGCAATGGTGATATATATGCGGATTAGACACCAAAAAATAAACACTAAAAAATTGCTACAATTTAATGTATGTGTTTAGTGACGGCATGAGATTCCTAATTGATGGAGTAAGGTCTAGTGGCAAGAAAAGCTGCTTTCAGGAGTTCTCAAGTGTTTTCGCTCGCCGATTCCATTCTTGGGTTGTTGGTTTGGCCCTGGTTCCTGTAACTCGAATCCTAGCTCGTTATATATCCCATTTTAGTTTTACAATATTGTGAACCTCACACCTTTTTTACTCTCTGATCGAGGTTCTCGGCATTGAAAAATCTTCTTAAACTAAATCACACATGTTTATGTGGACATTTAAGAGATACACAACCAAGAAAATCAAGAGCAATGGTGATATATATGCGGATTAGACACAAAAAATAAACACTAAAAAATTGCTACAATTTAATGTATGTGTTTAGTGACGGCATGAGATTCCTAATTGATGGAGAAATGTCTAGTGGCAAGAAAAGCTGCTTTCAGGAGGTTCTCAAGTGTTTTCGCTCGCCGATTCCATTCTTGGGTTGTTGGTTTGGCCCTGGTTCCTGTAACTCGAATCCTAGCTCGGTATATCTCATTTTAGTTTTACACCATTGTGAACCTTACGCCTTTTTTACTCTCTTATCGAGGTTCTCGGCATTAAAAAATCTTCGTAAACTAAATCACACGTATATATGTTGACATTGAAGATATATACAGTCAAGAAAATCAAGAGCAATGGTGATATATATGCGGATTAGACACCAAAAAATAAACACTCAAAAAATAGCTACAATTTAAGGTATGTGTTCAGTGACGTCATCGGATTCTTAATTGATGGAGAAAGTTCTGGTAGCAAGAAAAGTTGCTTCCAAGAGGTTGTCAAGTGTTTTCGCTTGACAATTCCATTCTTGGGTGGTTGGTTTGGCCCTTGTTCCAGTAACTCGAATGCTAGCCCGGTATATCCCATTTTAGTTTTACAATATTGTGAACCTTACGCCTTTTTTACTCTCTGATCGAGGTTCTCAGCATTGAAAAATCTTTGTAAACTAAATCACACGTGTATATGTTGACATTTAAGAGATACACAACCAAGAAAACCAAGAGCAATGGTGATATATATGCGGATTAGACACCAAAAAATAAACACTCAAAAAATAGCTACAATTTAAGGTATGTGTTTAGTGACGGCATCAGATTCTTAATTGATATAGAAAGGTCTAGTAGCAAGAAAAGTTTCTTCCAGGAGGTTATCAAGTGTTTTCGCTTAACGATTCCATTCTTGGGTTGTTGGTTTGGCACTAGTTCCTGTAACTCGAATCCTAGCCCGGTATATCCCATTTTAGTATTACAACATTGTGAAACTTACGCCTTTTTTAATCTCTGATCGAGGTTCTCGGCATTGAAAAATCTTCGTAAACAAAATCATACGTGTATATGTTGACATTTAAGAAATATACAGCCAAGAAAACCAAGAGCAATGGTGATATATATGCGGATTAGACACCAAAAAATAAACTCTCAAAATATAGCTACAATTTAAGGTATGTGTTTAGTGACTGCATCAGATTGCTAATTGATGGAGAAAGGTCTGCTGGCAAGAAAAGCTGCTTCCAGGAGGTTGTCAAGTGTTTTCGCTGGACGATTCCGTTCCTGGGTGGTTGGTTTGGCCCTTGTTCCTGTAACTCGAATCCTAGCCCGGTATATCCCATTTTAGTTTAACACCATTGTGAACCTTACGCCTTTTTTACTCTCTGATCGAGGTTCTCGGCATTGAAAACTCATCGTAAACTAAATCACACGTGTATATGTTGACATTTAAGAGATAAACAGTCAAGTAAATCAAGAGCAATGGTTATATGTATGCGGATTAGACACCAAAAAATAAAACTTAAAAAATAGCTACAAATTTAGGTATGTGTTTAGTGACGGCATCAGATTCCTAATTGATGGAGAAAGGTCTGGTGGCAAGAAAAGCTGCTTCTAGGAGGTTGTCAAGTGTTTTCACTCGACGATTCCTTTCTTGGTTGGTTGGTTTGGCCCTTGTTCCTGTAACTTGAATCCTAGCCCGGTATATCCCATTTTAGTTTTACACCATTGTGAACCTTACGCCTTTTTTACTCTCTGATCGAGGTTCTCGGCATTGGAAAATCTTCGTAAACAAAATTACACGTCTATATGTTGACATTCAAGAGATATACAGCCAAGAAAATCAAGAGAAATGGTGATATATATGCGGATTAGGCGCCAAAAAAAAAACACTCAAAAAATAGCTACAATTTAAGGTATGTGTTTAGTGACGGCATGAGATTCCAAATTGATGGAGAAAGGTCTGTTGGCAAGAAAAGCTGCTTCCAGGAGGTTGTCAAGTGTTTTTGATCGACGATTCCATTCTTGGGTGGTTGGTTTAGCCCCTGCTCCTGTAACTCGAATCCTAGCCCGGTATATTCCATTTTAGTTTTACACCATTGTGAACCTTAGACCTTTTTTTCTCTCTGATCGAGGTTCTCGGCATTGAAAAATCATCGTAAACTTAATTACACGTATATAAGTTGACATTAAGAAGATATATAGTCAAGAAAATCAAGAGCAATGGTGATATATATATGCGGACTAGACACCAAAAAATAGCTACAATTTAAGGAATGTGTTTAGTGACGGCATCAGTTTCCTAATTAATGAGAAAGGTTTAGTGGCAAGAAAAGCTGCTTGCAGGAGGTTGTCAAGTGTTTTCGCTCGACGACTCCATTTCTTGGGTGGTTGGTTTGGCCCTTGTTCCTGTAACTCGAATCCTAGCCCGGTATATCCCAATTTAGTTTTACACCATTATGAACCTAACGTGTTTTTTACTCTCTAATCGAGGTTCTCAGCATTGAAAAATCTTCGTAAACTAAATGACACGTGTATTTTTTGACATTTAAGTGATATACAGCCAAGAAAACAAAGAGCAATGGTGATATATATGCGGATTAGACACCAAAAAATAAACACTCAAAAAATAGCTACGATTTAAGGTACGTGTTTAGGGACGGAAACAGATTCCTAATTGATGGAGAAATGTCTGGTGGCAAGAAAAGCTGCTTCCAGGAGGTTGTCAAGTGTTTTAGCTCGACGACTCGATTCTTGGGTGGTTGGTTTGGCCCTTGTTCCTGTAACTCGAATCCTAGCCCGGTATATCCCATTTTAGTTTTACACCATTGTGAACCTTACGCCTTTTTTACTCTCTGATCGAGGTTCTCGGCATTGAAAACTCATCGTAAATTAAATCACACTATGTTGACATTTAAGAGATAAACAGTCAAGTAAATCAAGAGCAATGGTGATATGTTTGCGGATTAGACACCAAAAAATAAACACTCAAAAAATAGCTACAATTTTAGGTATGTGTTTAGTGACGGCATCAGTTTCCTAATTGATGGAGAAAGGTTTAGTGGCAAGAAAAGCTGCTTCAAGGAGGTTGTCAAGTGTTTTCGCTCGACGACTCCGTTTCTTGGGTGGTTGGTTTGGCCCTTGTTCCTGTAACTCGAATCCTAGCCCGGTATATCCCATTTTAGTTTTACACCATTGTGAACCTTACGCCTTTTTTACTCTCTGATCGAGGTTCTCGGCATTGAAAACTCATCGTAAATTAAATCACACTATGTTGACATTTAAGAGATAAACAGTCAAGTAAATCAAGAGCAATGGTGATATGTTTGCGGATTAGACACCAAAAAATAAACACTCAAAAAATAGCTACAATTTTAGGTATGTGTTTAGTGACGGCATCAGTTTCCTAATTGATGGAGAAAGGTTTAGTGGCAAGAAAAGCTGCTTCAAGGAGGTTGTCAAGTGTTTTCGCTCGACGACTCCGTTTCTTGGGTGGTTGGTTTGGCCCTTGTTCCTGTAACTCGAATCCTAGCCCGGTATATCCCATTTTAGTTTTACACCATTGTGAACCTTACGCCTTTTTTACTCTCTGATCGAGGTTCTCGGTATTGGAAAATATTCGTAAACTAAATCACACATGTATATGTTGACATTTAAGAGATATACAGACTAGAAAATCAAGAGAAATAGTGATATATATGCGGATTAGGCGCCAAAAAAAACACACAAAAAATACCTACAATTTAAGGTATGTGTTTAGTGACGGCATGAGATTCCAAATTGATGGAGAAAGGTCTGTTGGCAAGAAAACCTGCTTCCAGGAGGTTGTCAAGTGTTTTCGATCGACGATTCCATTCTTGGGTGGTTGGTTTAGCCCTTGCTCCTGTAACTCGAATCCTAGCCCGGTATATCCCATTTTAGTTTTACACCATTGTGAACCTTACACCTTTTTTACTCTCTGATCGAGGTTCTCGGCATTGAAAAGTCTTCTTAAACTAAATCACACGTGTTTATGTGGACATTTAAGAGATATACAACCAAGAAAATCAAGAGCAATGGTGATATATATGCGGATTAGACACCAAAAATAAACACTAAAAAATTGCTACAATTTAATGTATGTGTTTAGTGACGGCATGAGATTCCTAATTGATGGAGAAAGGTCTAGTGGCAAGAAAAGCTGCTTTTAGGAGGTTCTCAAGTGTTTTCGCTCGCCGATTCCATTCTTGGGTAGTTGGTTTGGCCCTGGTTCCTGTAACTTGAATCCTAGCTCGGTATATCTCATTTTAGTTTTACACCATTGGGAACCTTACGCCTTTTTTACTCTCTTATCAGGGTTCTCGGCATTAAAAAATCTTCGTAAACAAAATCACACGTATATATGTTGACATTGAAGAGATATACAGTCAAGAAAATCAAGAGCAATGGTGATATATATGGTGATATATATCAAGAAAATCATAAAATAACTACAATTTAAGTTATGTGTTTAGTGACGGCATCGGATTCTTAATTGATGAAGAAAGGTATGGTAGCAAGAAAAGTTGCTTCCAGGAGGTTGTCAAGTGTTTTCGCTTGACAATTCCATTCTTGGGTGGTTGGTTTGGCCCTTGTTCCTGTAACTCGAATCCTAGCCCGGTATATCCCATTTTAGTTTTACAATATTGTGAACCTTACGCCTTTTTTACTCTCTAATCGAGGTTCTCGGCATTGAAAAATCTTTGTAAACTAAATCACAGGTGTATATGTTGACATTTAAGAGATATACAACCAAGAAAACCAAGAGCAATGGTGATATATATGCGGATTAGACACCAAAAAATAAACACTCAAAAAATAGCTACAATTTAAGCTATGCATTTAGTGACAGCATCAGATTCCTAATTGATGGAGAAAGGTCTGGTGGCAAGAAAAGATGCTTCCAGGAGGTTGTCAAGTGTTTTCGCACGACGATTCCATTCTTGGGTGGTTGGTTTGGCCCTTGTTCCTGTAACTCGAATCCTAGCCCGGTATATCCCACTTTAGTTTTACACCATTATGAACCTTACGCCTTTTTTACTCTCTTATCGAGGTTCTCGGCATTAAAAAATCTTCATAAACTAAATCACACGTATATATGTTGACATTGAAGAGATATACAGTCAAGAAAATCAAGAGAGAGCAATGTCGATATATATGGTTATATATATCAAGAAAATCAAAAAATAGCTACATTTTAAGGTATGTGTTTATTGACGGCATCGGATTCTTAATTGATGGAGAAAGGTCTGGTAGCAAGAAAAGTTTCTTACAGGAGGTTGTCAAGTGTTTTCTCTTGACAATTCCTTTCTTGGGTGGTTGGTTTGGCCCTTGTTCCTGTAACTCGAATCCTAGCCCGGTATATCCCATTTTTGTTTTACAATATTGTGAACCTTACGCCTTTTTTACTCTCTGATTGAGGTTCTCGGCATTGAAAACTCATCGTAAACTAAATCAAACGTGTATATGTTGACATTTAAGAGATAAACAGTCAAGTAAATCAAGAGCAATGGTTATATGTATGCGGATTAGACACCAAAAAATAAACACTAAAAAAAATAGCTACAATTTTAGGTATGTGTTTAGTGACGGTATTAGATTCCTAATTGATGGAGAAAGGTCTGGTGGCAAGAAAGGCTGCTTCTAGGAGGGTGTCAAGTGTTTTCACTCGACGATTCCATTCTTGGTTGGTTGGTTTGGCCGTTGTTCCTGTAACTCGAATCCTAGCCCGGTATATCCCATTTTAGTTTTACACCATTGTGAACCTTACGCCTTTTTTACTCTCTGATCGAGGTTCTCGGCATTGGAAAATCTTCGTAAACTAAATTACACGTGTATATGTTGACATATAAGAGATATACAACCAAGAAAATCAAGAGAAATGGTGATATATATGCGGATTAGGCGCAAAAAAAAAACTCAAAAAACAGCTACAATTTAAGGTATGTGTTTAGTGACGGCATGAGATTCCAAATTGATGGAGAAAGGTCTGTTGGCAAGAAAAGCTGCTTCCAGGAGGTTGTCAGCTGTTTTTGATCGACGATTCCATTCTTGGGTGGTTGGTTTAGCCCTTGCTCCTGTAACTCGAATCCTAGCCCGGCATATTCCATTTTAGTTTTACACCATTGTGAACCTTACACCTTTTTTACTCTCTGATCGAGGTTCTCGGCATTGAAAAATCTCCTTAAATTAAATCACACGTGTTTATGTTGACATTTAAGAGATGTACAACCAAGAAAATCAAGAACAATGGTGATATATATGCAGATTAGACACCAAAAAATAAACACTAAAAAATTGCTACAATTTAATGTATGTGTTTATTGACGGCATGAGATTCCTAATTGATGGAGAAAGGTCTGGTGGCAAGAAAAGCTGCTTTCAGGAGGTTGTCAAGTGTTTTCGCTCGACGATTCCATTCTTGGGTTGTTGGTTTGGCCCTGGTTCTTGTAACTCGAATCGTAGCACGGTATGTCCCATTTTAGTTTTACACCATTGTGAATGTTGGTGCATGTTATATGACAACAGCTTTGGATTGGTCTTTGGATATTAAACAGAAGATTGGATCATGAAGACTTAAAGAAAAACGAGTTCTATAAAGCCCAATCAGTCCAAGTTTGTACTAAGTCTATTAGGCCCAAGTTTATGTAACAAATGTAATATGGGCAAAGCCCAATTCGAGATCTTGGCTGTGTGTATATAAACAGCCTTAGTCTTGAGTTGTAGTGTTAGACACTAGAGACACTTTAGACAACTAGAGAGAGCATTCAAGTGTGAGAGGTTAAGAACAAAACAGAAATCGGCTGTTAGGTTCTTGTAGATCTTAGTGATTGTAAAACGTTTCTAAAGGTTTGATAATCACAGAAGATCAGTTTGAAAGCTTGCGTGTTTGTGTGTTCGAGTTCTTGTTCTTCTACATAATCTTGTTTCTGGGTTCGAAGATCAATCAAGGGGATTCCGCACCCTTGATAGATTAACAGTCTTGTAAAGATCCATTCGTGATTCAGGGACCTACATTTGGTATCAGAGCGTTTGCTCTTGTGCATGGTTCAAGACTGAAGACTGGATTCAAGTTGTGTTTCGGTTGAAGAAGTTTTGGTGTCTCATTCAAAATTTTCGTGAAGAACAGCAAGAACAAGGAAGAACAGTTCAAAATTCTGAGTTTTGATCTGTTTGGTAGTTGGTTGTTTGAAAATTTCGAGTTAAAGTTCTGGGTTTTTGCGAAGAACACGAAGAACACGAAGAACACGAAGAACACGAAGAACACTTGAAGAACAGTTTAAATTCGTGTACTTTAATCTGTTTTGATTATTTGTTTTGACTGTTTTCGTGTTTTGTAGGAAATCTGATTGAGACTTTGCTTGAAAAGTTTCAAAAGAGGAAGCAGATTTCGTGTTGGTCAGCTGCTGCAGTTGTTAGCTGCTGCATGTTTTTGGATTGGGTGGCTGGGTGGCCCAATCAGCTCTTGAGCGAATTTAACAGATATCTCGGAGACCAGCGAAATTAAGTGAAACCAGCATATTTATCGGCGACGTTAAATCCAAAGGCGACTTTGGTAACCGTGTGATTGTCCACAGCGAAATCATCACAGTTTCAGCGACTTCACTAGTCGTCGTGATAGCGAAATTATACCAGCGAATTTTTCCAGCAAAGATAACCAGCGAAATTAACTCAGAACCAGCGAATTTAAGAGAGAAATTAAGGGGTGGAATTTCAGTTGGCAAGCGTCGAAAATATTTCAGAGTTTTGCAAATAGAAATTGATCCGTAGCTCGTTTGGAGAAACTGTTTGCACCGTTGAACTCGTGGGATTTTTAGGACAAAAAAAAAAAAAAAAAAAAAAAACACAAATAAGTACCCTCAGGACCAGAGACCTTATAGAAATCATGCCCCATTTCCATCAACAGGTCCAAGATCCAAGACTCCAATTAGGGGTGATGGATCTTGGATGGATGTTCAAGTAGTAGGTGAATTTGGACGACCCAAGACCATTAAGGCTTGGGTCCCCCAATCTAACTAATCTTTCGGTTGGTGTGTGCAGGAGCTGCTAAGGAGGATTATCAACTTATGGTATGTTGATAGTGGCTGCTCCAGGCACATGACGGGGGATGCGAGGTTGTTTTCTGAATTTGAAGAATTTGATGGTGGACATGTAAATTTTGCTGGTGCTAAAGGTGGAAAAATTACTGGACGAGGAAAAGTGACGAATGGGAAGATCACATTGGACAAAGTGAACTATGTTGAGCAGCTTAAACACAATCTGATGAGCGTGTCACAAGTCTGCGACAAGGGTCACTCGGTCCATTTTACAAATACTGAGGCATTGGTGTTGAAACCGGGTTTGGTCATTCCGGACGATTGGATAGTTATGCGTGCACCAAGGAAAAATGACACTTATGTCATGGACATGGGTGCCAAGGATCCAACTGCTGCGGTGGCGTGTTTACTGTCAAAAGCATCTGAAGCTGAATCAATGTTGTGGCACAGACGCATGGCTCACATTCACTACCGCAAAATGAATTACATTATTAAAAATGAGCTAGTGAAAGGGGTTCCATTGCTGAGGTTTCAAGTGGAAGATAAATGTCTTCCATGCCAAAAGGGAAAACAACACAAGAAACCTCATAAGTCTAAAACAGTAAATTCCATTAATGCCCCTTATGATTTACTTCACATGGATTTATTCGGTCCAGTGAACGTGAGGAGCATAGGTGGAAAGTACTATTGTCTTGTTGTCACTGATGATTACTCACGTTATTCATGGGTTTTCTTTTTAGGTACAAAAGATGAGACAGCAGAGATGTTGATAGATCTTTTTACAAAATTGGAAAACGTTCATGAGGCAAGGATCAAGAGGATAAGGAGTGATAATGGCACGGAGTTCAAGAATCGAGTTCTGGATCTCTACTGTCTTCGAAAGGGAATTGAACATCAATATTCCGCTCCTTATACTCCTCAACAAAATGGAGTCGCTGAGAGGAAAAACAGGACGTTGATTGAAGCCGCTAGGACGATGCTTTCAGATTCAAAGCTACCAGTTCTTTTCTGGGGAGAAGCTGTGAATACAGCTTGCTACGTCCTAAACAAAGTTTTAACCGTTAAACGTTTTAACAAAACATGTCATGAACTTATGTTTAACGAGAAACCAAACTTAACAGGCTTTGAACCATTTGGATTACCCTGCACCATTGTGCGAAACAAAGATAAACAAAAATTCGGTGAGGTGGCAGATGAAGGCTACTTTCTGGGCTACGTGCCTGGCACACCGAATAAAAGGGTTTTTAATCTAAAAACTGGAAAAATTGAGGTTGTTTTCAATGTAGAAATTACTTCTTACAAACCTCAACAATCAACGAGTGGTCCTGCTATATTATATGATTATGATAGTGTGTTTAAATCGTTTAATATTCCTGAGGTTCCTGATGCAGATGCTTCTCAGCTGATTCAAACAGTGATTGGTGAAGACGATGAAGGTGAATTTATGCCTAGATCAAATGTAGATATGTCAGATGTTCCGGGAACTTCCCAAAGTGCTGCTGATCATGATTCAAGCGATAGTGACTCTGAACCCTTTCAGGGGGAGGATTTCATTAATCCGTTTGCAAATCAAAATATTCAGGGGGAGGTTGGATCAAACCTGGGTGATAATCTAGAAGTCGATGCTGTTGCTACTACACGAGCAAATAGAGATCATCCGGTTGATATGATACTGGGAGATCCTACTGTAGGTGTTCAGACGAGAAGAAGCATAGCAGAAAATTCTGGGCTATTTGTTTCGATTGAAAAGACTGGGATAGTGAACGAGTGCTTGTATAGTTGCTTTATTTCCCAAGAGGAGCCGAAGAACATTCATATGGCTCTTAAAGACAATTCATGGGTTGAAGCTATGCAAGAGGAATTGGCCCAGTTTGCTAAGTTGAAGGTTTGGGAATTGGTGGACCTTCCAAAAGGTGAGAGAGAGATTGGCACTAAATGGGTATTTAGGTGCAAGAAAGATGAAAGAGGTATTGTCACACGCAACAAAGCTCGGTTGGTTGTCAAAGAGGTAATCAGCAAGAAGGGATTGATTACAATGAGGTGTTTGCACCAGTGGCGAGGTTGGAGGCAATTCGTTTGTTTCTGGCTTTTGCTTCATTCAAGGGCTTCAAAGTTTACCAACTAGACGTGAAGAGTGCATTTCTTTAGGGAAAAGTCCAAGAAGTGGTGTATGTCTCACAACCAGATGGGTTCGTTGATCCAGACTATCCAGATCGAGTGTACAAACTTGATAAGGCTTTGTATGGGTTACATCAAGCTCCCAGGGCGTGGCACGAGACACTGTCTACACATCTGGTCAAGAATGGTTTTGAAAGAGGTCAGATTGACGGTACACTGTTCATTAAGAGAAAGAAGGAAGATTTTCTGCTAGTACAGGTATACGTGGATGACATCATCTTTGGGTCATCTGACGAAAACATGTGTAAGGAATTTGAACAGGTGATGAAGAGCAAGTTTGAAATGAGTGCTATGGGTGAGCTGTCTTACTTTCTGGGATTACAAGTTGAACAGAAGGAGGATGGGATGTTTATACATCAAACAAAGTATGTGTATGACATTTTGGCTCGATTCAAAATGAATGATTGCTCTACTTTCAACACACCCATTTGTGAAAACCACAATCTTGGCCCAGATCATGAAAGCACTGAAGATGTTGATCCAACTCAATACAGGGCGATGATTGGTTCTCTAATGTACTTGACTGCTTCAAGACTGTAGGTCCCCTATTCGTATGGATCTTTCACAGAATTGTCTTTCCAATCAAGAGTGCGGAATCCTCTTGATCAGAATATCACAGAAACAAGTAGAAAACAGAAACAGCAAATCACTTTCAAACTGGGTTTACTATTGATTATCCAACTTGCAGTTTACAATCAATTAAAACCCTAACCAACACCAAATTCGTCCAAGCTGTATAGCTCTCACGAAATTCTCACTAGCAACTGTTTTGGCTGATTAACTAATTTTCTGATCAACCTGAACCCTAAAGCCTAACCTTGTTTATATAACACAAGGTTACTACTTGGGCTTGGTTAAACATCATGGACTACGAATTGGACAGGCTCAATTCGCCTCCATCACCCTAATTGGGTTTTGTTTAGCCCAAACTCTATTATCTCACTAATACAAAGCTAAACCCGCTAACCGTTTATCGTTTAACTAATTACAAGATATCCAAAGACCAAATCTAAGCTGTTGTCACAAACATGCACCAACAAACTCCCCCTTGACAATAGCTTCATAAAATAACTTTGTCTTCAGTCATCTTGCAATCTTCATGTAATCTTGCACTATCTTTGGTCTTTGGATAGCTTCAGCTTCAATAGCTTCTGTCAGCAACAGACTCCCCCTAAGCTGATGCATCCAATCACCAAATCTTCAAAACTTTAGCATTTGAGTAAACTCCAGTTTAGCATATGTATAGCAATCTTCAAACTCTTCACTTTGTCTGCAATATAGAAAGGAGGTTCTACCATGCATCCAATCAAACTCTCATCTTCACAGCAACTTCTCAGCAACACAACAACTTCTCAGCAACACACTGCTTCAATCTGTTTACTATAAAACAAACATCTCGAGAAACCATAAGAATTTTTCAACAAAGTTAAATAAATTATTATTTTTCAAGAGATTTGTTAAACTGTATAACAGATTAAGCATTTTCCAATTTATCACCAACACGCAAAACATTTTAATCACACCCTATAACCCGCATGATTTAAAATTTTGAACTCACTTTCTAACACTGTCTCCCCCTATCAGTAACAATTCCTCCAAGAATAACAGTTTTCCGTACGTTAAGAATTTTAAACAGAAAAAGAACACTATTTTTGGATTTTTATATTTTTCTGAAAGCAAGTAAAGACAAAAGCAATAAACACTCTATTTTTGTGAGAATCACTGGTAAGAAGATCATATCAACAAAATCAAACTGTTTTCACACTATTAGATAATTCTTTATTTAATTTTTCGTGAAAAGCAGTCCAAGACGATTACCAGTATGTTTGTCCTCTTAAACAAAATGCATGAACATTTCAAGTACCATTACCGTACGATACGTTAAGGTAATTTTATTACTGATATACTAGCGTGTCCCACTTCAGGATATACCCCCACGATCAAGGTATGCACAAAGATTCATCGTAGTAGGTGAGTATACTGATGTCATCCTTTAAGATATCCTGACAATGTCTAGGTCTGCATATGATCTGTTTTATCATGTTTTTATTGCTTAACAATGAACACCCAAATAAATACTAATCAAATCCTGGAAATATAAACAACACACTCTATCATGCAAGTATCTTCCCTACCACATATTTCACAAGTCCAATCCAGATTTCTGAAATCTTAACTGGGAATAGGTTGAGAAGAGAACAGAATAGATCTTTAGGAGAGATGGTATAATATACAGATCAAATGAGTTTTCTCAGTTTGATATAGGTTTATTGGGTTTCATTTGGGCACTTGAGGGCCTCTTTCGGGTGTATTAGATCTATAGCGCGACAACGTACAGCTAGGTCAGCATGTATCTGGATGCAGCAGAAGCTATCGTTGCCTAGCACCTCCAGGTCAGCATATATCTGGATGCAGCAGAGGAGGTACACGACTTTTTTCAGAGAAGATTTCAGAATCAGATCAAAATTGTGTGTATCGGGACAACATACTGACATTCAAATAGAAATGAGCTAATTCCAAGTGACTTTCTTTCCTGGGGTCATGTACAATTTTAGTTCTGAACAGAAAGACAATCAAGATATCCCCAGATGAAATAACAGTATAAAGACCCAAAACTTCAGATTTTGGCAATCTATCAACGCAATACACCACTGATGTGTTCCCCACTCATACACAGTGCATTTATGTTTATATCACTTTGGTAAGTTGATTATTTCATGCGTTTTGCCTACCGGTACATCATATAATGAAGCTGCTATCACACTTAAGCAATTTAATTTCATTTCAGTGTGACAGTCTAACTTGCCGATGTACTATCATTTCTTCTTTTTCACACAGTGATAACTCATTTTTGATTTTCTATTTTTTATGTTTTTGATTTTTCAAATTTTTTTATTTTTGATTTTTAAGAAAAACATTAAACTATTTACAAAAATTCTTATGAAAAACCAGTTATTCAGGATTCCTCATCCCGTTGAGTTCGACTAAATGTTCAAAGCGAGCCCTGTCAAAAGCTTTAGTATAAAGATCTGCCAGGTTATCTAGTGTGTCAACTTAGCACTTTGAACTTCAATTTAAATCAATCAATATAAATATATCCACAATCTCACACCCCCTTCATATGCCTAGAGCAGCCATTATCAACATAAGTTGATAATCCTCCTTAGCAGCTCCTGCACACACCAACTAAGAAATTAGTTAGATTGGGGAACCCAAGCCTTAATGGTCTTGGGTCGTCCAAATTCACCAACTACTGGAACATCCATCCAATATCCATTACTCCTAACTGGAGTCTTGGATCTCAGACCTGTTGATGTAAATGGGGTTTGATTTCCATAAGGTCTATGGTCCTGAGGGTGCCTATACGTATTTGGACTATTTGACCTTTGGAAATTTTGATTTGGGTATCTTGAATTTTGATTCCAAGAAGCATTATTGTTGTAATTTCTAAAGCCATTGTTATAAAAAGGTCGACCACCATTATTTTGGTATCGATTTTGATATTGACCTTGACTTCTGAAATTATTTGAATATCCATTAAAATTGTTCACTTTTGGTGAACTGCTTCTAGGTCTCTCATATCTGCCTGGTGGAGATCTTGGCTGAAATCTTTGTTGATTTCTTTGAAAACGTGGAACTTGTGGAGTTCCTGTTCCAGCCTTATCTACACCAACAGCAACATTTTCTGGTTGCTTAGGAGCAGATTGCTTTGGAGAATTTGAGCCTTTCTCCTCACTATCACCTATCTTCTCTGGTAATTTCCCTCTCTGTTTTTCACTAAGTTGTGCTTCACTCTTTTTGTTAGGACAGCAGCTTGCTACATGTCCCTTGACGTGACATTTGAAGCACGATCTCTTTCTCGAAGACTTCTTAGCTGGAGTCTTTGAGGTAGATCCCTTATCAGATGGTGATGATCCCTTGGATGAACCTTGTTCAGTTTGCTTGGATTCAAATTTTTCTTTGTTTTTATTTTTAGCAAACTCTACATTAGATTCATTTTCAATAACAGCGGTTTCGTTTTTCATGTCACTTCCTTTAACAAAAGTAATCTGTTTAACAACAGTTGGATTCTTGTTCTTAGGATGTGAAGTTTTATTGTTCAAAACTGGTTTGCTGTTATTATTCTTCTTAGCATCATCACTCTCAGATCCATCACCTTTACTTGATGTGGATGCGAAACTACTAGGTGTAGATGCCATAAAGTCTGCTAGCTCATTTTCACTAGGCAGGAATGAATAGTCATGACTAAGAGGAGGTGGAACTTCATTAAAGCCTTGGAAGCCCACACTTGTCTTGTCATTACTCTTCTTTAACCCACCCATCATGTGTTTCATTACAAAAGATGAATCTCTGAATTGACCTAATTTCTTTTCAAGTTCAACAATTTTGAGTTGTGCATCTGACAACTCTTTGTTTTTATCAGAAATCTCTTTTGTTTTCTCAGCAATCATGTCATGAGCTAAGTCTATGACTTGAAGTTTTTCATTTAATTTGCAAGTTAAAGCTTCAATTTCAGCTTCACAACCTTTTATTTTCTTCAAGTATGATGATTCATTTCTTTTAACAAAAAAATTTGCTTCCTTTATGTTAGACATCTCACTTACCAGACTTTGGTTTTGTGTTGTCAACCTGGCAACCTCACCCTGTAGTTCACGACATCTCAAACACACAGAAATAGATTGTACCTCTTTCTCATGAACTTCTGAGTTTTCATCAGCAACAACCTGTTCAGCTTCACTCTCTTTCTCTACTTCAGCATCCACTTTTGCTTCAGCATTCTTCACTTCAGATTCAGCATCACTCACACTAGTTTCAGCCTCATCAACCGACACTATCTCTGCCATAAATGCCTGAGTGGCACTCTCATTTCTCTGATATCGCTTTTGTAATGCATCCCACATATCCTTTGAATTAGTGTACTTGTTGAAGATATGCTTGATGCTATCAGGTAAGGACATTTTAATTGCAGCCAATGCTCTCTTTTCAGCATCATACTTCCTTTTATCATCCTCTTTCATGTTCACATAGTCTGTTCTACGCGGTCTGCCCTCATAATCGTGTGTTAGGTTTACGTACCCATCTTCAATACAGATCCACATACGTGCATCTTGAGATTCAATGAAGGATTTGAAGCTGTCCTTCCATGTAAGATAATTCTCCACCTTCATCATCTTAGGTGCATTCAATTTTGTCATGTTCGACATTTTAACGCAAACAGACTGGTAAAACCGTACACAATATCTCCGAAAACAGTGGTTACCAAATTACACCTTTAGAATCGTCTCGAAAAGACAAATCCAATGATATATAATGTCAAAAACCGTATTCGGTATTTTCCAGAGGTTTTTTTTTTTTCACCCTAAAAATCCAAGGAATTCAACGGTCCAAACGGTTCTGTCTAACGAGCTACGGATCAATTTCTATTTGCAAAACTGTGAAATTTTATCGACGCTTGCCAAACAGAATTCCACCACTTAATTATGCTGATAATTTCGCTAGCTGGTCAACTAAATTCGCTGGTCTGATCAGTGATTAAATTCGCTGGGGTCAGTGCTTAAATTCGCTGGGTCTATTTCGCTGAAAATCAATTCGCTGATCAATTTCGCTGGTCAAATTCGCTGTGTATTTTCGCTATTACGACGACTGGGGAAGTCCCCGAAAACCGTAGTAATTTCGCTGTGGATAATTACCCGGTTACCAAAGTCGCCTTTGGATTTTAATTTCGCCGGATCAAACAATTTCGCTAATTTCGCTGATCAGTCTGCGAATTTGGTAAATTCGTCAATAGTCAAATTCGCTGGTCCTTGTAAAATCGGAAACTCAATCTGATCAAAAATTCTGAAGATTTTTCTGATTCTCCTAACACTTTCCTGCAGACTCGAAATAGCAAAATATCAGTAATTTTTCGAAAATCAGTAAGAAACAGAACGAAGAACGTGAAGAACACGAAGAACAATCTTCGAATCTTCAAGTCTTTCCAGCCAAAATCCTTCAAACAATCAACTGAAAACTGTCCTGGAAACCCTAAAACCTGCAAAAACAGCACTCAAACAAACCAGAAGATCAAAACAGTCAACAAATTCGAAAAATTATATCAAAAATTTCGAAAATTTCAAAACCCTAATTTTTCAGGTTTTCAAAATTTCGAAAATTTCTTCCTGTTTCTGCAGCCAACAATCCTAAACCGAGCTTTTAAGAGCCTAATGCTCTGATACCAATTGTAAGTCCCCTATTCGTATGGATCTTTCACAGAATTGTCTTTCCAATCAAGAGTGCGGAATCCTCTTGATCAGAATATCACAGAAACAAGTAGAAAACAGAAACAACAAATCACTTTCAAACTGGGTTTACTATTGATTATCCAACTTGCAGTTTACAATCAATTAAAACCCTAACCAACACCAAATTCGTCCAAGCTGTATAGCTCTCACGAAATTCTCACTAGCAACTGTTTTGGCTGATTAACTGATTTTCTGATCAACCTGAACCCTAAAGCCTAACCTTGTTTATATAACACAAGGTTACTACTTGGGCTTGGTTAAACATCATGGACTACGAATTGGACAGGCCCAATTCGCCTCCATCACCCTAATTGGGTTTTGTTTAGCCTAAACTCTATTATCTCACTAATACAAAGCTAAACCCGCTAACCGTTTATCGTTTAACTAATTACAAGATATCCAAAGACCAAATCTAAGCTGTTGTCACAAACATGCACCAACAAAGACCCGATATCATGTTTGCCGTATGCTTGTGTGCCAGATATCAGGCAAATCCAAAGGAGTCACATATGAAAGCAGTGAAGCGGATTCTTCGTTACTTGAAGGGGAAACCTAAACTTGGGTTGTGGTATCCAGCTGATAGTGATTTGAGGTTTGTTGCTTACACTGATTCAGACTTTGGAGGATTCAAATCAAACAGGAAGTCTACAACAGGTGGTTGTCAGTTCTTAGGAGGCAGGATCGTGTCTTGGCAATGCAAGAAGCAATCCTGTGTGTCTACCTCTACGTGTGAAGCTGAATATATTGCTGCGGGTAGCTGTTGCTCTCAGGTTCTCTGGATCCAACAACAGATGCGCGATTACGGTTTAGATTTCACTCGTACTCCTATTATGATAGATAATAATGCCACTATATCAATCACAAACAATCCCGTAAAGCACAGTAGAACTAAACACATTGACATACGTCATCACTTTATACGGGATTGTGCTGAAAAACGATTAATTGAATTGCACCGAGTCGACACAGAAGATAACCTTGCTGATCTTTACACAAAAGCTTTTGATCGAGCTCGCTTTGAACACTTAGTCGAACTCAATGGGATGAGGAATCCTGAATAACTGGTTTTTCATAAGAATTTTTGTAAATAGTTTACTGTTTTTCTTAAAAATCAAAAATACAAAAACATCGAAAAATTTCAAAAACACAAAAACAATAGAAAAGCAAAAATGAGTTTCCTGGCGAGCAAAAGAGAAAATGATAGTACATCAGTGGTCTGTCTAAACCTCTTTAAACCTTAAATGAAATATGCTAAGCAGCTCTATATAAGATGTATCGGTAGGCTCACAATCATTTTAAAGTGTGCAGGGTGATATAAACTTAAATCGACTGAAGACCAGGTGGGAACCATTCATTGGCATATGGTCTTAGTACCGAAATTTCGTTTAAGAGATTGCCGAGGTTCTGAGATATTCGGTCTTTATGCTGCTTATCATCTGGGTATCATGGTTGTATCTTTTACCGAAAAATAACGGGGACGCAAGTCTAGATCTTCCATGATATCATACATACGTGTACATATTGCATTCGACCTCAATAAGTGATCAACAATCACATGTCCCCAAAATAAGTGATAATATATCACATTTATCCGGGAGTCAAGTTCGTCTCTCTGCTGTACGAAAGTACTGACCTGTTCACGGACTTGCTCCTGTGCCCTCATGCATCTGAAAATCAAGTTCCTCATCAATAAGTGATACTATCACATAGGGCTTGTTTTCAATCAAAATAAGTGAGTTTCTCACATCATATACGGTCAAACAGATGATAATCGGTATACTCACCGGTAAGATGAACCCTCATGCATACCTTGATACGGGAATGTGTCGTGATGTGGATGAACACCGGTCGGTAAGTATAAATCATACCTTAACGTATCCCCTCGCCATGATTACATATGATAAGTTGAGCTTATGTGGACAACAATACCGATAATTGTTATAGGATGCTTATCTAAATGTTAACTAAAAGAACAACAAGAGCGTTTTGACATGACCGTACACTGATATGATTCTCTTACCCTCGAAACTCGAAAAAAGAATGTCTGTAAATATTTATTTACTGCTTTCAGTCTTTACATTTGAAAATATAAAAAAAAAAAATCCAAAAATAGTGTCTTTTTCTGTTAAAATTCTTAATGTACGGAAAACTGTTATTCTTGGAGGAGTTGTTACCGAAAGGGGGAGACTGTGTTAGAAAGTGGGTTCAAAACTTTTTAAATCATGCAGGTTATAAGGTGTTTGTTAAAATTTGTGCGTGTTGGTGTTTTATTTGAAAATGCTTAATCTGATACAGTTTAACTATCTCTTGCATAATAATAATTTCTTTAACTATGTTGAAAAATTCTTATGGTTTCTCGAGATGTTTGTTTTATAGTATACAGATTGAAGCAGTTTGTTGATGAGAAGTTGCTGTGAAGAGAGGAGGAGTTTGTTGCTGCTTGGTAGAATCCTCCTTCTACAATGCAGAGTGGATGCTGTGAAGACTTACTTGGAATGCTGAATCAAAACTTGGAAGATTTGGTAATTGGATGCATCAGCTTAGGGGGAGTCTGTTGCTGACAAAGATGTTGCTGACAAAGACAAAATTCATGTTGAAGCTGACGCTATCCAAAGACCAAAGACTGTGAGATTCTGAAGACTAAAGTTTCCTTTGCAAGCTATTGTCAAGGGGGAGTTTGTTGGTGCATGTTATATGACAACAGCTTTGGATTGGTCTTTGGATATTAAACAGAAGATTGGATCATGAAGACTTAAAGAAAAACGAGTTCTATAAAGCCCAATCAGTCCAAGTTTGTACTAAGTCTATTAGGCCCAAGTTTATGTAACAAATGTAATATGGGCAAAGCCCAATTCGAGATCTTGGCTGTGTGTATATAAACAGCCTTAGTCTTGAGTTGTAGTGTTAGACACTAGAGACACTTTAGACAACTAGAGAGAGCATTCAAGTGTGAGAGGTTAAGAACAAAACAGAAATCGGCTGTTAGGTTCTTGTAGATCTTAGTGATTGTAAAACGTTTCTAAAGGTTTGATAATCACAGAAGATCAGTTTGAAAGCTTGCGTGTTTGTGTGTTCGAGTTCTTGTTCTTCTACATAATCTTGTTTCTGTGTTCGAAGATCAATCAAGGGGATTCCGCACCCTTGATAGATTAACAGTCTTGTAAAGATCCATTCGTGATTCAGGGACCTACAGTGAACCTTACGCCTTTTTTACTCTCTTATCGAGGTTCTCGGCATTAAAAAATCATCGTAAACTAAATTACACGTATATATGTTGACATTTAGAAGATATAGTCAAGAAAATCAAGAGCAATGGTGATATATATATGCGGACTAGACACCAAAAAATAGCTACAATTTAAGGTATGTGTTTAGTGACGGCATCAGTTTCCTAATTGATGGAGAAAGGTTTAGTGGAAAGAAAAGCTGCTTCCAGAAGGTTGTCAAGTGTTTTCTCTCGACGACTCCATTTCTTGGTTGGTTTGGCCCTTGTTCCTGTAACTCGAATCCTAGCCCGGTATATCCCATTTTAGTTTTACACCATTATGAACCTAACGTGTTTTTTACTCTGTAATCGAGGTTCTCAGCATTGAAAAATCTTCGTAAACTAAATGACACGTGTATTTTTTGACATTTAAGTGATATACAGCCAAGAAAACAAAGAGCAATGGTGATATATATGCGGATTAGACACCAAAAAATAAACACTCAAAAAATAGCTACGATTTAAGGTACGTGTTTAGTGACGGCATCAGTTTCCTAATTGATGGAGAAAGGTTTAGTGGCAAGAAAACCTGCTTCCAGGAGGTTGTCAAGTGTTTTCGCTCGACAACTCCATTACTTGGGTGGTTGGTTTGGCCCTTGTTCCTGTAACTCGAATCCTAGCCCGGTATATCCCATTTTAGTTTTACACCATTGTGAACCTTACGCCTTTTTTACTCTCTGATCGAGGTTCTCGGTATTGGAAAATATTCGTAAACTAAATCACACGTGTATATGTTGACATTTAAGGGATATACAGACAAGAAAATCAAGAGAAATGGTGATATATATGCGGATTAGGCGCAAAAAGAAACACTCAAAAAATACCTACAATTTAAGGTATGTGTTTAGTGACGGCATGAGATTCCAAATTGATGGAGAAAGGTCTGTTGGCAAGAAAACCTGCTTCCACGAGGTTGTCAAGTGTTTTCGATCGACGATTCCATTCTTGGGTGGTTGGTTTAGCCCTTGCTACTGTAACTCGAATCCTAGCCCGGAATATCCCATTTTAGTTTTACACCATTGTGAACCTTACACCTTTTTTACTCTCTGATCGAGGTTCTCGGCATTGAAAAATCTTCTTAAACTAAATAACACGTGTTTATGTGGACATTTAAGAGATATACAACCAAGAAAATCAAGAGCAATGGTGATATATATGCAGATTAGACACAAAAAATAAACACTAAAAAATTGCTACAATTTAATTTATGTGTTTAGTGACGTCATGAGATTCCTAATTGATGGAGAAAGGTATAGTGGCAAAAAAAGCTGCTTTCAGGAGGTTCTCAAGTGTTTTCGCTTGCCGATTCCATTCTTGGGTTGCTTTAGCCCTCGTTCCTATAACTTGAATCCTTGCTCGGTATATCTCATTTTAGTTTTACACCATTGTGAACCTTACGCCTTTTTTACTCTCTTATCGAGGTTCTCGGCATTAAAAATTCTTCGTAAACTAAATCACACGTATATATGTTGACATTGAAGAGATATACAGTCAAGAAAATCAAAAAATAGCTACAATTTAAGGTATGTGTTTAGTGACGGCATCGGATTCTTAATTGATGGAGAAAGGTCTGGTAGCAAGAAAAGTTGCTTCCAGGAGGTTGTCAAGTGTTTTCGTTTGACAATTCGATTCTTGGGTGGTTGGTTTAGCCCTTGTTCCTGTAACTCGAATCCTAGCCCGGTATATCCCATTTTAGTTTTACAATATTGTGAACCTTACGCCTTTTTTACTCTCTGATCGAGGTTCTCGGCATTGAAAAATCTTTGTAAACTAAATCACACGTGTATATGTTGACATTTAAGAGATATACAACCAAGAAAACCAAGAGCAATGGTGATATATATGCGGATTAGACACCAAAAAATAAACACTCAAAAAATAGCTACAATTTAAGGTATGCGTTTAGTGACAGCATCAGATTCCTAATTGATGGAGAAAGGTCTGGTGGCAAGAAAAGCTGCTTCCAGGAGGTTGTCAAGTGTTTTCGCACGACGATTCCATTCTTGGGTGGTTGGTTTGGCCCTTGTTCCTGTAACTCGAATCCTAACCCGGTATATCCGATATTAGTTTTACACCTTTGTGAACCTTACGCCTTTTTTACTCTCTGATCAAGGTTCTCGGCATTGAAAAATCTTCGTAAACTAAATCACACGTGTATATGTTGAAATTTAAGAGATATACAGCCAAGAAAACCAAGAGCAATGGTGATATATATGTAGATTAGACACCAAAAAATAAACTCTCAAAAAATAGCTACAATTTAAGGTATGTGTTTAGTGACGGCATCAGATTTCTAATTGATGGAGAAAGGTCTGGTGGCAAGAAAAGCTGCTTCCAAGAGGCTGTCAAGTGTTTTCGCTCAACGATTCCGTTCCTGGGTGGTTGGTTTGGCCCTTGTTCCTATAACTCGAATCCTAGCCCGGTATATCCCATTTTAGTTTTACACCATTGTGAACCTTACGCCTTTTTTACTCTCTGATCGAGGTTCTCGGCATTGAAAACTCATCGTAAACTAAATCACACGTGTATATGTTGACATTTAAGAGATAATCAGTCAAATAAATCAAGAGCAATGGTTATATGTATGCGGATTAGACACCAAAAAATAAACACTCAAAAAATAGCTACAATTTTAGGTATGCGTTTGGTGACGTCATCAGATTCCTAATTGATGGAGAAAGGCCTGGTGGCAAGAAAAGCTGCTTCTAGGAGGTTGTCAAGTGTTTTCAATCGACGATTCCATTCTTGGTTGGTTGGTTTGGCCCTTGTTCCTGAAACTCGAATCCTAGCCCGGTATATCCCATTTTAGTTTTACACCATTGTGAACCTTACGCCTTTTTTACTCTCTGATCGAGGTTCTCGGCATTGGAAAATCTTCGTAAACTAAATTACACGTGTATATGTTGACATTTAAGAGATATACAGCCAAGAAAATCAAGAGAAATGGTGATATATATGCGGATTAGGCGCAAAAAAAAAACACTCAAAAAATAGCTACAATTTAAGGTATGTGTTTAGGGACGGCATGAGATTCCAAATTGATTGAGAAAGGTCTTTTGGCAAGAAAAACTGCTTCCAGGAGGTTGTCAGGTGTTTTTGATCGACGATTCCATTCTTGGGTGGTTGGTTTAGCCCTTGCTCCTGTAACTCGAATCCTAGCCCGGTAGATTCCATTTTAGTTTTACACCATTGTGAACCTTACACCTTTTTTACTCTCTGATCGAGGTTCTCGGCATTGAAAAATCTCTTTAAACTAAATCACACGTGTTTATGTTGACATTTAAGAGATGTACAGCCAAGAAAATCAAGAACAATGGTGATATATATGCGGATTAGACACCAAAAAATAAACACTAAAAATTGCTACAATTTAATGTATGTGTTTAGTGACGGCATGCGATTCCTAATTGATGGAGAAAGGTCTGGTGGCAAGAAAAGCTGCTTTCAGGAGGTTGTCAAGTGTTTTCGCTCGACGATTCCATTCTTGGGTTGTTGGTTTGGCCCTGGTTCTTATAACTCCAATCCTAGCACGGTATGTCCCATTTTGGTTTTACACCATTGTAAACCTTACGCCTTTTTTACTCTCTTATCGAGGTTCTCGGCATTAAAAAATCATCGTAAACTAAATTACACGTATATAAGTTGACATTTAGAAGATATATAATCAAGAAAATCAAGAGCACTGGTGATATATATATGCGGACTAGACACCAAAAAATAGCTACAATTTAAGGTATGTGTTTAGTGACAGCATCAGTTTCCTAATTGATGGAGAAAGGTTTAGTGGCAAGAAAAGCTGCTTCCAGGAGGTTGTCAAGTGTTTTCGCTCGATGACTCCATTTCTTGGGTGGTTGGTTTGGCCCTTGTTTCTGTAACTCGAATCCTAGCCCGGTATATCCCATTTTAGTTTTACACCATTATGAACCTAACGTGTTTTTTACTCTGTAATCGAGGTTCTCAGCATTGAAAAATCTTCGTAAACTAAATGACACGTGTATTTTTTGACATTTAAGTGATATACAGCCAAGAAAACAAAGAGCAATGGTGATATATATGCGGATTAGACACCAAAAAATAAACACTCAAAAAATAGCTACGATTTAAGGTACGTGTTTAGTGACGGAAACAGATTCCTAATTGATAGAGAAAGGTCTGGTGGCAAGAAAAGCTGCTTCCAGGAGGTTGTCAAGTGTTTTAGCTCGACGATTCGATTCTTGGGTGGTTGGTTTGGCCCTTGTTCCTGTAACTCGAATCCTAGCCCGGTATATCCCATTTTAGTTTTACACCATTGCGAACCTTATGCCTTTTTTACTCTCTGATCGAGGTTCTCGGCATTGAAAACTCATCGTAAATTAAATCACACTATGTTGACATTTAAGAGATAAACAGTCAAGTAAATCAACAGCATTGGTGATATGTATGCGGATTAGACACCAAAAAATAAACACTCAAAAAATAGCTACAATTTTAGGTAAGTGTTTAGTGACGGCATCAGTTTCCTTATTGATGGAGAAAGGTTTAGTGGCAAGAAAAGCTGCTTCCAGGAGGTTGTCAAGTGTTTTCGCTCGACAACTCCATTACTTGGGTGGTTGGTTTGGCCCTTGTTCCTGTAACTCGAATCCTAGCCCGGTATATCCCATTTTAGTTGTACACCATTGTGAACCTTACGCCTTTTTTACTCTCTGATCGAGGTTCTCGGTATTGGAAAATATTCGTAAACTAAATCACACGTGTATATGTTGACATTTAAGAGATATACAGACAAGAAAATCAAGAGAAATGGTGATATATATGCAGATTAGACACCAAAAATAAACACTAAAAAATTGCTACAATTTAATTTATGTGTTTAGTGACGTCATGAGATTCCTAATTGATGGAGAAATGTCTAGTGGCAAGAAAAGCTGCTTTCAGGAGGTTCTCAAGTGTTTTCGCTCGCCGATTCCATTCTTGGGTTGTTGGTTTGGCCCTGGTTCCTGTAACTTGAATCCTAGCTCGGTATATCTCATTTTAGTTTTACACCATTGCGAACCTTACGCCTTTTTTACTCTCTTATCGAGGTTCTCGGCATTAAAAAATCTTCGTAAACTAAATCACACGTATATATGTTGACATTGAAGAGATATACAGTCAAGAAAATCAAAAAATAGCTACAATTTAAGGTATGTGTTTAGTGACGACATCGGATTCTTAATTGATGGAGAAAGGTCTGGTAGCAAGAAAAGTAGCTTCCCGGAAGTTGTCAAGTGTTTTCGCTTGACAATTCCATTCTTGGGTCTTTGGTTTAGCCCTTGTTCCTGTAACTCGAAACCTAGCCCGGTATATCCCATTTTAGTTTTACAATATTGTGAACCTTACGCCTTTTTTACTCTCTGATCGACGTTCTCGGCATTGAAAAATCTTTGTAAACTAAATCACACGTGTATATGTTGACATTTAAGAGATATACAACCAAGAAAACCAAGGGCAATGGTGATATATATGCGGATTAGACACCAAAAAATAAACTCTCAAAAAATAGCTACAATTTAAGGTATGTGTTTAGTGACGGCATCAGATTCCTGATTGATGGAGAAAGGTCTGGTGGCAAGAAAAGCTGCTTCCAAGAGGTTGTCAAGTGTTTTCGCTCGACGATTCCGTTCCTGGGTGGTTGGTTTGGCCCTCGTTCCTGTAACTCGAATCCTAGCCCGGTATATCCCATTTTAGTTTTACACCATTGTGAACCTTACGCCTTTTTTACTCTCTGATCGAGGTTCTCAGCATTGAAAACTCATCGTAAACTAAATCACACGTGTATATGTTGACATTTAAGAGATAATCAGTCAAGTAAATCAACAGCAATGGTTATATGTATGCGGATTAGACACCAAAAAATAAACACTCAAAAAATAGCTACAATTTTAGGTATGTGTTTGGTGACGTCATCAGATTCCTAATTGATGGAGAAAGGTTTGGTGGCAAGAAAAGCTGCTTCTAGGAGGTTATCAAGTGTTTTCACTCGACGATTCCATTCTTGGTTGGTTGGTTTGGCTCTTGTTCCTGTAACTCGAATCCTAGCCCGGTATATCCCATTTTAGTTTTACACCATTGTGAACCTTACGCCTTTTTTACTCTCTGATCGAGGTTCTCGGCATTGGAAAATCTTCGTAAACTAAATTACACGTGTATATGTTGACATTTAAGAGATATACAGCCAAGAAAATCAAGAGAAATGGTGATATATATGCGGATTAGGCGCCAAAAAAAAAAACACTCAAAAAATAGCTACAATTTAAGGTATGTGTTTAGGGACGGCATGAGATTCCAAATTGATGGAGAAAGGTCTGTTGGCAAGAAAAGCTGCTTCCAGGAGGTTTTCAAGTGTTTTTGATCGACGATTCCATTCTTGGGTGGTTGGTTTAGCCCTTGCTCCTGTAACTCGAATCCTAGCCCGGTAGATTCCATTTTAGTTTTACACCATTGTGAACCTTACACCTTTTTTACTCTCTGATCGAGGTTCTCGGCATTGAAAAATCTCCTTAAACTAAATCACATGTGTTTATGTTGACATTTAAGAGATGTACAGCCAAGAAAATCAAGAACAATGGTGATATATATGCGGATTAGACACCAAAAAATAAACACTAAAAAATTGCTACAATTTAATGTATGTGTTTAGTGACGGCATGCGATTCCTAATTGATGGAGAAAGGTCTGGTGGCAAGATAAGCTGCTTTCAAGTGTTTTCGCTCGACGATTCCATTCTTGGGTTGTTGGTTTGGCCCTGGTTCTTGTAACTCGAATCCTAGCACGGTATGTCCCATTTTGGTTTTACACCATTGTAAACCTTACGCCTTTTTTTCTCTCTTATCGAGGTTCTCGGCATTAAAAAATCATCGTAAACTAAATTACACGTATATATGTTGACATTTAGAAGATATATAGTCAAGAAAATCAAGAGCAATGGTGATATATATATGCGGACTAGACACCAAAAAATAGCTACAATTTAAGGTATGTGTTTAGTGACGGCATCAGTTTCCTAATTGATGGAGAAAGATTTAGTGGCAAGAAAAGCTGCTTCCAGGAGGTTGTCAAGTGTTTTCGCTCGACGACTCCATTTTTTGGGAGGTTGGTTTGGCCCTTGTTCCTGTAACTCGAATCCTAGCCCGGTATATCCCATTTTAGTTTTACACCATTATGAACCTAACGCCTTTTTTACTCTCTGATCGAGGTTCTCGGCATTGAAAACTCATCGTAAATTAAATCACACTATGTTGACATTTAAGAGATAAACAGTCAAGTAAATCAAGAACAATGGTGATATGTATGCGGATCAGACACCAAAAAATAAACACTCAAAAAATAGCTACAATTTTAGGTATGTGTTTAGTGACGACATCAGTTTCCTAATTGATGGAGAAAGGTTTAGTGGCAAGAAAAGCTGCTTCCAGGAGGTTGTCAAGTGTTTTCGCTCGACGACTCCATTTCTTGGGTGGTTGGTTTGGCCCTTGTTCCTGTAACTCGAATTCTAGCCCGGTATATCCCATTTTAGTTTTACACCATTGTGAACCTTACGCCTTTTTTACTCTCTGATCGAGGTTCTCGGTATTGGAAAATATTCGTAAACTAAATCACACGTGTATATGTTGACATTTAAGAGATAGAAAGACAAGAAAATCAAGAGAAATGGTAATATATATGCGGATTAGGCGCCAAAAAAACACTCAAAAAATACCTACAATTTAAGGTATGTGATTAGTGACGGCATGAGATTCCAAATTGATGGAGAAAGGTCTGTTGGCAAGAAAACCTGCTTCCAGGAGGTTGTAAAGTGTTTTCGATCGACGATTCCATTCTTGGGTGGTTGGTTTAGCCCTTGCTCCTGTAACTCGAATCCTAGCCCCGGTATATCCCATTTTAGTTTTACACCATTGTGAACCTTACACCTTTTTTACTCTCTGATCGAGGTTCTCGTCATTGAAAAATCTTCTTAAACTAAATCACACGTGTTTATGTGGACATTTAAGAGATATACAACCAAGAAAATCAAGAGCAATGGTGATATATATGCGGATTAGACACCAAAAATAAACAATAAAAAATTGCTACAATTAAATGTATGTGTTTAGTGACGGCATGAGATTCCTAATTGATGGAGAAAGGTCTAGTGGCAAGAAAAGCTGCTTTCAGGAGGTTCTCAAGTGTTTTCGCTCGCCGATTCCATTCTTTGGTTGTTAGTTTGGCCCTGGTTCCTGTAACTTGAATCCTAGCTCGGTATATCTCATTTTAGTTTCACACCATTGTGAACCTTACGCCTTTTTTACCCTCTTATCGAGGTTCTCGGCATTAAAAAATCTTCGTAAACTAAATCACACGTATATATGTTGACATTGAATAGATATACAGTCAAGAAAATCAAGAGCACTGGTGATATATATGGTAATATATATCAAGAAAATAAAAAAAATAGCTACAATTTAAGGTATGTGTTTAGTGACGACATCGGATTCTTAATTGATGGAGAAAGGTCTGGTAGCAAGAAAAGTTGCTTCCAGGAGGTTGTCAAGTGTTTTCGCTTGACAATTCCATTCTTGGGTGGTTGGTTTGGCCCTTGTTCCTGTAACTCGAATCCTAGCCCGGTATATCCCATTTTAGTTTTACAACATTGTGAACCTTACGCCTTTTTTAATCTCTGATCGAGGTTCTCGACATTGAAAAATCTTCGTAAACTAAATCATACGTGTATATGTTGACATTTAAGAGATATACAGCCAAGAAAACCAAGAGAAATGGTGATATATATGTGGATTAGACACCAAAAAATAAACACTCAAAAAATAGCTACAATTTAAGGTATGCATTTAGTGACAGCATCAGATTCCTAATTGATGGAGAAAGGTCTGGGGGCAAGAAAAGCTGCTTCCAGGAGGTTGTCAAGTGTTTTCGCACGACGATTCCATTCTTGGGTGGTTGGTTTGGCCCTTGTTCCTGTAACTCGAATCCTAGCCCGGTATATCCCATTTTAGTTTTACACCTTTGTGATCCTTACGCCTTTTTTACTCTCTGATCGAGGTTCTCGGCATTGAAAAATCTTCGTAAATTAAATCACACGGGTATATGTTGACATTGAAGAGATATACAGCCAAGAAAACGAAGAGCAATGGTGATATATATGCGGATTAGACACCAAAAAATAAACTCTCAAAAAATATCTACAATTTAAAGTACGTGTTTAGTGACGGCATCAGATTCCTAATTGATGGAGAAAGGTCTGGTGGCAAGAAAAGCTACTTCCAAGAGGTTGTCAAGTGTTTTCGCTCGACGATTCCGTTCCTGGGTGGTTGGTTTGGCCCTTGTTCCTGTAATTCGAATCCTAGCCCGGTATATCCCATTTTAGTTTTACACCATTGTGAACCTTACGCCTTTTTTACTCTCTGATCGAGGTTCTCGGCATTTAAAACTCATCGTAAACTAAATCACACGTGTATATGTTGACATTTAAGAGATAAACAGTCAAGTAAATCAAGAGCAATGGTTATTGTGACAACTCGTATTTCCGAACTTATCAATGTACTTGACGTAACGTATTTGAACTTGGTGTAACTATTTGTTATGTTGAATTAATGAGATTATATGTGACTTTGTGTTAAATGTTATGTGAATATATGTTGTGTTGTATGTATGTATGTTATAGTGTACAACACTCACCCGATCGCACAATAGACATCCGAACGCACAAGCCTTTGGGCTTAACTATTCTCGGCCCACTTCTCTTGAGTTGAACCGAATGGGCAGCCATGTAAGGGTTCGGCCCACTCCATGTTTACACACACGCCCTTTAGGGAATTTCCTTCTCATTACTTGCAATCTCACAACAAACCTACAAACCCTAGCTCTTCTCTCTCTCTCCCTCACGAACAAGTAGACAGCCGAACACTCTCTCTCCATCGAAGACCTCTTCTTGTTCGGATCACCCTCACTCATCTCAATCGGTTAGTGTTCATGTCATTGTTGATTAAGTGTTGTAAAGTATGTTTAATCATGCTGATTATGTGATGTTATTATGAATCGGATGTATAGATGATAATGTTAATCGATTACCCTGTTTGCTTTTGAAATTGATTTCCATGATAAGTTAATGATATCTTATGATTGGATGTGTATTAAATCATTAAGTGTTGTTGTATATGTAATCGGCTGCTATGTTTTAGATTTGATAAGGTTAATATGATTCGAAAGTTCATGATGTTAGGCGGTAAATTAATGAATATATATATTAGTCGGCTGATTATGTGGTATGTCATGCTGATTGATGGGTAATGATTTTTGTGATTCGGTCCAATGAAATTGTAGAATAATGGGGTGTTGATGGCTGGTATCGAGATATGTAACATGTGAATGGAAATCATATTGTTGTGCATAGATTAATAGAGTTTGTCGACTAGTATGCATGCCATGTGGTCTCTGTGTTAGTTCAAGTTCCAAGTTAAGAAATTTGTAAATATCACATATCATAAATTGGTCCAATAATCTTTGAGAGGAGTAGATGGTGGTCGGCCATTGTTGTTTATGATAATCATGTGTGTGTTTGTTCATAATTATGAGGATAAGGTCATATGAAACATTCTTTAAAAGTAATGATTTGATCTGGAAACCAATTGACTATTGATTGATTGTGTTAATTGATAACAAAATTGGAAATTATTGATTAGCAAGATTGATACTTGTAACCGATTTTGCATGATATCCGGAATTTAAAACTAGTCGCACAAGCCTCTTGATAGTACAAGAGGTTCTGGTCGCACAAGATCACACGTACAAGACATCTTGGCCAGTCGCACAAGATGTCTCCCATCGCACAAGATTTGTTATCTGTTTATTGTGTTGGGCTTTTAATCTTGGGCCGGGTAATTGGTGAATCGCACAACCACTCCAATAGCACAAAACATATGGTAATCGCACAAGATGTATATTGGGTTGACTGTTTGGGCCGGTTGTTGACTTTGGGCTGGGCTAGTAACCGGACCGTACAAGCTCACATGGATCGCACAAGGCTTAATGTTTAATTGTCTGGGCCGTGTTATGCTTATGGATTTATTTGGGTTTCATGCTATTGGGCCGGGTAGTAATGGGCTTCAACGAATGACTCGCACAAGGTCATTAGACTTGTGCGAGCCCAATCATTTTATGTCAATATGTCTTATCAGTTGAACGTGATGTTACTTTGTTGCCATGCTTCGTATGTGTTCTTATGTATGCAACCTATGTGATACTTGTGTGCGTTACCTGACACCAAAACCTGACTTGTATGATAACCATGTTAGGACGTGGTTGACCACTAGCTGCTAGTCTTGACTTTTCTGTGTAATCTGCCGAGCAAACCAAGGTGAGTTCACACTCTACAAAGCATGGGATTCCCAGGGGTTGGGAATGGGGTTAAGGAATATGGATTCCTCGTCCTTTCTTGGGTAGGACAGTAATGGTTCAGGAATGTAATTCCTCGTCCTCACGGACAGATAACTCGTACTAGACCAAAAACTCTATCACGAAGTCCCTCCTTTTTATATCGACTTAATCGCCGGGCCAATGGCGAGCGGGTCATTAGTTAGATAGCGCTATTTAGGTCTGACAAGCCTCACACCGTGCCGCAGAGGACGGGCGTGAACTAATGGATCTGGGGCACGTCAATGCTGATAGACATTGACAGTTTTCAGGGCACTTAAACATGACTTCAGTCAGTAGTCGATATGGTAACGAGTCTAGTGTATACATGGGGTAGCCCCCACGGCCGAAATGCCAGATAACTATCATGGGGTAGCCCCCACGGCAGGATTGCCAGAGTAAATGGGTTAAACAAATGGTTAAACATATTACGTTTTCAACTATGGGGTAACCCCCACGGCAGGAACGCCAGCTAAAGGAAAACTGTTTTTGGAACAACTTAAAAACGAACACCCAACCGTGAACTCACTCAACTAGTTGTTGACTCGTTACTACATGCTTTGCAGGTCTCTAGGTACTTAGCTGGAGCTTGCACATGGAAGAGTCGTTGTGGAACATGGTCAGCTGTGTTCCATGTTAAACATTTGGATTATTAAACTTTGGATTTGGTTTTGAACATTATGCTTCCGCTCATAACTTAACTATGTTTGTTTTGGATATTAATCGTGTTGGTTGGACTTTTACATTAAATATTTACTTGTTCAATATGATTAGTGGTTTGATCCTGGTCAGTCACGCCTCCAAGCGGTGATACTCCGCAGGTGGATTTTGGGGGTGTGACAGATTGGTATCAGAGCCATTGGTTATAGAGAACTTGGTTTTAATAAAGGAAAACGTTTTTGTTAAAACCAGACTATAACCTGTACAGTGCTCTACGATCCACAACGACGCTTCACTCCACGTGCAAGACTCGACAATCTAGGTGATATGGTTTATGTTATATTACCTACATGTTAGATTACGTAGAACTTTGCTCATGATATGCTTAGCTAGTATAGCTACTTTTGCTTGAACACGTGTGTGCTTACTCTCTTCTGTCATCGCACATTCGCGAACCCTTCTCACCCATGTTTCCTTGATATGAAGATCATGTCTGGACGCATCAACATGACTCAAGCCCAGTTGACGGCTCTCATTAACGAACGAGTTGCTGAGGCAGTTGCTGCCGCACAGGCAGGAGGTATACCCTGCAGTTTATAACTCATTCTAGGATCTTTCGATCCTACTCTCGTGAATCTATCCTTGTGTTAAACTTTGTCCTTCTTATACCCACAACAGGTCAGCATGCTCAGCCACCTGTTTGCACCTTCAAAACTTTCATGGACTGCCGACCCACTACTTTTAGTGGCACTGAAGGAGCAGTTGGTCTCCTCCATTGGTTTGAGAAACTAGAGTCTGTATTCGAGATGTGCGAATGCCCTGAGGCACGCAGGGTGAAATATGCTACCGGCACTCTCGAGGGTTTAGCCCTCACATGGTGGAACGCTCAGGTCCAAATGCTGGGGTTGGTTGCTGCTAACGCCACCCCATGGAACAATTTTAAAGAGATGATCAGGGAGGAATACTGCACCCGTGACGACATTCATAAACTGGAAGTCGAGTTCTTCAACCTCAAGATGACGGGGTCGGAAATTGAGGCGTTTACTAAGAGATCGAATGAGCTTGCACTACTGTGTCCTACTATGGTGGACCCTCCAATAAGCGTATTGAACTTTACCTCAAGGGTCTGAAGCCAGAGATCCAAAGTCACGTGACATCAGCAAACCTTGCCACTTACCAGCAGGTCGTTCAGTTGGCTCACCGTCTCACTGATCAGGCGGTGGAGCAAAATAGGTTACCAAAACGCATTAGTGCTACAGCTACCTCCGAACCTTCCAGTGATAACAAACGTAAATGGGATGGGGCTTCAAGCAAAGGTTCAACTTCTGTGCAATCGCAGTCTCAACAGAGAAGGACTGACGACTATAGAAGTCCCAGTCAGCAATCGTCAGGTAGCCAAAGTCAGGGTGGATACAAGGGAAATCACCCCAAGTGTAATCGTTGCAACTTGCATCATCGCGGGCCATGCACCAGGGGTAACTGTTATCGGTGCAACAAGCCAGGTCATGCGGCAAAGGATTGTAGAAGCTTATACCCAGCAAACCAGAATCGCCAGCAACAGCAAGATCAACAGAATCAACGCCAGCAACAGCAGCCGCAGGGTAACAACAAAGGGTGCTTTCAGTGTGGAGCTGAAGGCCACTTCAAGAGAGATTGTCCCCAGCTAAACAGGAACCAGAACAACAATAACAACAACAATCAAGGGAATGGGAACAATGGGGGCAACAATGGCAACGGGGCAAGGGGTCGTATGTTCGTTATTGGTAATGGAGAAGCAAGGAATGATCCCAATGTTGTGACGGGTAAGTTCCTTCTCGACGACTTTTACGTTACTGTCTTATTTGATTCGGGTGCTGATACTAGTTATGTGTCCCAAAAAGTTAGTCAACTGCTTAAGCGTACCCCAACACCTTTGAATCCCAGACACGATGTAGAGTTAGCTAATGGTAAGAGTTTAGAGGTCACACACGTAGTCAAGGGTTGTAATCTCGTTCTTGCTGATCACACTTTCTCAATCGACCTCCTTCCTATCACTCTGGGTAGTTTCGACGTTGTCATCGGGATGGACTGGTTATCCCAACACCAAGCTGAGATTCTTTGCAACGAAAAGATTGTCCGCATTCCGCGCCAAGGTGAGGAACCTCTTATGATTCGTGGCGACAAGAGTGGTGCTGTTACAAGCATCATTTCTTCCCTTAAGGCTCAAAAGTGTTTGCGTAAGGGCCACACTGCCTTTCTGGCTCTCGTTACCGACACCTCGAAGAAAGAAAGAAAGATAGAAGACTTTCCAATTGTACGCGACTATCCTGAGGTATTTCCTGAGGAACTACCTGGCCTTCCGCCTCATCGCCAGGTCGAGTTTCAAATCGAGTTAGCTCCTGGAGCGGCACCTATAGCTCGTGCACCGTATCGCTTAGCTCCATCAGAGCTGAAAGAGCTATCTACGCAATTACAAGAACTCTTAGATAAGGGTTTTATTCGTCCTAGTTCTTCGCCCTGGGGAGCTCCGGTACTTTTTGTGAAGAAGAAAGACGGCACATTCAGGATGTGCATTGACTACCGTGAACTGAACAAGGTGACAGTGAAGAATCGCTACCCTCTTCCACGTATTGACGACTTATTCGACCAACTGCAAGGGTCGAGCTACTATTCAAAGATCGACTTGAGATCAGGGTATCACCAGCTGAGAGTTCGAGAAGAGGACGTCTCCAAAACAGCCTTCAGAACACGTTATGGCCACTATGAGTTCTTGGTCATGCCTTTTGGGATGACAAACGCACCAGCGGTCTTCATGGACCTGATGAATCGAGTGTGCAAGCCGTACTTAGACAAGTTCGTTATAGTTTTCATTGACGACATTCTGATCTATTCGAAGAATCAGGAAGAACACGAGCAACATTTACGACTTATTTTGGAACTCCTTCGAAAGGAACAACTGTATGCCAAGTTTTCAAAATGTGACTTCTGGCTTCGTGAAGTCCATTTCTTGGGCCACGTAGTGAACAAGGATGGGATTCACGTTGATCCATCCAAGGTGGAGTCAATCAAGAGCTGGCCTGCACCTCGTACGCCAACGGAAATTCGCCAATTCTTGGGATTGGCAGGTTACTACAGGAGATTTATCAAGGATTTTTCTAAGGTTGCTCAGCCTCTTACTTCACTAACGCAGAAGGGCGTTGTTTATCGTTGGGGTAACGCACAGGAGTTAGCGTTTCAGCACTTAAAGGATAGACTCTGTAGTGCACCTATCCTTTCATTGCCAGAGGGCACAGACGACTTTGTGGTCTACTGCGACGCATCTATTCAGGGTCTCGATTGTGTTTTGATGCAGCGGGATAAAGTTATAGCATACGCTTCACGCCAACTCAAGGTTCATGAGAAGAACTACACTACACACGATCTAGAGCTGGGAGCGGTTGTTTTTGCACTTAAGATATGGCGACACTACTTGTATGGCACCAAGTGTGCTATCTACACTGATCACAGAAGTCTCGAGCACATCTTTAAACAGAAGGAACTCAATATGAGACAACGACGATGGGTCGAACTACTAAACGATTACGAATGCTCGATCAGGTATCACCCAGGCAAAGCCAATGTTGTGGCTGACGCCCTCAGTCGAAAGGACACTGCGCCCAAGCGCGTACGAGCTTTACAACTTACTATACAGTCTAGCCTTCCTTCTCAAATACGAAATGCTCAGGTAGAAGCATTGAAACCGGAAAACGTCAGGGCTGAAGCCCTACGCGGCTCGAGGCAACGCTTAGAACAGAAGGAAGACGGCGCCTACTACGTCACGGGACGCATTTGGGTCCCATTTTATGGCAACTTACGAGAGCTTGTGATGGATGAGGCACACAAGTCTCGCTACTCGGTGCACCCTGGTTCGGACAAAATGTACCACGACATCAAAACCACATATTGGTGGCCTAGCATGAAGGCTCACATAGCAACTTACGTTAGCAAGTGCTTGACTTGTGCGAGAGTCAAGGCGGAGTACCAGAAACCTTCAGGCCCCCTTCAACAACCAGAGATACCACAATGGAAATGGGAACATATTTCCATGGATTTTGTTACTGGCCTGCCTAGATCACAACGTGGTAACGATACTATTTGGGTGATCGTAGATCGACTCACAAAGTCTGCTCACTTCCTGGCTATCAAAGAAACGGATAAGTTCTCCACTCTAGCAGAAGTATACCTAAAGGAAGTTGTCTCGAGGCACGGGGTGCCCACCTCTATTATCTCGGATCGTGATGCACGTTTTACTTCGGAACTATGGCAAGCAATGCACAAATCCTTTGGCTCACGTTTAGATATGAGCACAGCTTATCACCCGCAAACGGATGGGCAGTCGGAACGAACCATCCAGACCCTAGAAGACATGCTTCGTGCGTGTGTTATCGATTT
This sequence comes from Helianthus tuberosus, assembly GCA_030545235.1. Classification (NCBI taxonomy): domain Eukaryota; kingdom Viridiplantae; phylum Streptophyta; class Magnoliopsida; order Asterales; family Asteraceae; genus Helianthus; species Helianthus tuberosus. Next base: position 178,143,589 of record CM060450.1, read on the forward strand.
TGGCAACGGCTGGGAAAAACATCTGCCACTTGTGGAATTTTCGTACAACAATAGCTACCATACCAGCATTAAAGCTGCTCCGTTTGAGGCATTGTACGGGCGTAAATGCCGGTCACCTCTTTGTTGGGCAGAGGTGGGGGATAGTCAGATTATTGGTCCAGAATATGTAGTTGACACAACAGAGAAAATTGCTCAGATACGACAACGAATGGCGGCAGCTCGTGAGCGTCAGAAAGTCTACGCCGATAAAGACAGGAAACTACTCGAATTCCAGGTTGGGGATCGAGCGCTACTCAAAGTTTCACCCTGGAAGGGTGTGGTTCGTTTTGGGAAACGGGGCAAACTTAATCCACGATACGTTGGACCCTTTGAAGTTATTGAGAAAATAGGCAAGGTGGCCTACAGACTAAATTTACCAGCAGAACTCAGTGCAGTTCACAATGTTTTCCACGTGTCAAACCTGAAGAAGTGTTTATCAGATGAGCCCCACGTAGTTCCTTTGAAGGAGCTTACGATCGACGAGCAGTTACGATTCGTCGAGGAACCTGTGGAGATCACGGACCGGGATGTGAAGGTCCTCAAACATACCAGAATACCTCTCGTTCGGGTTCGTTGGAACTCACGTCGCGGCCCAGAGTTCACCTGGGAACGCGAAGATCAGATGAAACAAAAGTATCCCCAACTGTTCGCAACCGGTACAACCACCACTGAGGCTGAAGCTACGGAATTTCGGGACGAAATTCCAGATCAACGGGGGGAGGATGTGACACCCCAGGAAAACCAGGAAAACCATGCAACTTAACTAGCTTCCTCAGTGAGTACGTGCTAAATTTCGGGACGAAATTTCTTTCAACTTGGGGATAATGTGACAACTCGTATTTCCGAACTTATCAATGTACTTGACGTAACGTATTTGAACTTGGTGTAACTATTTGTTATGTTGAATTAATGAGATTATATGTGACTTTGTGTTAAATGTTATGTGAGTATATGTTGTGTTGTATGTATGTATGTCATAGTGTACAACACTCACCCGATCGCACAATAGACATCCGAACGCACAAGCCTTTGGGCTTAACTATTCTCGGCCCACTTCTCTTGAGTTGAACCGAATGGGCAGCCATGTAAGGGTTCGGCCCACTCCATGTTTACACACACGCCCTTTAGGGAATTTCCTTCTCATTACTTGCAATCTCACAACAAACCTACAAACCCTAGCTCTTCTCTCTCTCTCCCTCACGAACAAGTAGACAGCCGAACACTCTCTCTCCATCGAAGACCTCTTCTTGTTCGGATCACCCTCACTCATCTCAATCGGTTAGTGTTCATGTCATTGTTGATTAAGTGTTGTAAAGTATGTTTAATCATGCTGATTATGTGATGTTATTATGAATCGGATGTATACATGATAATGTTAATCGATTACCCTGTTTGCTTTTGAAATTGATTTCCATGATAAGTTAATGATATCTTATGATTGGATGTGTATTAAATCATTAAGTGTTGTTGTATATGTAATCGGCTGCTATGTTTTAGATTTGATAAGGTTAATATGATTCGAAAGTTCATGATGTTAGGCGGTAAATTAATGAATATATATATTAGTCGGCTGATTATGTGGTATGTCATGCTGATTGATGGGTAATGATTTTTGTGATTCGGTCCAATGAAATTGTAGAATAATGGGGTGTTGATGGCTGGTATCGAGATATGTAACATGTGAATGGAAATCATATTGTTGTGCATAGATTAATAGAGTTTGTCGACTAGTATGCATGCCATGTGGTCTCTGTGTTAGTTCAAGTTCCAAGTTAAGAAATTTGTAAATATCACATATCATAAATTGGTCCAATAATCTTTGAGAGGAGTAGATGGTGGTCGGCCATTGTTGTTTATGATAATCATGTGTGTGTTTGTTCATAATTATGAGGATAAGGTCATATGAAACATTCTTTAAAAGTAATGATTTGATCTGGAAACCAATTGACTATTGATTGATTGTGTTAATTGATAACAAAATTGGAAATTATTGATTAGCAAGATTGATACTTGTAACCGATTTTGCATGATATCCGGAATTTAAAACTAGTCGCACAAGCCTCTTGATAGTACAAGAGGTTCTGGTCGCACAAGATCACACGTACAAGACATCTTGGCCAGTCGCACAAGATGTCTCCCATCGCACAAGATTTGTTATCTGTTTATTGTGTTGGGCTTTTAATCTTGGGCCGGGTAATTGGTGAATCGCACAACCACTCCAATAGCACAAAACATATGGTAATCGCACAAGATGTATATTGGGTTGACTGTTTGGGCCGGTTGTTGACTTTGGGCTGGGCTAGTAACCGGACCGTACAAGCTCACATGGATCGCACAAGGCTTAATGTTTAATTGTCTGGGCCGTGTTATGCTTATGGATTTATTTGGGTTTCATGCTATTGGGCCGGGTAGTAATGGGCTTCAACGAATGACTCGCACAAGGTCATTAGACTTGTGCGAGCCCAATCATTTTATGTCAATATGTCTTATCTGTTGAACGTGATGTTACTTTGTTGCCATGCTTCGTATGTGTTCTTATGTATGCAACCTATGTGATACTTGTGTGCGTTACCTGACACCAAAACCTGACTTGTATGATAACCATGTTAGGACGTGGTTGACCACTAGCTGCTAGTCTTGACTTTTCTGTGTAATCTGCCGAGCAAACCAAGGTGAGTTCACACTCTACAAAGCATGGGATTCCCAGGGGTTGGGAATGGGGTTAAGGAATATGGATTCCTCGTCCTTTCTTGGGTAGGACAGTAATGGTTCAGGAATGTAATTCCTCGTCCTCACGGACAGATAACTCGTACTAGACCAAAAACTCTATCACGAAGTCCCTCCTTTTTATATCGACTTAATCGCCGGGCCAATGGCGAGCGGGTCATTAGTTAGATAGCGCTATTTAGGTCTGACAAGCCTCACACCGTGCCGCAGAGGACGGGCGTGAACTAATGGATCTGGGGCACGTCAATGCTGATAGACATTGACAGTTTTCAGGGCACTTAAACATGACTTCAGTCAGTAGTCGATATGGTAACGAGTCTAGTGTATACATGGGGTAGCCCCCACGGCCGAAATGCCAGATAACTATCATGGGGTAGCCCCCACGGCAGGATTGCCAGAGTAAATGGGTTAAACAAATGGTTAAACATATTACGTTTTCAACTATGGGGTAACCCCCACGGCAGGAACGCCAGCTAAAGGAAAACTGTTTTTGGAACAACTTAAAAACGAACACCCAACCGTGAACTCACTCAACTAGTTGTTGACTCGTTACTACATGCTTTGCAGGTCTCTAGGTACTTAGCTGGAGCTTGCACATGGAAGAGTCGTTGTGGAACATGGTCAGCTGTGTTCCATGTTAAACATTTGGATTATTAAACTTTGGATTTGGTTTTGAACATTATGCTTCCGCTCATAACTTAACTATGTTTGTTTTGGATATTAATCGTGTTGGTTGGACTTTTACATTAAATATTTACTTGTTCAATATGATTAGTGGTTTGATCCTGGTCAGTCACGCCTCCAAGCGGTGATACTCCGCAGGTGGATTTTGGGGGTGTGACAGATTGGTATCAGAGCCATTGGTTATAGAGAACTTGGTTTTAATAAAGGAAAACGTTTTTGTTAAAACCAGACTATAACCTGTACAGTGCTCTACGATCCACAACGACGCTTCACTCCACGTGCAAGACTCGACAATCTAGGTGATATGGTTTATGTTATATTACCTACATGTTAGATTACGTAGAACTTTGCTCATGATATGCTTAGCTAGTATAGCTACTTTTGCTTGAACACGTGTGTGCTTACTCTCTTCTGTCATCGCACATTCGCGAACCCTTCTCACCCATGTTTCCTTGATATGAAGATCATGTCTGGACGCATCAACATGACTCAAGCCCAGTTGACGGCTCTCATTAACGAACGAGTTGCTGAGGCAGTTGCTGCCGCACAGGCAGGAGGTATACCCTGCAGTTTATAACTCATTCTAGGATCTTTCGATCCTACTCTCGTGAATCTATCCTTGTGTTAAACTTTGTCCTTCTTATACCCACAACAGGTCAGCATGCTCAGCCACCTGTTTGCACCTTCAAAACTTTCATGGACTGCCGACCCACTACTTTTAGTGGCACTGAAGGAGCAGTTGGTCTCCTCCATTGGTTTGAGAAACTAGAGTCTGTATTCGAGATGTGCGAATGCCCTGAGGCACGCAGGGTGAAATATGCTACCGGCACTCTCGAGGGTTTAGCCCTCACATGGTGGAACGCTCAGGTCCAAATGCTGGGGTTGGTTGCTGCTAACGCCACCCCATGGAACAATTTTAAAGAGATGATCAGGGAGGAATACTGCACCCGTGACGACATTCATAAACTGGAAGTCGAGTTCTTCAACCTCAAGATGACGGGGTCGGAAATTGAGGCGTTTACTAAGAGATCGAATGAGCTTGCACTACTGTGTCCTACTATGGTGGACCCTCCAATAAGCGTATTGAACTTTACCTCAAGGGTCTGAAGCCAGAGATCCAAAGTCACGTGACATCAGCAAACCTTGCCACTTACCAGCAGGTCGTTCAGTTGGCTCACCGTCTCACTGATCAGGCGGTGGAGCAAAATAGGTTACCAAAACGCATTAGTGCTACAGCTACCTCCGAACCTTCCAGTGATAACAAACGTAAATGGGATGGGGCTTCAAGCAAAGGTTCAACTTCTGTGCAATCGCAGTCTCAACAGAGAAGGACTGACGACTATAGAAGTCCCAGTCAGCAATCGTCAGGTAGCCAAAGTCAGGGTGGATACAAGGGAAATCACCCCAAGTGTAATCGTTGCAACTTGCATCATCGCGGGCCATGCACCAGGGGTAACTGTTATCGGTGCAACAAGCCAGGTCATGCGGCAAAGGATTGTAGAAGCTTATACCCAGCAAACCAGAATCGCCAGCAACAGCAAGATCAACAGAATCAACGCCAGCAACAGCAGCCGCAGGGTAACAACAAAGGGTGCTTTCAGTGTGGAGCTGAAGGCCACTTCAAGAGAGATTGTCCCCAGCTAAACAGGAACCAGAACAACAATAACAACAACAATCAAGGGAATGGGAACAATGGGGGCAACAATGGCAACGGGGCAAGGGGTCGTATGTTCGTTATTGGTAATGGAGAAGCAAGGAATGATCCCAATGTTGTGACGGGTAAGTTCCTTCTCGACGACTTTTACGTTACTGTCTTATTTGATTCGGGTGCTGATACTAGTTATGTGTCCCAAAAAGTTAGTCAACTGCTTAAGCGTACCCCAACACCTTTGAATCCCAGACACGATGTAGAGTTAGCTAATGGTAAGAGTTTAGAGGTCACACACGTAGTCAAGGGTTGTAATCTCGTTCTTGCTGATCACACTTTCTCAATCGACCTCCTTCCTATCACTCTGGGTAGTTTCGACGTTGTCATCGGGATGGACTGGTTATCCCAACACCAAGCTGAGATTCTTTGCAACGAAAAGATTGTCCGCATTCCGCGCCAAGGTGAGGAACCTCTTATGATTCGTGGCGACAAGAGTGGTGCTGTTACAAGCATAATTTCTTCCCTTAAGGCTCAAAAGTGTTTGCGTAAGGGCCACACTGCCTTTCTGGCTCTCGTTACCGACACCTCGAAGAAAGAAAGAAAGATAGAAGACTTTCCAATTGTACGCGACTATCCTGAGGTATTTCCTGAGGAACTACCTGGCCTTCCGCCTCATCGCCAGGTCGAGTTTCAAATCGAGTTAGCTCCTGGAGCGGCACCTATAGCTCGTGCACCGTATCGCTTAGCTCCATCAGAGCTGAAAGAGCTATCTACGCAATTACAAGAACTCTTAGATAAGGGTTTTATTCGTCCTAGTTCTTCGCCCTGGGGAGCTCCGGTACTTTTTGTGAAGAAGAAAGACGGCACATTCAGGATGTGCATTGACTACCGTGAACTGAACAAGGTGACAGTGAAGAATCGCTACCCTCTTCCACGTATTGACGACTTATTCGACCAACTGCAAGGGTCGAGCTACTATTCAAAGATCGACTTGAGATCAGGGTATCACCAGCTGAGAGTTCGAGAAGAGGACGTCTCCAAAACAGCCTTCAGAACACGTTATGGCCACTATGAGTTCTTGGTCATGCCTTTTGGGATGACAAACGCACCAGCGGTCTTCATGGACCTGATGAATCGAGTGTGCAAGCCGTACTTAGACAAGTTCGTTATAGTTTTCATTGACGACATTCTGATCTATTCGAAGAATCAGGAAGAACACGAGCAACATTTACGACTTATTTTGGAACTCCTTCGAAAGGAACAACTGTATGCCAAGTTTTCAAAATGTGACTTCTGGCTTCGTGAAGTCCATTTCTTGGGCCACGTAGTGAACAAGGATGGGATTCACGTTGATCCATCCAAGGTGGAGTCAATCAAGAGCTGGCCTGCACCTCGTACGCCAACGGAAATTCGCCAATTCTTGGGATTGGCAGGTTACTACAGGAGATTTATCAAGGATTTTTCTAAGGTTGCTCAGCCTCTTACTTCACTAACGCAGAAGGGCGTTGTTTATCGTTGGGGTAACGCACAGGAGTTAGCGTTTCAGCACTTAAAGGATAGACTCTGTAGTGCACCTATCCTTTCATTGCCAGAGGGCACAGACGACTTTGTGGTCTACTGCGACGCATCTATTCAGGGTCTCGGTTGTGTTTTGATGCAGCGGGATAAAGTTATAGCATACGCTTCACGCCAACTCAAGGTTCATGAGAAGAACTACACTACACACGATCTAGAGCTGGGAGCGGTTGTTTTTGCACTTAAGATATGGCGACACTACTTGTATGGCACCAAGTGTGCTATCTACACTGATCACAGAAGTCTCGAGCACATCTTTAAACAGAAGGAACTCAATATGAGACAACGACGATGGGTCGAACTACTAAACGATTACGAATGCTCGATCAGGTATCACCCAGGCAAAGCCAATGTTGTGGCTGACGCCCTCAGTCGAAAGGACACTGCGCCCAAGCGCGTACGAGCTTTACAACTTACTATACAGTCTAGCCTTCCTTCTCAAATACGAAATGCTCAGGTAGAAGCATTGAAACCGGAAAACGTCAGGGCTGAAGCCCTACGCGGCTCGAGGCAACGCTTAGAACAGAAGGAAGACGGCGCCTACTACGTCACGGGACGCATTTGGGTCCCATTTTATGGCAACTTACGAGAGCTTGTGATGGATGAGGCACACAAGTCTCGCTACTCGGTGCACCCTGGTTCGGACAAAATGTACCACGACATCAAAACCACATATTGGTGGCCTAGCATGAAGGCTCACATAGCAACTTACGTTAGCAAGTGCTTGACTTGTGCGAGAGTCAAGGCGGAGTACCAGAAACCTTCAGGCCCCCTTCAACAACCAGAGATACCACAATGGAAATGGGAACAGATTTCCATGGATTTTGTTACTGGCCTGCCTAGATCACAACGTGGTAACGATACTATTTGGGTGATCGTAGATCGACTCACAAAGTCTGCTCACTTCCTGGCTATCAAAGAAACGGATAAGTTCTCCACTCTAGCAGAAGTATACCTAAAGGAAGTTGTCTCGAGGCACGGGGTGCCCACCTCTATTATCTCGGATCGTGATGCACGTTTTACTTCGGAACTATGGCAAGCAATGCACAAATCCTTTGGCTCACGTTTAGATATGAGCACAGCTTATCACCCGCAAACGGATGGGCAGTCGGAACGAACCATCCAGACCCTAGAAGACATGCTTCGTGCGTGTGTTATCGATTTTGGCAACGGCTGGGAAAAACATCTGCCACTTGTGGAATTTTCGTACAACAATAGCTACCATACCAGCATTAAAGCTGCTCCGTTTGAGGCATTGTACGGGCGTAAATGCCGGTCACCTCTTTGTTGGGCAGAGGTGGGGGATAGTCAGATTATTGGTCCAGAATATGTAGTTGACACAACAGAGAAAATTGCTCAGATACGACAACGAATGGCGGCAGCTCGTGAGCGTCAGAAAGTCTACGCCGATAAAGACAGGAAACTACTCGAATTCCAGGTTGGGGATCGAGCGCTACTCAAAGTTTCACCCTGGAAGGGTGTGGTTCGTTTTGGGAAACGGGGCAAACTTAATCCACGATACGTTGGACCCTTTGAAGTTATTGAGAAAATAGGCAAGGTGGCCTACAGACTAAATTTACCAGCAGAACTCAGTGCAGTTCACAATGTTTTCCACGTGTCAAACCTGAAGAAGTGTTTATCAGATGAGCCCCACGTAGTTCCTTTGAAGGAGCTTACGATCGACGAGCAGTTACGATTCGTCGAGGAACCTGTGGAGATCACGGACCGGGATGTGAAGGTCCTCAAACATACCAGAATACCTCTCGTTCGGGTTCGTTGGAACTCACGTCGCGGCCCAGAGTTCACCTGGGAACGCGAAGATCAGATGAAACAAAAGTATCCCCAACTGTTCGCAACCGGTACAACCACCACTGAGGCTGAAGCTACGGAATTTCGGGACGAAATTCCAGATCAACGGGGGGAGGATGTGACACCCCAGGAAAACCAGGAAAACCATGCAACTTAACTAGCTTCCTCAGTGAGTACGTGCTAAATTTCGGGACGAAATTTCTTTCAACTTGGGGATAATGTGACAACTCGTATTTCCGAACTTATCAATGTACTTGACGTAACGTATTTGAACTTGGTGTAACTATTTGTTATGTTGAATTAATGAGATTATATGTGACTTTGTGTTAAATGTTATGTGAGTATATGTTGTGTTGTATGTATGTATGTTATAGTGTACAACACTCACCCGATCGCACAATAGACATCCGAACGCACAAGCCTTTGGGCTTAACTATTCTCGGCCCACTTCTCTTGAGTTGAACCGAATGGGCAGCCATGTAAGGGTTCGGCCCACTCCATGTTTACACACACGCCCTTTAGGGAATTTCCTTCTCATTACTTGCAATCTCACAACAAACCTACAAACCCTAGCTCTTCTCTCTCTCTCCCTCACGAACAAGTAGACAGCCGAACACTCTCTCTCCATCGAAGACCTCTTCTTGTTCGGATCACCCTCACTCATCTCAATCGGTTAGTGTTCATGTCATTGTTGATTAAGTGTTGTAAAGTATGTTTAATCATGCTGATTATGTGATGTTATTATGAATCGGATGTATAGATGATAATGTTAATCGATTACCCTGTTTGCTTTTGAAATTGATTTCCATGATAAGTTAATGATATCTTATGATTGGATGTGTATTAAATCATTAAGTGTTGTTGTATATGTAATCGGCTGCTATGTTTTAGATTTGATAAGGTTAATATGATTCGAAAGTTCATGATGTTAGGTGGTAAATTAATGAATATATATATTAGTCGGCTGATTATGTGGTATGTCATGCTGATTGATGGGTAATGATTTTTGTGATTCGGTCCAATGAAATTGTAGAATAATGGGGTGTTGATGGCTGGTATCGAGATATGTAACATGTGAATGGAAATCATATTGTTGTGCATAGATTAATAGAGTTTGTCGACTAGTATGCATGCCATGTGGTCTCTGTGTTAGTTCAAGTTCCAAGTTAAGAAATTTGTAAATATCACATATCATAAATTGGTCCAATAATCTTTGAGAGGAGTAGATGGTGGTCGGCCATTGTTGTTTATGATAATCATGTGTGTGTTTGTTCATAATTATGAGGATAAGGTCATATGAAACATTCTTTAAAAGTAATGATTTGATCTGGAAACCAATTGACTATTGATTGATTGTGTTAATTGATAACAAAATTGGAAATTATTGATTAGCAAGATTGATACTTGTAACCGATTTTGCATGATATCCGGAATTTAAAACTAGTCGCACAAGCCTCTTGATAGTACAAGAGGTTCTGGTCGCACAAGATCACACGTACAAGACATCTTGGCCAGTCGCACAAGATGTCTCCCATCGCACAAGATTTGTTATCTGTTTATTGTGTTGGGCTTTTAATCTTGGGCCGGGTAATTGGTGAATCGCACAACCACTCCAATAGCACAAAACATATGGTAATCGCACAAGATGTATATTGGGTTGACTGTTTGGGCCGGTTGTTGACTTTGGGCTGGGCTAGTAACCGGACCGTACAAGCTCACATGGATCGCACAAGGCTTAATGTTTAATTGTCTGGGCCGTGTTATGCTTATGGATTTATTTGGGTTTCATGCTATTGGGCCGGGTAGTAATGGGCTTCAACGAATGACTCGCACAAGGTCATTAGACTTGTGCGAGCCCAATCATTTTATGTCAATATGTCTTATCTGTTGAACGTGATGTTACTTTGTTGCCATGCTTCGTATGTGTTCTTATGTATGCAACCTATGTGATACTTGTGTGCGTTACCTGACACCAAAACCTGACTTGTATGATAACCATGTTAGGACGTGGTTGACCACTAGCTGCTAGTCTTGACTTTTCTGTGTAATCTGCCGAGCAAACCAAGGTGAGTTCACACTCTACAAAGCATGGGATTCCCAGGGGTTGGGAATGGGGTTAAGGAATATGGATTCCTCGTCCTTTCTTGGGTAGGACAGTAATGGTTCAGGAATGTAATTCCTCGTCCTCACGGACAGATAACTCGTACTAGACCAAAAACTCTATCACGAAGTCCCTCCTTTTTATATCGACTTAATCGCCGGGCCAATGGCGAGCGGGTCATTAGTTAGATAGCGCTATTTAGGTCTGACAAGCCTCACACCGTGCCGCAGAGGACGGGCGTGAACTAATGGATCTGGGGCACGTCAATGCTGATAGACATTGACAGTTTTCAGGGCACTTAAACATGACTTCAGTCAGTAGTCGATATGGTAACGAGTCTAGTGTATACATGGGGTAGCCCCCACGGCCGAAATGCCAGATAACTATCATGGGGTAGCCCCCACGGCAGGATTGCCAGAGTAAATGGGTTAAACAAATGGTTAAACATATTACGTTTTCAACTATGGGGTAACCCCCACGGCAGGAACGCCAGCTAAAGGAAAACTGTTTTTGGAACAACTTAAAAACGAACACCCAACCGTGAACTCACTCAACTAGTTGTTGACTCGTTACTACATGCTTTGCAGGTCTCTAGGTACTTAGCTGGAGCTTGCACATGGAAGAGTCGTTGTGGAACATGGTCAGCTGTGTTCCATGTTAAACATTTGGATTATTAAACTTTGGATTTGGTTTTGAACATTATGCTTCCGCTCATAACTTAACTATGTTTGTTTTGGATATTAATCGTGTTGGTTGGACTTTTACATTAAATATTTACTTGTTCAATATGATTAGTGGTTTGATCCTGGTCAGTCACGCCTCCAAGCGGTGATACTCCGCAGGTGGATTTTGGGGGTGTGACAGTTATATGTATGCGGATTAGACACCAAAAAATAAACACTCAAAAAATAGCTACAATTTTAGGTATGTGTTTAGTGACGGCATCAGATTTCTAATTGATGGAGAAAGGTCTGGTGGCAAAAAAAGCTGCTTCTAGGAGGTTGTCAAGTGTTTTCACTCGACGATTCCATTCTTGGTTAGTTGGTTTGGCCCTTGTTCCTGTAACTCGAATCCTAGCCCGGTATATCCCATTTAATTTTACATCATTGTGAACCTTACGCCTTTTTTACTCTCTGATCGAGGTTCTCGGCATTGGAAAATCTTCGTAAACTAAATTACACGTGTATATGTTGACATTTAAGACATATACAGCCAAGAAAATCAAGAGAAATGGTGATATATATGCGGATTAGGCGCCAAAAAGAACACTCAAAAAATAACTACAATTTAAGGTATGTGTTTAGTGACGGCATGAGATTCCAAATTGATGGAGAAAGGTCTGTTGGCAAGAAAAGCTGCTTCCAGGAAGTTGTCAAGTGTTTTCGATCGATGATTCCATTCTTGGGTGGTTGGTTTAGCCCTTGCTCCTGTAACTCGAATCCTAGCCCGGTATATTCCATTTTAGTTTTACACCATTGTGAACCTTACACCTTTTTTACTCTCTGATCGAGGTTCTCCACATTGAAAAATCTCCTTAAACTAAATAACACGTGTTTATGTTGACATTTAAGAGATGTACAGCCAAGTAAATCAAGAGCAATGGTGATATATATATGCGAATTGGACACCAAAAAATAAACACTAAAAAATTGCTACAATTTAATGTATGTGTTTAGTGACGGCATGAGATTCCTCATTGATGGAGAAAGGTCTGGTGGCAAGAAAAGCTGCTTTCAGGAGGTTGTCAAGTGTTTTCGCTCGCCGATTCCATTCTTGGGTTGTTGGTTTGGCCCTAGTTGTTGTAACTCGAATCCTAGCCCGGTATATCCCATTTTAGTTTTACACCATTGTGAACCTTACGCCTTTTTTACTCTCTTATCGAGGTTCTCGGCATTAAAAAATCTTCGTAAACTAAATTACACGTATATATGTTGACATTTAGAAGATATACAGTTAAAAAATCAAGAGCAATGGTGATATATATATGCGGACTAGACACCAAAAAATAAACACCCAAAAAATAGCTACAATTTAAGGTATGCGTTTAGTGACGACATCAGTTTCCTAATTGATGGAGAAAGGTTTAGTGGCAAGAAAAGCTGCTTTTAGGAGGTTGTCAAGTGTTTTCGCTCGACGACTCGATTTCTTGGGTGGTTGGTTTGGCCCTTGTTCCTATAACTCGAATCCTAGCCCGGTATATCCCATTTTAGTTTTACACCATTATGAACCTAACGTGTTTTTTACTCTCTAATCGATGTTCTCAGCGTTGAAAAATCTTCGTAAACTAAATGACACGTGTATTTTTTGACATTTAAGGGATATACAGCCAAGAAAACCAAGAGCAATGGTGATATATATGCAGATTAGACACCAAAAAATAAACACTCAAAAATAGCAACTATTTAAGGTACGTGTTTAGTGACGGAAACAGATTCCTAATAGATGGAGAAAGGTCTGGTGGCAAGAAAAGCTGCTTCCAGGAGGTTGTCAAGTGTTTTAGCTCGAATTTCGATTCTCGGGTGGTTGGTTTGGCCCTTGTTCCTGTAACTCGAATCCTAGCCCGGTATATCCCATTTTAGTTTTACACCATTGTGAACCTTACGCCTTTTTTACTCTCTGATCGAGGTTCTCGGTATTGGAAAATATTCGTAAACTAAATCACACGTGTATATGTTGACATTCAAGAGATATACAGACAAGAAAACCAAGAGCAATGGTGATATATATGTGGATTAGACACCAAAAAATAAACACTAAAAAAATAGCTACAATTTAAGGTATGCGTTTAGTGACAGCATCAGATTCCTAATTGATGGAGAAATGTCTGGTGGCAAGAAAAGCTGCTTCCAGGAAGTAGTCAAGTGTTTTCGCACGACGATTCCATTCTTGGGTGGTTGGTTTGGCCCTTGTTCCTGTAACTCGAATCCTAGCCCGGTATATCCCATTTTAGATTTACACCATTGTGAACCTTACGCCTTTTTTACTCTCTGATCGAGGTTCTCGACATTGAAAACTCATCGTAAACAAAATCACACGTGTATATGTTGACATTTAAGAGATAAACAGTCAAGTAAATCAACAACAATGGTTATATGTATGCGGATTAGACACCAAAAAATAAACACTCAAAAAATAGCTACAATTTTAGGTATGTGTTTAGTGACGGCATCAGATTCCTAATTGATGGAGAAAGGTCTGTTGGCAAGAAAAGCTGCTTCTAGGTGGTTGTCAAGTGTTTTCACTCGACGATTCCATTCTTGGTTGGTTGGTTTGGCCCTTGTTCCTGTAACTCGAATCCTAGCCCGGTATATCCCATTTTAGTTTTACACCATTGTGAACCTTACGCCTTTTTTACTCTCTGATCGAGGTTCACGGAATTGGAAAATCTTCGTAAACTAAATTACACGTGTATATGTTGACATTTAAGAGATATACAGTCAAGAAAATCAAGAGCAATGGTGATATATATGCGTATTAGACACCAAAAAATAAACACTTAAAAAATAGCTACAATTTAAGGTATGTGTTTAGTGACGGCATCAGATTCCTAATTGATGGAGAAAGGTTTGGTGGCAAGAAAAGCTGCTTTCAGAAGGTTGTCAAGTGTTTTCGCTCGACGATTCCATTCTTGGGTTGTTGGTTTGGCTATGGTTCTTGTAACTCGAATCCTAGCCCGGTATATCCTATTTTAGTTTTACACCATTGTGAACCTTACGCCTTTTTTACTCTCTTATCGAGGTTCTCGGCATTAAAAAATCTTCGTAAACTAAATTACACGTATATATGTTGACATTTAGAAGATATACAGTCAAGAAAATCAAGAGCAATGGAGATATATTTATGCGGACTAGACACCAAAAACTAAACACCCAAAAAATAGCTACAATTTAAGGTATGTGTTTAGTGACGGCATCAGTTTCCTATTTGATGGAGAAAGGTTTAGTGGCAAGAAAAGCTGCTTCCAGGAGGTTGTCAAGTGTTTTCGCTCGACGACTCCATTTCTTGGGTGGTTGGTTTGGCCCTTGTTCCTGTAACTCGAATCCTTGCCCGGTATATCCCATTTTAGTTTTACACCATTATGAACCTAACGTGTTTTTTACTCTCTAATCGAGTTTCTCAGCATTGAAAAATCTTCGTAAACTAAATGACAAGTGTATTTTTTGACATTTAAGTGATATACAACCAAGAAAACTAAGAGCGATGGTGATATATACGCGTATTAGACACATAAAATAAATACTCAAAAAATAGCTACGATTTAAGGTACGTGTTTAGTGACGGAAATAGATTCCTAATTGATGGAGAAAGGTCTGGTGGCAAGAAAAGCTGCTTCCAGGAGGTTGTCAAGTGTTTTTTTCTTGACGATTCCATTCTTGGGTGGTTGGTTTCGCCCTTTTTCCTGTAACTCGAATCCTATCCCGGTATATCCCCTTTTAGTTTTACACCATTGTGAACCTTACGCCTTTTTTACTCTCTGATCGAGGTTCTCGCCATTAAATCACACTATGTTGACATTTAAGAGATAAACAATCAAGTAAATCAAGAGCAATGGTGATATGTATGCGGATTAAACACCAAAAAATAAACACTCAAAAAATAGCTACAATTTAAGGTATGTGTTTAGTGACGGCATCAGATTCCTAATTGATGGAGAAAGGTCTAGTGGCAAGAAAAGCTGCTTTCAGGAGGTTCTCAAGTGTTTTCGCTCGCCGATTCCATTCTTGGGTTGTTAGTTTGGCCCTGGTTCCTGTAACTTGAATCCTAGCTCGGTATATCTCATTTTAGTTTTACACCATTGTGAACCTTATGCCTTTTTTACCCTCTTATCGAGGTTCTCGGCATTAAAAAATCTTCGTAAACTAAATCACACGTATATATGTTGACATTGAAGAGATATACAGTCAAGAAAATCAAGAGCAATGGTGATATATATGGTGATATATATCAAGAAAATCAAAAAATAGCTACAATTTAAGGTATGTGTTTAGTGACGACATCGGTTTCTTAATTGATGGAGAAAGGTCTGGTAGCAAGAAAAGTTGCTTCCAGGAGGTTGTCAAGTGTTTTCGCTTGACAATTCCATTCTTGGGTGGTTGGTTTGGCCCTTGTTCCTGTAACTCGAATCCTAGCCCGGTATATCCCATTTTAGTTTTACAATATTGTGAATCGTACGCCTTTTTTACTCTCTGATCGAGGTTCCCGGCATTGAAAAATCTTTGTAAACTAAATCACACGTGTATATGTTGACATTTAAGAGATAGACAACCAAGAAAACCAATAGCAATGGTGATATATATGCGGATTAGATACCAAAAAATAAACACTCAAAAAATAGCTATAATTTAAGGTATGTGTTTAGTGACGGCATCAGATTCTTAATTGATATAGAAAGGTCAAGTAGCAAGAAAAGTTGCTTCCAGGAGGTTATCAAGTGTTTTCGCTCGACGATTCCATTCTTGGGTGGTTGGTTTGGCACAAGTTCCTGTAACTCGAATCCTAGCCCGGTATATCCCATTTTAGTTTTACACCTTTATGAACCTAACATGTTTTTTACTCTCTAATCGAGTTTCTCAGCATTGAAAAATCTTCGTAAACTAAACGACACGTGTATTTTTTGACATTTAAGTGATATACAGCCAAGAAAACCAAGAGCAATGGTGATATATATGCGGACTAGACACATAAAATAAATACTCAAAAAATAGCTACGATTTAAGGTACGTGTTTAGTGACGAAAATAGATTCCTAATTGATGGAGAAAGGTCTGGTGGCAAGAAAAGCTGCTTCCAGGAGGTTGTCAAGTGTTTTTTCTCGACGATTCCATTCTTGGGTGGTTGGTTTCGCCCTTTTTCCTGTAACTCGGATCCTAGCCCGGTATATCCCCTTTTAGTTTTACACCATTGTGAACCTTACGCCTTTTTTACTCTCTGATCGAGGTTCTCGGCATTGAAAACTCATCTTAAACTAAATCACACGTGTATATGTTGACATTTAAGAGATATACAGTCAAGAAAATCAAGAGCAATGGTGATATATATGCGGATTAGACACCAAAAAATAAACACTTAAAAAATAACTACAATTTACGGTATGTGTTTAGTGACGACATCAGATTCCTAATTGATGGAGAAAGGTCTGGTGGCAAAAAAAGCTGCTTCCAGGAGGTTGCCAAATATTTTCGCTCAACGATTCCTTTCCTGGGTGGTTGGTTTGGCCCTTGTTCTGGTAACTCGAATCCTAGCCCGGTATATCCCATTTTAGTTTTACACCAATGTGAACCTTACGCCTTTTTTAATCTCTGGTTGAGGTTCTCGGCATTGAACATTCTTTGTAAGCTATATTACACGTGTATTTGTTGACATTTAAGAGATATACAACCAAGAAAACCAAGAGCAATGGTGATATATATATATATATATATGCGGATTAGACACCAAAAAATAAACACTCAAAAAATAGCTACAATTTAAGGTATGTGTTTAGTGACAGCATCAGATTCCTTATTGATGGAGAAAGGTCTGGTGGCAAGAAAAGCTGCTTCCAGGAGGTTGTCAAGTGTTTTCGCTCGATGATTCCATTCTTGGGTGGTTGGTTTGGCCCTTGTTCCTGTAACTCGAATCCTAGCCCGGTATATCCCATTTATTTTTACACCATTGTGAACCTTACGCCTTTTTTACTCTCTGATCGAGGTTCTCGGCATTGAAAATCTTTGTATACTAAATCACACGTGTATATATTGACATTTAAGAGATATACAGCCAAGAAAATCAAGAGCAATGGTGATATATATGCGGATTAGACGCCAAAAAATAAACACTCAAAAAATAGCTACCATTTAAGGTATGTGTTTAGTGATGGCATGAGATTCCTAATTGATGGAGAAAGGTCTGTTGGCAAGAAAAGCTGCTTCCAAGAGGTTGTCAAGTGTTTTCCCTCGACGATTCAATTCTTGGGTGGTTGGTTTGGCCCTTGTTCCTGTAACTCGAATCCTTGCCCGTTATATCCCATTTTAGTTTTACACAATTGTGAACCTTACGCCTTTTTTACTCTATGATCGAGGTTCTCGGCATTGAAAAATCTTCGTAAACTAAATCACAAGTGTATATGTTGACATTTAAGATATATACACCCAAGAAAATGAAGAGCAATGGTGATATATATGCGGATTAAACACCAAAAACTAACCACCAAAAATTAGCTACAATTTAAGGTATGTATTTAGGGATGGCATGAGATTCCTAATTGAAGGAGAAAGGTCTGGTGGCAAGAAAAGCTACTTCTAGGAGGTTGTCAAGTGTTTTCGCTCGACGATTCCATTCTTGGGTGGTTGGTTTGGCCATTGTTCCAGTAACTCGAATCCTAGCCTGGTATATCCCATTTTAGTTTTACACCATTGTGAACCTTACGCCTTTTTTACTCTCTGATCGAGGTTCTCAGCATTGAAAAATCTTCGTAAACTAAATCACACGTGTATATGTTGACATTTAAGAAATATACAGTCAAGAAAATCAAGAGCAATGGCGATATATGCGGATTAGACACCAAAAAATAAACCCTAAAAATAGCTACAATTTATGGTATGTGTTTAATGATGGCATCAGATTCCTAATTGAT
This sequence comes from Helianthus tuberosus, assembly GCA_030545235.1. Lineage (NCBI taxonomy): Eukaryota > Viridiplantae > Streptophyta > Magnoliopsida > Asterales > Asteraceae > Helianthus > Helianthus tuberosus. Next base: position 178,161,786 of record CM060450.1, read on the forward strand.
GGAGAAAGGTCTAGTGGCATGAAAAGCTGCTTCCAGGAGGTTGTCAAGTGTTTTCGATCGACGATTCCATTCTTAGGTGGTTGGTTTGGCCCTTGTTCCTGTAACTCGAATCCTAGCCCGGTATATCTCATTTTATTTTACACCATTGTGAACCTTACGCCTTTTTTACTCTCTGATCGAGGTTCTCGGCATTGAAAAAATCTTCGTAAACTAAATCACACGTGTATATGTTGACATTTAAGAGATATACAGTCAAGAAATTCAAGAGCAATGGTGATATATATGCGGATTAGACACCAAAAAATAAACACTCAAAACATAGCTATAAATTAAGGTATGTGTTTAGCGACGGCATGAGATTCTTAATTGATGGAAAAAGGTCTGTTGGCAAGAAAAACTGTTTCCATGAGTTTGTCAAGTGTTTTCGCTCGACGATTCCATTCTTGGGTGGTTGGTTTGGCCCTTGTTCCTGTAACTCGAATCCTTGCCCGGTATATCCCATTTTAGTTTTACACCATTGTGAACCTTACGTCTTTTTTACTCTCTGATCGAGTTTCTCGGCATTGAAAAATCTTCGTAAACTAAATCACACGTGTATATATTGACATTTAAGAGTTATACAGCCAAGAAAATCAAGAGCAATGGTGATATATATGCGGATTAGACACCAAATAATAAACACTCAAAAAATAGCTACAATTTAAGGTATGTGTTAAGTGACGGCATGAGATTCCAAATTGATGGAGAAAGGTCTGGTGGCAAGAAAAGCTGCTTCCAGGAGGTTGTCAAGTGTTTTTTTCTCGACGATTCCATTCTTGGGTGGTTGGTTTCGCCCTTTTTCCTGTAACTCGAATCCTATCCCGATATATCCCCTTTTAGTTTTACACCATTGTGAACCTTACGCCTTTTTTACTCTCTGATCGAGGTTCTCGCCATTAAATCACACTATGTTGACATTTAAGAGATAAACAATCAAGTAAATCAAGAGCAATGGTGATATGTATGCGGATTAAACACCAAAAAATAAACACTCAAAAAATAGCTACAATTTAAGGTATGTGTTTAGTGACGGCATCAGATTCCTAATTGATGGAGAAAGGTCTAGTGGCAAGAAAAGCTGCTTTCAGGAGGTTCTCAAGTGTTTTCGCTCGCCGATTCAATTCTTGGGTTGTTAGTTTGGCCCTGGTTCCTGTAACTTGAATCCTACTTCGGTATATCTCATTTTAGTTTTACACCATTGTGAACCTTATGCCTTTTTTACCCTCTTATCGAGGTTCTCGGCATTAAAAAATCTTCGTAAACTAAATCACATGTATATATGTTGACATTGAAGAGATATACAGTCAAGAAAATCAGGAGCAATGGTGATATATATCAAGAAAATCAAAAAATAGCTACAATTTAAGGTATGTGTTTAGTGACGACATCGGTTTCTTAATTGATGGAGAAAGGTCTGGTAGCAAGAAAAGTTGCTTCCAGGAGGTTGTCAAGTGTTTTCGCTTGACAATTCCATTCTTGGGTGGTTGGTTTGGCCCTTGTTCCTGTAACTCGAATCCTAGCCCGGTATATCCCATTTTAGTTTTACAATATTGTGAATCGTACGCCTTTTTTACTCTCTGATCGAGGTTCCCGGCATTGAAAAATCTTTGTAAACTAAATCACACGTGTATATGTTGACATTTAAGAGATAGACAACCAAGAAAACCAATAGCAATGGTGATATATATGCGGATTAGACACCAAAAAATAAACACTCAAAAAATAGCTATAATTTAAGGTATGTGTTTAGTGACGGCATCAGATTCTTAATTGATATAGAAAGGTCAAGTAGCAAGAAAAGTTGCTTCCAGGAGGTTATCAAGTGTTTTCGCTCGACGATTCCATTCTTGGGTGGTTGGTTTGGCACAAGTTCCTGTAACTCGAATCCTAGCCCGGTATATCCCATTTTAGTTTTACACCTTTATGAACCTAACATGTTTTTTACTCTCTAATCGAGTTTCTCAGCATTGAAAAATCTTCGTAAACTAAACGACACGTGTATTTTTTGACATTTAAGTGATATACAGCCAAGAAAACCAAGAGCAATGGTGATATATATGCGGACTAGACACATAAAATAAATACTCAAAAAATAGCTACGATTTAAGGTACGTGTTTAGTGACGAAAATAGATTCCTAATTGATGGAGAAAGGTCTGGTGGCAAGAAAAGCTGCTTCCAGGAGGTTGTCAAGTGTTTTTTCTCGACGATTCCATTCTTGGGTGGTTGGTTTCGCCCTTTTTCCTGTAACTCGAATCCTAGCCCGGTATATCCCCTTTTAGTTTTACACCATTGTGAACCTTACGCCTTTTTTACTCTCTGATCGAGGTTCTCGGCATTGAAAACTCATCTTAAACTAAATCACACGTGTATATGTTGACATTTAAGAGATATACAGTCAAGAAAATCAAGAGCAATGGTGATATATATGCGGATTAGACACCAAAAAATAAACACTTAAAAAATAGCTACAATTTACGGTATGTGTTTAGTGACGACATCAGATTCCTAATTGATGGAGAAAGGTCTGGTGGCAAAAAAAGCTGCTTCCAGGAGGTTGCCAAATATTTTCGCTCAACGATTCCTTTCCTGGGTGGTTGGTTTGGCCCTTGTTCTGGTAACTCGAATCCTAGCCCGGTATATCCCATTTTAGTTTTACACCAATGTGAACCTTACGCCTTTTTTAATCTCTGGTTGAGGTTCTCGGCATTGAACATTCTTTGTAAGCTATATTACACGTGTATTTGTTGACATTTAAGAGATATACAACCAAGAAAACCAAGAGCAATGGTGATATATATATATATATGCGGATTAGACACCAAAAAATAAACACTCAAAAAATAGCTACAATTTAAGGTATGTGTTTAGTGACAGCATCAGATTCCTTATTGATGGAGAAAGGTCTGGTGGCAAGAAAAGCTGCTTCCAGGAGGTTGTCAAGTGTTTTCGCTCGATGATTCCATTCTTGGGTGGTTGGTTTGGCCCTTGTTCCTGTAACTCGAATCCTAGCCCGGTATATCCCATTTATTTTTACACCATTGTGAACCTTACGCCTTTTTTACTCTCTGATCGAGGTTCTCGGCATTGAAAATCTTTGTATACTAAATCACACGTGTATATATTGACATTTAAGAGATATACAGCCAAGAAAATCAAGAGCAATGGTGATATATATGCGGATTAGACGCCAAAAAATAAACACTCAAAAAATAGCTACCATTTAAGGTATGTGTTTTTTAATGATGGCATGAGATTCCTAATTGATGGAGAAAGGTCTGTTGGCAAGAAAAGCTGCTTCCAAGAGGTTGTCAAGTGTTTTCCCTCGACGATTCAATTCTTGGGTGGTTGGTTTGGCCCTTGTTCCTGTAACTCGAATCCTTGCCCGTTATATCCCATTTTAGTTTTACACAATTGTGAACCTTACGCCTTTTTTACTCTATGATCGAGGTTCTCGGCATTGAAAAATCTTCATAAACTAAATCACAAGTGTATATGTTGACATTTAAGATATATACACCCAAGAAAATGAAGAGCAATGGTGATATATATGCGGATTAAACACCAAAAACTAACCACCAAAAATTAGCTACAATTTAAGGTATGTATTTAGGGATGGCATGAGATTCCTAATTGAAGGAGAAAGGTCTGGTGGCAAGAAAAGCTACTTCTAGGAGGTTGTCAAGTGTTTTCGCTCGACGATTCCATTCTTGGGTGGTTGGTTTGGCCATTGTTCCAGTAACTCGAATCCTAGCCTGGTATATCCCATTTTAGTTTTACAACATTGTGAACCTTACGCCTTTTTTACTCTCTGATCGAGGTTCTCAGCATTGAAAAATCTTCGTAAACTAAATCACACGTGTATATGTTGACATTTAAGAAATATACAGTCAAGAAAATCAAGAGCAATGGCGATATATGCGGATTAGACACCAAAAAATAAACCCTAAAAATAGCTACAATTTATGGTATGTGTTTAATGATGGCATCAGATTCCTAATTGATGGAGAAAGGTCTAGTGGCATGAAAAGCTGCTTCCAGGAGGTTGTCAAGTGTTTTCGATCGACGATTCCATTCTTAGGTGGTTGGTTTGGCCCTTGTTCCTGTAACTCGAATCCTAGCCCGGTATATCTCATTTTATTTTACACCATTGTGAACCTTACGCCTTTTTTACTCTCTGATCGAGGTTCTCGGCATTGAAAAAATCTTCGTAAACTAAATCACACGTGTATATGTTGACATTTAAGAGATATACAGTCAAGAAATTCAAGAGCAATGGTGATATATATGCGGATTAGACACCAAAAAATAAACACTCAAAACATAGCTATAAATTAAGGTATGTGTTTAGCGACGGCATGAGATTCTTAATTGATGGAAAAAGGTCTGTTGGCAAGAAAAACTGTTTCCATGAGTTTGTCAAGTGTTTTCGCTCGACGATTCCATTCTTGGGTGGTTGGTTTGGCCCTTGTTCCTGTAACTCGAATCCTTGCCCGGTATATCCCATTTTAGTTTTACACCATTGTGAACCTTACGTCTTTTTTACTCTCTGATCGAGGTTCTCGGCATTGAAAAATCTTCGTAAACTAAATCACACGTGTATATATTGACATTTAAGAGTTATACAGCCAAGAAAATCAAGAGCAATGGTGATATATATGCGGATTAGACACCAAATAATAAACACTCAAAAAATAGCTACAATTTAAGGTATGTGTTAAGTGACGGCATGAGATTCCAAATTGATGGAGAAAGGTCTGGTGGTAAGAAAAGTTGCCTCCAGGAGGTTGTCAAGTGTTTTCGCTCGACGATTCCATTCTTGGGTGGTTGATTTGGCCCTTGTTCCAGTAACTCGTGTCACACCCCGACCCGCAGCGGAAAGGTACGGGGCATGATGATTGCCCATAGCTCATGACAACTAATTATTGTTACAATATATAAAGCATATCCATTTAAATAGTCACAAATCATATAATAATCAAATTGTTCATACATTGTTCAAAACAAACATATCAAGATTCAATTTATTTTCTTAAGGCCCATGCTACGTGTCCACATCACTTGATCATCAACTTTGAAAACCTGCACCCCGTTAAAAAAATATATTTTTGGGTCAACAAATATGTTGGTGAATAATTTCCTTCGTTTTATAGAAAACAATTTTATATTTATTTCTTTTTAAAAAAAGATATTTTTTAACATGCACCTCAAGGTTAGTGTGTAAATGGTCTCATATCATCAACATAGTAAACATATCCATAAATCCAAATTTACCAAACAAGAATACACCATCAATAACAACACAAACAACCAAAATAAATAGACTCCTGATAATAGCGTGCATTAGGCTCAAGCCCCGAGGAGCGAGTCTAATACTGTTGGCGATACTAGGCTACAACCCATGGCCGTGGGGAACCTAGTCAGTCGTTTGGATCCACTAGACACAATAGCATGCAATAGACTTGACATCAAATAGCATCTAGAATAATAAAATACACATAAGCCGTTCACATAATAACACTTGATCATAGCATGTTAAGTAAATCGAAAAGTGTAACATGTTGAACCTTACGCCTTTTTTACCCTCTGATCGAGGTTCTCGGGATTGAAAAATCTTCGTCAACTAAATCACACCTGTACATGTTGACATTTAAGACATATACAACCAAGAAAATCAAGATCAATGGTGATATATATGCGGATTAGACACCAAAAAACGAACTCTCAAAAAATAGCTACAATTTAAGGTATGTGTTTAGTGACGGCTTCAGATTCCTAAATGATAGAGAAAGGTCTGGTGGCAAGAAAAGCTGCTTCCAGGAGGTTGTCAAGTGTTTTCGCTCGAAGATTCCATTCTTGGGTGGTTGGTTTGGCCCTTGTTCCTGTAACTCGAATCCTAGCCCGGTATATCCCATTTTAGTTTTACACCATTGTGAACCTTACGCCTTTTTTACTATCTGATCGAGGTTCTCGGCATTGAAAAATCTTCGTAAACTAAATCACATGTGTATATGTTGACATTTAAGAGATATACAGTCATGAAAATCAAGAGCAATGGTGATACATATGCGGATTAGACACCTAAAATAAACACTCAAAAAAGAGCTACAATTTATGGTATGTGTTTAGTGACGGCATAAGGTTCCTAATTGATGGAGAAAGGTCTGGTGGTGAGAAAAGCTGCTTCCAGGAGGTTGTCAAGTGTTTTTGCTCGACGATTCCATTCTAGGGTGGTTGGTTTGGCCCTTGTTCTTGTAACTGAATCCCAGCCCGGTAAATCCCATTTTAGTTTTACACAACTGTGAACCTTACACCTTTTTTACCCTCTGATCGAGGTTCTCGAGATTGAAAAATCTTTGTAAACTAAATCACACGTGCATATGTTGACATTTAAGAGATATACAGTCAAGAAAATCAAGAGCAACGGTGATATATATGCGGATTAGAAGCCAAAAAATAAACACTCAAAACATAGCTACAATTTATGGTATGTGTTTAGTGACGGCATGAGATTCCTAATTGATGGAGAAACGTTTGTTAGCAAGAAAAGCTGCTTCCAGGAGGTTGTCAAGTGTTTTCGCTCGACGATTCCATTCTTGGGTGGTTGGTTTTCCCCTTGTTACTGTAACTCGAATCCTAGCATGGTATATCCCATTTAATTTTACACCATTGTGAACCGTACGCCTTTTTTACTCACTGATCGAGGTTCTCGGCATTGAAAAATCTTCGTAAACTAAATCACACGTGTATACGTTGACATTTAAGAGATATACAGTCAAGAAAATCAAGAGCAATGGTGATACATATGCGGATTAGACACCAAAAATAAACACTCAAAAAAGAGGTACAATTTATGGTATGTGTTTAGTGACGGCATCAGATTCCTAATTGAAGGAGAAAGGTCTGGTGGTAAGAAAAGCTGCTTCCAGGAGGTTGTCAAGTGTTTTCGCTCGACGATTCCATTCTTGGGAAGTTGGTTTGGCCCTTCTTCCTGTAACTCGAATCCTAGCCCGGTATATCTCATTTTAGTTTTACACCATTGTGAACCTTACACCTTTTCTACGCTCTGATCGAGCTTATCGGGATTGAAAAATCTTTGTTAACTAAATCACACGTGTATATGTTGACATTTTATTCAGATTAGATGCCAAAAAAATAAACACTAAAAAAATAGCTACAATATAAGGTATGTGTTTAGTGACGGCATGAGATTCCTAATTGATGGAGAAAGGTCTGGTGGCAAGAAAAACTGCTTCCAGGAGGTCGTCAAGTGTTTTCGCTCGACGATTCTAATCTTAGGGGGTTTGTTTGGACCTTGTTCCTGTAACTCGAATCCTGGCCCGGTATATCCCATTTTAGTTTTACACCATTGTGAACCTTACGCCTTTTTTACTCTCTGATCGAGGTTCTCGGCATTGAAAAATCTTCACAAACTACATCACACGTGTATATGTTGACATTTAAGAGATATACAACCAAGAAAATCAAGAGCAATGGTGATACATGTGCGGATTAGACACGAAAAAATAGCTACAATTTAAGGTATGCATTTAGTGACGGCATCAGATTCTTAACTGATGGAGAAAGGTCTGGTGGCAAGAAAAGCTGTTTCCAGGAGGTTGTCAAGTGTTTTCGATCGATGATTCCATTCTTGGGTGGTTGGTTTGGCCCTTGTTCCTGTAACTCGAATCCTAGCCCGGTATATCCCATTTTAGTTTCACACCTTTGTGAACCTTACGCCTTTTTTACTCTCTGATCGAGGTTCTCGGCATTGAAAAATCTTCGTAAACTAAATAACACGTGTGTATGTTTACATTTAAGATATATACAGCCAAGAAAATCAAGAGCAATGGTGATATATATGCGGATTAGACACCCAAAAATAAACATTCAAAAATAGCTACAATTTAAGGTGTGTATTTAGTGACAACATGAGATTCCTAATTGATGGAGAAATGTCTGGTGGCAAGAAAAGTTGCTTCCAGGAGGTTGTCAAGTGTTTTCGCACGACGATTCCATTCTTGGGTGGTTGGTTTGGCCCTTGTTCCCGTAACTCGAATCCTAGCCCGGTGTATCCCATTTTAGTTTTACAGCATTGTGAACCTTATGCCTTTTTTACTCTCCGATCGAGGTTCTTGGCATTGAAAAATCTTCGTAAACTGTATCACACGTGTATACATTGACATTTAAGAGATATTCAGCCAAGAAAATCAAGAGCAATGGTGATATATATGCGGATTAGACACCAAAAAATAAAGGGTCAATTGCATATTTCCCCTTAGAAAAACTCTCAATTGCGTATTTACCCAAGCCTAAACAAATATTGCATATTTCCCCTTCATTAACTAATAAAATTGCAAATTTACCCATTTTGATTTATTTTATTAAAATAAAATTATATAATGACTGTTTTGCCCTTAATTTTACTAAATCTTAATAAAATTGCATGTATACCCCATATTTTTACTAGAGTGACAATCATCTAAACAAAAAACAAATGCCAAAATCTTAACCTATTACGGTACCAAAAATCAACCCAAAACTATTAATCTATTATCTTCCATTTCAAATCAATTAAGAATTTGTATGAACCATGAACTCCTCTGTTGGTGCTAAAGATTAATTTTCCATAACATCTACATGTTTGATTCCATCTCGAATCAATTGAGATCTGTTAAAAGATATCAAATCATCCAGATAAATCAAAAAAGAACTTAAATAAAACAATCAACAATTGATAAAAAACAAACATAAATGTATATCAAATTGTTTTATTTAATTCCAGCATAAACATTTCCAATGTGTTTGAAACTCTAGACTACATATTATTTAATCGATTTAGCATGCCAAACACCTTTTTTTCCCACAGTAAACAATTGATCGTAGAATGTTTTTTTATACAATTCAAATTCATGTTGTTCTTCAACATTAAACAAAACAATCTACAAACTTGTCGACGACTCAAATAAGACACCGGCTCGAAACTGAAACATCGCCGGCTGAGAGAGACATATGCGTCGAAACTGAAACGTCGCTGCCACCGCCTTGCTGGCACCGGCTGGGTGAGACACCAGCGCGAAACTGAAACATCGTCGGCTAAGACAGACACCGGCGTGGAAACTGAAACGTCGCACCGCCGTATAACGTCGCCGGCACCGTCGTGAAACGTTGGACATGGGATATTTTGACCTTTGAGAGGAAAGAAACTGATAAGTTGTGGTTTACCTATTTTGAGTTTGATTTACTATTTTTTTTTTAATTTATAAAAGGGTAAATTAGTCCATTTAATCAAAAAGGGTAAATATGCAATATTTGTTTAGGCTTGGGTAAATACGCAATTAAGAGCTTTTTTAAGGGGAAATATGCAATTAATCCAAAAATAAACACTTAAAAAATAGCTACAATTTAAGGTATGTGTTTAGTGACGACATGAGATTCCTAGTTAATGGAGAAAGGTCTGGTGGCAAGAAATGCTACCTCCAGGAGGTTGTCAAGTGTTTTCGCTCGATGGTTCCATTCTTGGGTGGTTGGTTTTGCCCTTGTTCCTGTAACTCGAATCCTAGCCCGTTATATCCCATTTTAGATTTACACCATTGTGAACCTTACGCCTTTTTTACTCTCTGATCAAGGTTCTCGGCATTGAAAAATCTTCGTAAACTAAATCACACGTGTATATGTTGTCATTTAAGAGATAAACAGTCAAGAAAATCTAGAGCAATGGTGATATATATGCGGATTAGACACCAAAAAATAAACACTCAAAAAATAGCTACAATTTAAGGTATGTGTTTTGTGACGGCATCAGATTCATAATTAATGGAGAGAGGTCTGGAGGCAAAAAAAGCTGCTTCCAGGAGGTTGTCAAGAGTTTTCGCTCGACGATTCCATTCTTGGGTGGTCGGTTTGGCCCTTGTTCCTGTAACTCGAATCCTAGCCCGGTATATCCCATTTTAGTTTTACACCATTGTGAACCTTACGCCTTTTTTACTCTCTGATCAAGGTTCTCGGCATTGAAAAATCTCCGTAAACTAAATCACACGTGTATATGTTGACATTTAAGAGATATACAGTCAAGATAATTAAGGGCAATGGTGATACGTATGCGGATTAGACCCCAAAAAATAAACACTCAAAAAATAGCTACAATTTAAGGTATGTGTTTAGTGACGGCATCAGATTCCTAATTAATGGAGAAAGGTCTGGTGGCAAGAAAAGCTGCTTCCAGGAGGTTGTCAAGTGTTTTCGCACGACGATTCCATTTTTGGGTGGTTGGTTTCGCCCTTGTTCCTGTAACTCGAATCCTAGCCCGGTATATCCCATTTTAGTTTTACACTATTGTGAACCTTACGCCTTTTTTACTCTCTGATAGAGGTTCTCGACATTGAGAAATCTTCGTAAACTAAATCACACGTGTATATGTTGACAGTTAAGAGATATACAGTCAAGAAAATCAAGAGTAATGGTGATATATATGCGGATTAGACTCCAAAAAATAAACACTCAAAAAATAGTTACAATTTATGGTATGTGTTTGGTGACGGTATCAGATTCATAATTGATGGAGAAAGTTTTGGTGGCAAGAAAATCTTCTTCCAGGAGGTTGTCAAGTGTTTTCGCTCGACGGTTCCATTCTTGGGTGGTTGGTTTGGCCCTTGTTCTTGTAACTCTAATCCTAGCCCGGTATATCCCATTTTAGTTTTACACCATTGTGAACCTTCACTACGTCAAAACTAGGCTTTAGCCACACTTTTTCCAAAACAGGCTTGCCACAATTTTGATTAAATGTGTGGCTAAAGGTCATTTATAATATTTTAATACACTTTTAGCCACACATTTTATTATTAACATGGTCATTGTATAACAACTCAAAACCTTTAACCACACATTTTATTATTAATGTGACCATTGTATAACAGATCAAAACATTTAGCCACACTTTTAGAAAAACTGTGACATCTACTAGCCACAACTAGAAAAGTGTAGCCAAATGTAACCTATTGCCACTTTATTTGTTTGGTTTGTTGATTTATGTGACGAAAACATATCTCTTCGAAACCTTTAGTCACACGCTTAATAAAAAAATGTGACAACTACTAGTCACCGTAGAAAAGTGTGACCATCTATAACTATCTGCCACATCTGATTTTTAATGTTGAGACTAAAAGATAATACATATAGCCACTGACAAATTCGTGTGACTAAATATGACCTAGTATCATGGTATTTCATGATAAAACATGTTTGTGTGACTAAAGTTACTAAATGGACACAGGAAAATTTACGTGACTAATCATTTCATTCTTCCCCAAAATTCCCTACCTCCACAAAACCTAAATTAACCCCCACCAAGTTCAGGAGATCTCCACCGTGTCTCCGCCACGACCACCGCCAATTCCAACTTCCACAAAACCCTAACCAGTTTTAGTTACCACTTATCATTAATGCTATCCTCTCATCTACTCTCCTCCGTAGCACAAGTTAAGCGTATGATTCAGTTTGAAGCAAGCTATAATGAGATTACTCTGATCGATTTTCACTTTCCTCCTCCTCCGGATGCAGGCGAGGTAATTCGAAAACATCTTTGTGGAGACTCTAGACTCTAAGAGATCTAAAATCAAATAGTAAGTTTTTTTACTTAGAATGAGTATTGTAGTTTTAGTTTACAGTTTGATGTAAATTAGGTTAAACATGTGTGGTTTTGTCATGATTAAAGCCCTAAGATGTTAATTAGACACTATATTTCTGATCTTTGCTGGTCATATATGGATTGTGAGTTTGAATTGGAGGTTAGTGACCCCTTGGTTGTGGTTATTTACAGCAATTATGGTTGTTTGGAGGTGAATTAGGTTAAATATGAGTGATTTTCTTTCTTTTTTCAGGAACTTCAATGCAGCAACTGGTCGCTACTTCCTCTTACATAAGACCAAGCTACTTACGCCGCCTTAGACGCTCTTTGTTTGATTCACATTTTTTGATGTTTTTCAGCAAAGGCTTCTCAAACAAGGGTTTTCATTCTCTTTTTATATTCTAATTGTTTGCTAGTTGGCCTAAATGAACATATATACATTACCTTGCTTTTAATAGTTGCTGATGCATTCCTATCCAAAGCCACAAATATAAGGTAATTTGTTGTTTTTTTGCATTGTGTATGATTTGGAGTTGGTTTTGCAATAAACAAGATACATGCTTGCTGCTTATTTGATGTATCATACAATATATAACCACAAATTTTGATTAAAATTACAAAAAGATAATGTAATGTTTTGGAGTATAATTTGGAAGATGGTCAATAAGACAAGCTGACCTTGCACAAACAGAGCCACATAGAAGGAACTGGCATCATGTGCTTTTAAAGTAAACAAAAACTTTGTTAGCAAGCAGACTCGATCCCTAAACCGTTGCTTAAAATTCCACCATCTAACCATTAGACCGTTTTTTTTCATTTTATTTACAGGTTCATTCCAGATTTTATTAATGGATTCATTTCAAGTTTTTATATAACCGCTCAATTAAAATTTCGAAACTTAGTGGGTTCGGGTGAACCCAGGCCAATATATGTAGGTCTGCCCCTGCCATTGAGGATGGAAAGTTCTTTTGTCACTGTAAGCCTGCACTTGAATCTTGTAACATCGCTAAAGTTATTCATGGTTGCAAACAAGATAGTGAGTTCTTTAACTGATACAATTGTCTTATGACATTTTCATGCTTTCTTGGTGTTTGCAGGCCTCTATTTTCTTATGAACATGTGTGAAAAGTGTAGGATCATATGGAGCATGGTTCTTTACAAAACCGATGTCTCACTTGATTACTATGTTTTTTTTTAACTTATGTCAGCAACATGGCTAGATTTGTCGAGGGTTAACAATGTATTTCATTAAACTTTTTGGCAGTTTCACTCACTAACGGGTCAATCTCGTAATATTGGTAAGTTATTATTAGGACCGTATCAAAAACGTTTTAATGAAAAGGGTCTCCATTTTAGTATTCGCTATGGGCCCCCAAATTGCTTGGGCCGTCCCTGCCGGTTTGTATTCTGTAATCATATATTTTTTATGGTTAAACGTCTACTTATATTATGTTCAGCTTGCTGGAGTTGTTGAAGTTGAGGACACATTGAGGTCCCACTATTAAGTTTGTACACGAAACTCGTAGGGGTGCAAACGAGCCGAGCTACTCGAAAAAGCTCGAATGAGCCGAGCTTAAACGAGTTCGAGTCTGATGCCCGAGCCTAAGAAACAAGCTTCTTTAGTAAACGAGCCTGAGCTTCACTTATCGAGCCGGCTCGCGAGCGTATTGTTTATATAAGTTTTTATTACTATATTAAATATATATTTAAATAATAATAATAAAGTAATGAAAAAATAACTAAATTGTATATAACGTAATATTATAATTAACATAAATTAACTAACAAATAGAAAATGAGCTGAGCTCGAGCATGAAAAATACCTACGAGCCAAGCTCGAGCTTTAAAAATAAAGCTCGAATTAAGCCGAGCTCGAATTATCATAAGTTAAACAAGCTCGAGCTTGAGCTTAGTTGAGCTCGGGCTTGGCTCGGCTCGTTTGCACCCTAGCCGGAAGGAAGGTATATAAAGCAGTATTCTAGTAGGCATATTTTTATAAGTTTGTATTTGTGATTTAATGTATTCTCAACCAGGATTCAAACGTGTCGCCTAATGAAGACGTCTTCTTGAGAAGAGCTATGCTCACCCAAATTACAAAAAAAAGGTTGGTCAAAATGAGCGAAACAGAGTATACAAGCATATATGGTCGTGCGGAGCACCTCAACGTGTCCTAAAAACGCCTTTCTTCTTGGAATGGAGAAATCTAGCAAATCATGAAAATGGTAAGTATATCGTCCTCTTATGTAGGGGAAAGGGTGGGGCAGTCAAAGTCAGTATATGGGTTATGAATTATGAAGATCTTAAATATGCTATCTTATAACAAAATTCCGTGGGAATTATATTCAAAAGTCAAATGTTGGATAAAGTCGACAGAATATAAAGTCAAATGCAGTTGATATACTTGGCATTGATATCTAAAAATATTTGTAAATTGTAATATTTTTTTAAATTGAATGTTTCTAGGAGGAAAGTTATCAGCAGAGGCAAAAGTCAAATGATGCCAACATTCTTTGGTGGAAGTGTGGACTCGTATTTCTGATTTGTATTCTTGCCTTGTATCTTTTTTTTTACAATAGTTGTATAGATAGGTGTTCCAATGACAGAGTGGGACTTTTGTTTTGTACATGTCAAAGTTTCCAATTAGATAGTATTTAACTTCATTAAAATTTGCTCTCAGAACTTATATAGTTGTATATTTTTCCTTAAAAGTGAACGGAACTCTGGCTTGTATTTTGAATACGTCAAAGTGTTCCAATGATAGAGTGCGATTGTAGATATTTTTATGTTTTTTAAGATATATTTTTTAGTTTTTGTCAATTGCTACAATACTAGTTTTTGCCCTGCCTGCATTGCGGGGCACTAAGCCGAATAGTTCTCTCTCATAAGATGTATATCCATGTTTCGGTTACTTCTACATACTACTCATAATACGATCTAAAAAAAAAATTATATCGAGTCAGCCAATTAAAACAAAACACTAACATATTTTTGCTAAAAAACTAAAACGAAGAAAATACGATAGTTTTAAACTGGAAACAAAATTGTAAATTTTCAGGACAAATGAGCGTGTGCCAGGCATCCGACTGACACGAATAAAAATTACACGGAGTCAACCAATTAATAGAAAACACTACCATAGTTTTGTCAAAGAAAATATTAAAACCATGGCATAACTATAATTTTACACTAGGGGTAAAACCGTAATTTGACAGGAAGAAAATAACAAAAAAATGATAAAACCGTAAATTTGAACTGAGGGCAAAATCGTAATTTGGCTTGGAAAAAGAAAAACAAAACCAATGACAAAACTGGAAATTTAAACGAGGCAAAATTGTAATTTGGTTGGACCAATGCAAAAGGTGTATATAAATTAGATAGTATTTAAGCACTTTAAAACTTGTTCTCAGGTTGGGGGAGGCAAAGATATATACATAGATGCGGATTTTGATGGAATACATGAAGAATGATCGAGTTTTGGGGAAAAGTTTATTTTTAGGTCACAAACAATATTTTAGATGTCCAAGTATGTATCGACAGTTGGGATGAGCATTTGGTATCAGACAGGTACTGAATTTCTCGTATCGAATTATTTTCGGTACCGAAACGGTACCGACTTTTTGGCGTTTTCGGTACGGTACCGGTACTTCACCAAACATTTTCGGTACTGGTACCTGTATTTGGCGAATTTCACTACGAGTACCGAGCTCATCCCTAATCGACATACAATATTTTTGTTAACTTTAAAATATTTGTAGTATATTTGATTTTTGATTGTGAAATGGATTGTTTAGACATATGAGTATTTTGTTATGAAATGGATCACAATGAACAATAGTAGATCATACATGTCTTAGTGGACTATATTAGGTCTTAATGGATTACAATAAACAATAGTAAATCATTCTTGTCCTTTAATGGACCATATTGGGCCTTATTGGATCACAATGGTCAATAGTCGATCATATTTTTCGTGTAAAATGTCATATTGGGCCTTAATGAATCACAATGGACAATCAAAAGATCATATATATCTTAATTGAACATATTGGGCCTTAATGGATCACGATGGAGAATAATAGATCATATATGGCTTAACGGACCATGTTGGGCCCTAATTAATCACAAAGGGTAATAGTAGATTATATACATGTTAATGGACCATATTGGGCCTTAATGGATGACAATGAGGCATAGTAAATGGACTGTAGATCTTATATGTCTTAATGAACTGTAGATCTTATATGTATTAATGGACCATGTCGGGCCTTAATGGATAATGATGGGCATATAGTTGGTCATATACATCTTAATGGACCATGTTGGGCCTTAATGGGTCATGATGCTCAATAGTAGATCATCTATTTATTGATGGACTATATTGGGTCTTAATAGATCACTGTGGACAACAATAGATCATATATGTCTTAATGAACCATATTAAGCCTTAATGGATCACAGTGGATAATAATAGATCATATATGTCTTAGTGCGCCATACTGGTCCTTAATGGACCACGGTGGGAAATTATAGATCATATTAGGCCTTAATAGATCACAGTGGACAATTATAGATCATATTGGGTCTTAATGGATCATAATTGACAACAATATATTACATATGTCTTAATAGACCATATTAGGCCTTTATAGACCACGATGGAAAACTGTATATCATACTGGGCCTTAATGAAATCACGACAGACAATAGTAGACCATAATTGTCGTTTAATGGACCAGGTTGGCCCTTATTGGATCAAAATGGACGATAATAGATTGTATTTGTCTTAATGGGTCATATTGGGCCTTATTGGATCACAATGGACAAGAGCATACCATATATGTCTTAATAAGCCATATTGTGCCTTATTGGATCACAATGGACAATAATAGATTATACATGTCTTAATGGGTTATATTGGGCCTTATTGGATTACAATGGACAATAGGAGATTATATATCTTTTCATGGACCATATCGGCAGAACAAAAAACGTATGACTACTAGTAGGGGCACAAACAAGCCGAGCCGAGCTGGACTAGGCTCGAGCTCAAGCCTGTTTAACTTATGAAGGCTCGATTTGAGTTTTGTTTTTAAAGCTCGAGCTCGACTCGTAAATAGTTTTTCAAGCTCGATCTCAACTTGTTTAATATTTATTAATTAGTTTATATTAATTATAACTAATTTTTTATATATGACTTAGTTATTTTTTCATAATTTATTAGATGTTATTTATTATTATTTAAATATATATTTAATATATTAGTTGAAATATATATATATAAATAATGAGCTCGAGCACATTTCCTAAATGTGCTTATTTTTAGGCTCGATTCATTATGCTCAACTTGTTTTGAGTTTTTTTCGATTAAAACTCAAGTAGCTCGGCTTATTTACACCTTATAACTTAACTATTTGTTGCATTTGCTTACATCCTATTCATTTACGGAAAAATTCATTTCCCTCCAAACTAAAGTAATCCAAAATTTGATTTCCCTCCTCTTAACAAAATTCATTTCCCCCAAATTTTCATTATTTTCTTAGTCCCCTCCAATCTTAAATCAAACACTAATCAATTCAAATGAGAAACCCTAGCTTCATTTTACATATACAGCCGTAAACAATACTCCCACTCTATTTTCTCTAAATCGGAACCCTAATACCTTACAATTGAGGAAAGACAGTGGATATGACAATGAAGGTCGAATGTGATGGTGTCGTGAAGGTGGGTGTGCATGTAAGGTGGTTGTTGATGGTGGGTAAGAGCTGCGGGAAAGATGGAGGAAGCACCGGAGTTTTGAGGAGGCGATTCTGATTCCAGGCGTTCCTTGTGACGTTGTGGGTTTGAAATTGTGGTCGGCAAGGCCGGATGGTGGTCAATGAGGTATCAGTTAATAATCTATCTCACTCTTAAATCACAAATTATGTTATCAAGATTGTTATAAGCACTGTTATGAAATTTATGTATGTTTAGTTTACTATAAAGTTGTTTAGTTATGTAGGAAGTAGGTTCTCACAAAAATATTTCAGTTTCTGTATAATTTTCATCAGATCTTTAAGTTGTGACAGAAGTATTGTGAATTTGTGATATTACTGGTTTAGTTTTATGTGTGTTGTTTATTGTTTGCTAGCAATATTGTTGTGAATTTGTTCACATGAGCAGTTTTAATTAATAAGGCTCTAACATAGCTCAGTTTTGTAACCACAAGCGCGACAGTGTTTTCTAGATTGGTTTAGATGATATTAATTCAGGATAAAAGTATTTATATGTTTTGTGTTTGGTATAACTGCAGTTTATTAATTGTGAAAGTCTGCCTGGAGCTTCTTCTCTTGTACATTAGATGGCTTTTTGAATAACATGGTTTTGGTGTTTGAACTTTACTAGCTGCAGATTGCTTGTGTATCTTTGTTAAAGAAAAGGGGTCTAAAATTAGTGTATCTTTTTTAACCTTGGAATCAATTAACTGGTATCTTGCATTTCAAGTCTTATTACATCACAATTTCCCAATGTTTATCAAAAGTCGTTTTATATAGAAGGAACTGTAATATTATTTTAATCATATAGTTTTGTAATTGCTTTCAATATATTAGTTATTTAGAAATTAAAAAAGGCCAAAAAGTGCTTTTCGGTGAGGCCAACCCACTGACTTTTCTTGACCCATTTTCCCAACTTACTTGTTTGCCACCTTTAGTCTACTTGATTTCTTTTCTTTTTTGGCTTACTAGTTAGTTTGAGATGTTGGCATGTGATTTTAATTGTTGTATTATTTAGTTTTCAGCTATGTTATTTGGTAATAATATAGTACCAATATGTATTTTTTTCTCCAGTAGGCCACAACATCTTAATCAGCAAGTTCGTGCGCTGGAGATAGCAATAGAAGTAGCAACACTTGCCATTATTAATCTTAAAGATACATCAAATGAGCGGGACAACAAAGTCGGATCAACAATAAGTCCTATGGAAAAAGTAGCCTTGGATCAATAGTAAGTCGTACTAAAAAAGTAGTAATCCTTAGAACATGAACTTGTATTAAAGTTTTTATGTCCGGTCACAAATGCCTCTTTGGGTGGAACTTTAATAGTCAATGTTTTGACATTTTTTATACCATTCAGGTTGCGCCTTGTTGCCGCTGCTCAAGTAACAGTTGCAAACCCACCCAGTATGGATTTGGACCTACCTGTTGATCCGAACGTAACATCGAGGTCGTGCCTTGTTGCTGCTGCTGATTATGCTTTGATGTGGATAGCACTGTGTGTGTGGATGACGGCATTGCTAGAAAAGTTGTTGAGTGGACCTCAAGGTGTCAGTATTAAGAAGGTTTTCTGCTTTTAGTTTATTTCTCTATTAAATTAATTATTCACGTGTATAGCAATGGCTGGTGCAGTCCCTTTTGAGGAAGCTGCGACCCCCAAGGTATGCTTGTAACACCCCGAAAACGGGTTCGGTAATCAAACCCTGTTATACTAAAAAGACGGGTAAAATACCCTTGGTGGTGAAATTAACCCGGTGGATATTAGGATTTAAACAAATAATCCTAATATTAATTAAAAGGAAAATAAATGCTTTGAGAAAACAAAGTCAAGAAGAGGCGCGAGTTAACGGCACTTAAAATAAAACGGGTTATAACTCCCGGAACCCACTAAGTTAACTAGGAATAATTAACTTAGTTAGTATTGAGTAATTAAGCAAAAACATTAAGAAAGCAAGAATTAAGGAACCTTTTTATAAAAGGTTGAAACAAAAGGGACTAAGGTTGTAAGTTGTGAAACTTGTGTTTTAAAAAAAAATTACACACACACACACGAGGTGTGTGTGCGTGGAACGACCAGGAGAAGAGGAAAAAGGGTGCAAACCCTAGTTCACCAAAATCATCAAATTGAAGGTTGATTATAGCCCCAAATCGATGCATGAACACAAATTCGTGAACACCTAAGCTCAGAGATCGTAAGGTATGTCAAATTTTGTAATTTGGTGATGTCTAGAAATTATGATGAATACTCATAATCAAAATTCGGGGATGAATGTTGAATGTATGAGTGATATATGTGTTGAATTCATGTTTAGAAACAAACCCTAGTTGAAAACTTGAAGAATTGGTGTTAGAAACTAAGAATTTGATGATTACTCTTGTATGCGGTAAGTGGGTTTTGATTAATGAATAAAGATGATGAAATGTTTGTGCTAGAAATCGTCATAATCGATAGTTGATGCGAGATACTTAAACAATTTGCAAGTTTGATTATTTAATCATACATAATTGAGATGGGTTCTTGGAATGTTGTAATGAAATTGGTAAATAATTCATGTATGTGATGTTTTTAGGGTTTTGATTGCTAAAACTAGTATTACGAAGTCATGAACATGCTTTAATTGAAAGCTGAAATCAAACAGCTTCTGATCAGAATTTACAGCCGACTTGTATTTGCTGTACCCCGAACAAATCCTGACAAAAACATGTATTTCTTGAGTCTAAAAAGTAATTCCAGGAAATATCTTTAATACCCCACTGGAATCGCATTTTTTCGACGAAAATTGTGCGTTTTATGAATTTTTCCGTATCAAGGGTTCAAGCTGCGTTTTCTGGCAGAATTTGCAGGCCATTACGAATGCCATAACTCAATTTAGGAATTGAGTTATGATCTCAAATTCTTACTGTAGAAATTTGTAAGTGAGTAAAAGAATCGCCAATTGGAATTTCGTCAATCGGATAAACGAGGAATTTTTAATGAATTTTTCCGTAAGCTGCAGTCAGAAGTGACGAATCTGATTGTAGCTTAGTAAATGAATTTTTACGAATTTTTTGTAAATAGTTAGATCTTGAAATTTTAACACAAGGCCTAACCCTATGAGTGGTACTCCACATAAAAAAATCATAATTTTTGAAGACTTGTAAACAAGTTAAACAAGTCAGCAAAAACAGCCCATTTTCAGTGATATGAAATGCCTAAATGAAATCGCGGCCTACTAGTTAGTATGTAAAATTTGATTTCGTTAAGAGTTCGGATGAAATATTCCTAAGTGAGTTCATTGAACCAAATGTGCATTTGAATATGTTGATAAGTCAATTGACTTTTAAAAAGTCAAACCGATCAATGATTAGATCGAATGATAATTTCGATATGGACGAATGATAAATTCGACATAAAACCCCTAGGATGGGATAGTCGTAAATGATTATGACTAATCTAACCGTCTTACGAATTGTGATGATGATAGTTTGACTCTAGACAAGCTAGACGAAGACTTGGGAAAGAAGCGGGTCAAACAGATCAAGTACGCGGAAAAAGAGCATAACCGGATGCAAGGTAAGTAAAACTTACACCCTTTTGTAGGATATACATTTATTTATAAGTTATAAACACAACAAAGGTTATAATCGAAATACGGTTCCGACACAAATTGATATGGGTCGAAACATATCAAAAGATGAAAACCATGTTTAATGGTAAAAAGGGTTGAAACGGTATTTTGGTCATGTGATGAAATATATAAAATGAGTTTTCGAATGGCTACTTTATAAGTAAGCCTAAACAAAGTAAAAAGTGAAAACGACGATTTAGTCACATATAAATGGATAAAAGGTGAAGTATAAAACGACACCAAGTGGCATAAGCCATGTTGAGTTAAACGTGCAAGAAACGGATTTAAGACACACAACTAAATGGCGAGAAATCGAAATGAATTACTTAACGAATTGGTAAATAAATACCATTTATATATAAGCGCAAAATGTTTGGTCGTGTAGACCAAACGGGTCAAATGGCAATGTTGATACCATTTGACATATAACGACTAATAAGTGTTTGTCAAGTCTTATACTCGCAGGATAAAATGGCTTGCGAATTAGCGATGCTATGAATTAGTAAATCATTGAGACAAGGTATTAAAACGGGTCAAAATGTCGACCCGAGCTAGGTACGCATAAATAAGATTATAGTTAGACGAGCGATTTTGGTCAAATATTTATTGAAAGTCCTTCGTCGTTAAATGAGGGACTAAAATTGACCAAAACGCCTTTGATGGGTAAATCGGGAAAAACGACCCATATGGGTTGATTAGGAAATTGCGTTTTGATTGGGGAATCATTAAACATGAATATAAGTTATGGGCATAAACATTTGTGGATCAAATGCCTAAAATGGGCCAGTTGCGTAAAATGACTGACCGAAGGGTAAATTTGGGTTAATAAGTAGATATGCTAAATATACCACAAAAGTAGTCGTGGTGGAACCTAAGCATATATTTTAGATGTGGAATAACGACGTGTGAAAAGAAAAGAGTTAGTTTAGACAAAATAGCTTAAATTCCCCAAACGGGTCAAAAGTGTTAAAAAGGGATTTCAAGCCGAGAGCTTGAAATCTGAATTTTTGAAGTAGTTTAATATCAGGTATTGACTCCATGAGATGGAGAATTAAATTTCGAACGTGTAGGAAAAAGAATCGGGTAAAACAGACTTGTAGATAAAAAGTTATGACACTTTAAAGTTCGATTTACGACTAAAACTATAGCTGGACACACATGCAGGTTCCAGAGATGGACCTGCTGGAAAATGGTTTCCCCCGCGCCACGCGATGGAGGACATAGCCTGGGGCGCGACACGCGACAAACGTCGCGACACGCGACAGATTTTGAGAACGTCGTCGCGACACGCGACGGCTTATAATTTTGGAAATTGTTGTTGAACTTGTTGTTGGCTTATTTTGACCCACAAACTGGTTTGAAAATGTTTTTAAACGCCGAATGACTAACTCATTTCATGTTTTATGAAATGTAGGTATATTATCCAGCAACGGAGGGCGGTCAAGCTCGAAGAAGAGCCGAACACATGAAAAAGAAGCTTCCGCATGTTGTTTCATCGTTAATTTTTCAACGACAAATTTATTTACATTATGTTGTATTACCTTTAATGTAAAAGTTTTCAATAAACCCGTATTTTTATAAGCATGTTCTTTCGTATTCACACATTTAATTACCGATAATTATACGAAAACCTTAAATAAATAGACAGGGTGTTACAAGTTGGTAATCAGAGCTCATGGTTAAAGAATAAAGTGTGTTCGGTTCGAAGCTTGATCGCAAATCCAGTAAGTACATGTATGTTACTAGTTTAGTAGGATTAAAGTATTGTGAACAACACAAAGGGTATCGTGTAATACACGTTACACCAACGAAAATGATTAGTATAGTTAACGAAATCACGTGCAGTAAAAAGCCTTGTATTACAATACGTGCATTTATTAATGTTGAAATTACTAACTGTTGTAAATGTTTTAGTTGAAGGACACTCGCATATGAAGATAGCGAGAGTTTAACAAATCGCGGACTTGATAGAGGATCGGTCCAAAGAGTATGCTCATCAAGAACCTAAATCGCGTGGCGGTCGCGAACAAGGCTAATGGCAAGAGAAGCCCGTTAGGGCAAGCATTACCAGGTGCACATTTTAAATTTAATTGCACAAATAGTAATATGTAACAAATATGTAGAAATTGAAAGTTGTATATGTAGATTAAAAACTTGGAAAAACCCGAATAGAAAATGTATTCGGGATATTGTTTCCAAGAGAAACAAATAGAGGCATTACTTACATAGGGCGTGATGTGAAAACTATAAAAACGTCATGCGTGTCATGCGTTAATCGCTTACTCTGGCCAAGTAAGTAGTGGCATATGATACCCTGAACTTCTTATAGCGGACACATTTACATCCGATGTAGTAAGGACGGGGTTAAAGGGACAAATTAAAAAGGTACCCAAATGAGTCAAATAAGTAAAATGTTGATAGTAAACGTAAACGCAAGTCGGACGACGGAAGCGTATTACGTTAGAATAACGAGCCCGAGAGAAGGGTGAAAGATTAAAGTAAATGAAAATACGTACCAACTAATGTGAATGCTAAGACATAGGGGATAAAGTTTGACTGTCATAAGTGATGAAATTCACACAGACAATTCAAAGGGGGTAGACTAAAGAATAAAGGACTCGACTGAATAAAAACGATGAATTTCGCTAAGACGACCAAATAAATTAAAGTGACGTCTAAAACCATATAAGAATGGTTACTTGATGATAACTTCGGTAAAGATACCTGATAGATGGGTAGGATTTTGAAATTATGCGTAAACCAAGAGACGGGAACGCGAAATAGAAAGTCAAAGGACTCGGATTAAGAGTCATGTCTAAAAGACGATGAGAAATTGCAAACATAAATTTTGATAACTACGTTCAACTATTTTAAAGTTGAACGGGTCGAATGAAGGATGAAGTTTGACGTTCATGAGTAATGAAATCTCACACGAATAAGTCAAACGAGATAAATAAAGTGTAAAAGCTTGGTAGTGCAAGTAAGCGCAAACCTAATAATGGAAGCGCGAAATATTAATGAACCTATGTGATGGGTTGTAAAGGAATGTAGATAGGAAAAACGCAAACTAGCGAAACAAGAAAGTTAAAAACACTAAGATAAAGAAACCGGGTAACGGGTCGTAAAGAAGTATAGGTAAGAACCGGGTAACGGTAAGTGTAGGACAAACCGACGTGTAACTGACGATAAAAGTCATAAGGTTGGAAAGATAATTCGAAAGAAAACAAATGTAGCCTTAGACTACGGTCAATGTTAAATGAACTCCAAAAAAAAAAAAAAAAAATTTTTTTTTTAAAGTAAACAATTCCAAACATAAAAAGAGACGTAAGACAGAGAACATAACTAAAAATTTAGTTTTTAGTCAAAAAGCAACGTTTTAACAAAACATAAGTTGTATGAGGTGAATAGGAAAATCTTAAACACACATAAGGCCAGAGATGGCAAAATAGTATACCCGGGTGACGGGGTATGAAGTGGCGGCGACTAATTAGTCTAGCTGGTAAAACTATTTGAAGTCAAGATAGTGTCATGACAAATACCAAGCGCCTGTTAATCTAAGACAAGCGCGGGATAAAACATGTTAACAAGACTAACGCAAATGAGTGGTCAAGTGACAACTCGGTCAATAATGATAAAGGAGATAAGCTGAAAGTAACGGCGCGCGAGGCCTTACACATGAAAGACGTACGCATCAATTTAAACGAAAACGATACATCAAAAGGAACGAATGAATGTCTTGAAAACGAAACTAAGTTCGTTTAGTCTAAATTAAAAGAACTACGTAAATAAGGTTTCGGGGACCAAACCCCTTTAAGGGGGGTAGACTTGTAACACCCCGAAAACGGGTTCGGTAATCAAACCCTGTTATACAAAAAAGACGTGTAAAATACCCTTGGTGGTAAAATTAACCCGGTGGATATTAGGATTTAAACAAATAATCCAAATATTAATTAAAAGGAAAATAAATGCTTTCAGAAAACAAAGTCAAGAAGAGGCGCGAGTTAACGACACTTAAAATAAAACGGGTTATAACTCCCGGAACCCACTAAGTTAACTAGGAATAATTAACTTAGTTAGTATTGAATAATTAAGCAAAAACATTAAGAAAGCAAGAATTAAGGAACCTTTTTATAAAAGGTTGAAACAAAAGGGACTAAGGTTGTAAGTTGTGAAACTTGTGTTTCAAAATAAAAAAAAATTAGAAACACACACACAAGGTGTGTGTGCGTGGAACGACTAGGAGAAGAGGAAAAAGGGTGCAAACCCTAGTTCACCAAAATCATCAAATTGAAGGTTGATTATAGCCCCAAATCGATGCATGAACACAAATTCGTGATCACCTAAGCTCAGAGATCGTAAGGTATGTCAAATTTTGTAATTTGGTGATGTCTAGAAATTATGATGAACACTCATAATCAAAATTCGGGGATGAATGTTGAATGTATGAGTGATATATGTGTTGAATTCATGTTTAGAAACAAACCCTAGTTGAAAACTTGAAGAATTGGTTTTAGAAACTAGGGATTTGATGATTACTCTTGTATGTGCTAAGTGAGTTTTGACTAAATAATAAAGATGATGATATGTTTGTGCTAGAAATCGTCATAATCGATAGTTGATGCGAGATACTTTAACAATTTGCAAGTTTGAGTATTTAATCATACATAATTGAGATGGGTTCTTGGATTGTTGTAATGAAATTGGTAAATAATTCATTTATGTGATGTTTTTAGGGTTTTGATTGCTAAAACTAGTGTTACGAAGTCATGAACATGCTTTAATTGAAAGCTGAAATCAAACAGCATCTGATCAGAATTTACAGCCGACTTGTATTAGCTTTAACCTGAACAAAACATGACAAAAACATGTATTTCTTGAGTCTAAAATGTAATTCCAGGAAATATATTTAATACCCCACTGGAATCGCATTTTTTCGACGAAAATTGTGCGTTTTATGAATTTTTCCGTATCAAGGGTTCAAGCTGCGTTTTCTGGCAGAATTTGCAGCCCATTACGAATGTCATAACTCAATTTAGGAATTGAGATATGATCTCAAATTCTTACTGTAGAAATTTTTATGTGATTAAAAGAATCGCCAACTGGAATTTCGTCAATCGGATAAACTAGGAATTTTTAATGAATTTTTCCAAAAGCTGCAGTCAGAAGTGACGAATCTGATTGCAGCTTAGTAAATGAATATTTACGAATTTTTGGTAAAGATTTAGATCTTGAAATTTTAACACAAGGCCTAACCCTCTGAGAGGTACGCCACATAAAAAAATCATAATTTTGAAGACTTGTAAACATGTTAAACAAGTCACCAAAAACAGCCAATTTTCAGTGATATGAAATGCCTAAATGAAATTGCGGGCTACTAGTTAGTATGTAAAATTTGATTTCGTTAAGAGTTCGGATGGAATATGCCTAAGTGAGTTCATTGAACCAAATGTGCATTTGAATATGTTGATAACTCAATTGACTTTTAAAAAGTCAAACCGATCAATGATTAGATCGAATGATAATTTCGATATGGACGAATGATAAATACGACATAAAACCCGTAGGA
Source organism: Helianthus tuberosus (assembly GCA_030545235.1). Classification (NCBI taxonomy): domain Eukaryota; kingdom Viridiplantae; phylum Streptophyta; class Magnoliopsida; order Asterales; family Asteraceae; genus Helianthus; species Helianthus tuberosus. The sequence goes on from CM060450.1 coordinate 178,188,373, forward strand.
TGCGATAGTCGTAAATGATTATGACTAATCTAACCGTCTTACGAATTGTGATGATGATAGTTTGACTCTAGACAAGCTAGATGAAGACTTGGGAAAGAAGCGGGTCAAACGGATCAAGTACGCGGAAAACGAGCATAACCGGATGCAAGGTAAGTAAAACTTACACCCTTTTGTAGGATATACATTTATTTATAAGTTATAAACACAACAATGGTTATAATCGAAATACGGTTCCAACACAAATTGATATGGGTCGGAACATATCAAAAGATGAAAACCATGTTTAATGGTAAAAAGGGTTGAAACGGTATTTTGATCATGTGATGAAATATATAAAATGAGTTTTCGAATGGCTACTTTATAAGTAAGCCAAAACGAAGTAAAAAGTGAAAACGACGATTTAGCCACGTATAAATGGATAAAAGTTGAAGTATAAAACGATACCAAGTGGCATAACCCATGTTGAGTTAAACGTGTAAGAAACGGATTTAAGAGACACAACTAAATGGTGAGAAATCGAAAAGAATTACTTAACGAATTGGTAAATAAATACCATTTATATATAAGCGCAAAATGTTTGGTCGTGTAGACCAAACGGGTCAAATGGAAATGTTGATACCATTTAACATATAACGACTAATAAGTGTTTGTCAAGTCTTATACTCGCAGGATAAAATGGCTTGCGAATTAGCGATGCTATGAATTAGTAAATCATTGAGACAAGGTATTAAAACGGGTCAAAATGTCGACCCGAGCCAGGTACGCATAAATAAGATTATAGTTAGACGAGCGATTTTGGTCAAATATTTATTGAAAGTCCTTCGTCGTTAAATGAGGGACTAAATTTGACCAAAACGCCTTTGATGGGTGAATCGGGAAAAACGACCCATATGGGTTGATTAGGAAATTGCTTTTTGATTTGGGAATCATTAAACATGAATATAAGTTATAGGCATAAACATTTGTGGATCAAATGCCTAAAATGGGCCAGTTGCGTAAAATGACTGACCGAAGGGTAAATTTGGGTTAATAAGTAGATATGCTAAATATACCACAAAAGTAGTCGCGGTGGAACCTAAGCATATATTTTAGATGTGGAATAACGACGTGTGAAAAGAAAAGAGTTAGTTTAGACTAAATAGCTTAAATTCCCCAAACGGGTCAAAAGTGTTAAAAAGGGATTTCAAGCCGAGAGCTTGAAATCTGAATTTTTGAAGTAGTTTAATATCAAGTATTGACTCCATGAGATGGAGAATTAAATTTCGAACGTGTAGGAAAAAGAATCGGGTAAAACAGACTTGTAGATAGGGTAGAGTGGAAGGAGTTGAATCGCTTTGCTTTTGATGTAACGTAACGGTTGTTTGTTTTGTGTCTCTCGTCTTTCTCCATCTTGGAGATAGGCGGTTTGGGTGGTGTTTAATGAAATTTGCCCTTCAAAAAAAAGATAAAAATTATGACACTTTAAAGTTCGATTTACGACTAAAACTATAGCTGGACAGACATGCAGGTTCCAGAGATGGACCTGCTGGAAAATGGTTTCCCCCGCGCCACGCGACGGAGGACATAGCCTGGGGAGCGACACGCGACAACCATCGCGACACGCGACAGATTTTGAAAACGTCGTCGCGACACGCGACGGCTTATAATTTTGGAAATTGTTGTTGATCTTGTTGTTGGCTTATTTTGACCCACAAACTGGTTTGAAAATGTTTTTAAACGCCGAGTGACTAACTCATTTCATGTTTATGAACTGTAGGTATATTATCCAGCAACGGAGGGCGGTCTAGCTCGAAGAAGAGCCGAACTCATGAAAAAGAAGCTTCCGCATGTTGTTTCGTCGTTAATTTTTAAACGGCAAATTTATTTACATTATGTTGTATTACCTTTAATGTAAAAGTTTTCAATAAACCCGTATTTTTATAAGCATGTTCTTTCTTATTCACACATTTAATTACCGATAATTATACGAAAACCTTAAATAAATAGATAGGGTGTTACAAGTTGGTAATCAGAGCTCATGGTTAAAGAATAAAGTGTGTTCGGTTCGAAGCTTGATCGCAAATCCGGTAAGTACATGTATGTTAATAGTTTAGTAGGATTAAAGTGTTGTGAACAACACAAAGGGTATCGTGTAATACATGTTACACCAACGAAAATGATTAGTATAGTTAACGGAATCACGTGCAGTAAAAAGCCTTGTATTACAATACGTGCATTTATTAATGTCGAAATTACTAACTGTTGTAAATGTTTTAGTTGAAGGACACTCGCATATGAAGATAGCGAGAGTTTAACAAATCGCAGACTTGATAGAGGAACGGTCCAAAGAGTATGCTCATCAAGGACCTAAATCGCGTGGCGGTCGCGAACAAGGCTAATGGCAAGAGAAGCCCGTTAGGGCAAGCATTACCAGGTGCACATTTTAAATTTAATTGCACAAATAGTAATATGCAACCAATATGCAGAAATTGAAAGTTGTATATGTAGATTAAAACTTGGAAAAACCCGAATAGAAAATGTATTCGTGATATTGTTTCCAAGAGAAACAAATAGAGGCATTATTTACATAGGGCGTGATGTGAAAACTATAAAAAGGTCATGCATGTCATGTGTTAATCGCTTACTCTGGCCAAGTAAGTAGTGGCATATGATACCATGAACTTCTTATAGCGGACACATTTACATCCGATGTAGTAAGGACGGGGTTAAAGGGACAAATTAAAAAGGTACCCAAATGAGTCAAATAAGTAAAATGTTGATAGTAAACGTAAACGCAAGTCGGACGACGGAAGCGTATTACGTTAGAATAACGAGCCCGAGAGAAGGGACAAAGATTAAAGTAAATGAAAATACGAACCAACTAATGTGAATGCTAAGACATAGGGGATAAAGTTTGACTGTCATAAGTGATGAAATTCACACAGACAAATCAAAGGGGGTAGACTAAAGAATAAAGGACTCGACTGAATAAAAACGATGAATTTCGCTAAGACGGCCAAATAAATTTAAGTGACGTCTAAAACCATATAAGAATGGTTACTTGATGATAACTTCGGTAAAGATACCCGATAGATGGGTAGGATTTTGAAAGTATGCGTAAACCAAGAGACGGGAACGCGAAATAGAAAGTCAAAGGACTCGGATTAAGAGTCATGACTAAAAGACGATGAGAAATTGCAAACATAAATTTTGATAACTACGTTCAACTATTTTAAAGTTGAACGGGTCGAATGAAGGATGAAGTTTGACGTTCATGAGTAATGAAATCTCACATGAATAAGTCAAACGAGATAAATAAAGTGTAAAAGCTTGGTAGTGCAAGTAAGCGCAAACCTAATATTGGAAGCACGAAATATTAATGAACCTATGTGATGGGTTGTAAAGGAATGTAGATAGGAAAAACGCAAACTAGCGAAACAAGAAAGTTAAAAACACTAAGATAAAGAAACCGGGTAACGGGTCGTAAAGAAGTATAGGTAAGAACCGGGTAACGGTAAGTGTAGGACAAACCGACGTGTAAATGACGATAAAAGTCATAAGGTTGGAAAGATAATTCGAAAGAAAACAAATGTAGCCTTAGACTACGGTCAATGTTAAATGAAATCCAAAAAAATAAAAATAAAAAAAAAGAATAAAAAAAATTTAAAAGTAAACAATTCCAAACATAAAAAGAGACGTAAGACAGAGAAAACATAACTAAAAATTTAGTTTTTAGTCAAAAAGCGACGTTTTAACAAAACATAAGTGGTATGAGGTGAATTAGAAAATCTTAAACACACATAAGGCCAGAGATGGCAAAATAGTATACCCGGGTGACGGGGTATGAAGTGGCAGCGACTAATTAGTCTAGCTGGTAAAACTATTTGAAGTCAAGATAGTGTCATGACAAATACCAAGCGCCTGTTAATCTAAGACAAGCGTGGGATAAAACATGTTAACAAGACTAACGCAAATGAGTGGTCAAGTGACAACTTGGTCAATAATGATAAAGGAGATAAGCTGAAAGTAACGGCCCGCGAGGCCTTACACATGAAAGACGTACGCATCAATTTAAACGAAAACGATAGATCGAAAGGAACGAATGAATGTCTTGAAAACGAAACTAAGTTCGTTTAGTCTAAATTAAAAGAACTACGTAAATAAGGTTTCGGGGATGAAACCCCTTTAAGGTGGGTAGACTTGTAACACCCCGAAAACGGGTTCGGTAATCAAACCCTGTTATACTAAAAACACGGGTAAAATACCCTTGGTGGTAAAATTAACCCGGTGGATATTAGGATTTAAACAAATAATCCTAATATTAATTAAAAGGAAAATAAATGCTTTGAGAAAACAAAGTCAAGAAGAGGCGCGAGTTAACGGCACTTAAAATAAAACGGGTTATAACTCCCGGAACCCACTAAGTTAACTAGGAATAATTAACTTAGTTAGTATTGAGTAATTAAGCAAAAAAAAATTAAGAAAGCAAGAATTAAGGAACCTTTTTATAAAAGGTTGAAACAAAAGGGACTAAGGTTGTAAGTTGTGAAACTTGTGTTTTAAAAAAAAAATTACACACACACACAAGGTGTGTGTGCGTGGAACGACCAGGAGAAGAGGAAAAAGGGTGCAAACCCTAGTTCTCCAAAATCATCAAATTGAAGGTTGATTATAGCCCCAAATCGATGCATGAACACAAATTCGTGATCACCTAAGCTCAGAGATCGTAAGGTATGTCAAATTTTGTAATTTGGTGATGTCTAGAAATTATGATGAACACTCATAATCAAAATTCGGGGATGAATGTTGAATGTATGAGTGATATATGTGTTGAATTCATGTTTAGAAACAAACCCTAGTTGAAAACTTGAAGAATTGGTGTTAGAAACTAGGGATTTGATGATTACTCTTGTATGTGCTAAGTGGGTTTTGCCTAAATAATAAAGATGATGATATGTTTGTGCTAGAAATCGTCATAATCGATAGTTGATGCGAGATACTTAAAAAATTTGCAAGTTTGAGTATTTAATCAAACATAATTGAGATGGGTTCTTCGAATGTTGTAATGAAATTGGTAAATAATTCATTTATGTGATGTTTTTAGGGTTTTGATTGCTAAAACTAGTGTTACGAAGTCATGAACATGCTTTAATTGAAAGCTGAAATCAAACAGCTTCTGATCAGAATTTACAGCCGACTTGTATTGGCTGTAACCTAAACAAAATTTGACAAAAACATGTATTTCTTGGGTCTAAAATGTAATTCCACGAAATATCTATAATACCCCACCAAAATCGCATTTTTTCGACGAAAATTGTGCGTTTTATGAATTTTTCCGTATCAAGGGTTCAAGCTGCGTTTTCTGGCAGAATTTGTAGCCTATTACGAATGTCATAACTCAATTTAGGAATTGAGTTATGATCTCAAATTCTTACTGTAGAAAGTTTTAAGTGATTAAAAGAATCGCCAATTAGAATTTCGTCAATCGGATAAACGAGAAATTTTTAATGAATTTTTGCGTAAGCTGCAGTCAGAAGTGATGAATCTAATTGCAGCTTAGTAAATGAATTTTTACGAATTTTTGGTAAAGAGTTAGATCTTTAAATTTTATCACAAGGCCTAACCCTCTGAGAGGTACGCCACATAAAAAAATCATAATTTTTGAAGACTTGTAAACAGGTTAAACAAGTCACCAAAAACAGCCTATTTTCAGTGATATGAAATGCCTAAATGAAATCGCGGCCTACTAGTTAGTATGTAAAATTTGATTTCGTTAAGAGTTCTGATGAAATATGCCTAAGTGAGTTCATTGAACCAAATGTGCATTTGAATATGTTGATAAGTCAATTGACTTTTAAAAAGTCAAACCGATCAATGATTAGATCGAATGATAATTTCGATATGGACGAATGATAAATTCGACATAAAACCCGTAGGATGGGATAGTCGTAAATGATTATGACTAATCTAACCGTCTTACGAATTGTGATGATGATAGTTTGACTCTAGACAAGCTAGACGAAGACTTGGGAAAGAAGCGGGTCAAACGGATCAAGTACGCGGAAAAAGAGCATAACCGGATGCAAGGTAAGTAAAACTTACACCCTTTTGTAGGATATACATTTATTTATAAGTTATAAACACAACAAAGGTTATAATCGAAATACGGTTCCGACACAAATTGACATGGGTCGGAACATATCAAAAGATGAAAACCATGTTTAATGGTAAAAAGGGTTGAAACGGTATTTTGGTCATGTGATGAAATATATAAAATGAGTTTTCGAATGGCTACTTTATAAGTAAGCCTAAACGAAGAAAAAAGTGAAAACGACGATTTAGTCACGTATAAATGCATAAAATTTGAAGGATAAAACGACACCAAGTGGCATAAGCCATGTTGAGTTAAACGTGTAAGAAACAGATTTAAGTGACACAACTAAATGGTGAGAAATCGAAATGAATTACTTAACAAATTGGTAAATAAATACCATTTATATATAAGCGCAAAATGTTTGGTCGTGTAGACCAAACGGGTCAAATGGCAATGTTGATACCATTTGACATATAACGACTAATAAGTGTTGTCAAGTCTTATACTCGCAGGATAAAATGGCTTGCGAATTAGCGATGCTATGAATTAGTAAATCATTGAGACAAGGTATTAAAACGGGTCAAAATGTCGACCCGAGCCAGGTACGCATAAATAAGATTATAGTTAGACGAGCGATTTTGGTCAAATATTTATTGAAAGTCCTTCGTCGTTAAACGAGGGACTAAAATTGACCAAAACTCTTTTGATGGGTAAATCGGGAAAAACGACCCATATGGGTTGATTAGGAAATTGAGTTTTGATTGGGGAATCATTAAACATGAATATAAGTTATAGGCATAAACATTTGTGGATCAAATGCCTAAACTGGGCCAGTTGCGTAAAATGACTGCCCGAAGGGTAAATTTTGGTTAATAAGTAGATGTGCTAAATATACCACAAAAGTAGTCGTGGTGGAACCTAAGCATATATTTTAGATGTGGAATAACGACGTGTGAAAAGAAAAGAGTTAGTTTAGACTAAATAGCTTAAATTCCCCAAACGGGTCAAAAGTGTTAAAAAGGGATTTCAAGCCGAGAGCTTGAAATCTGAATTTTTGAAGTAGTTTAATATCAGGTATTGACTCCATGAGATGGAGAATTAAATTTCGAAAATGTAGGACAAAGAATCGGGTAAAACAGACTTGTAGATAAAAAGTTATGACACTTTAAAGTTTGATTTACGACTAAAAATATAGCTGGACAGACATGCAGGTTCCAGAGACGGACCTGCTAGAAAATGGTTTCCCCCGCGCCACGCGACGGAGGACATAGCCTGTGGCGCGACACGCAACAACCGTCGCGACACGCGACAGATTTTGAGAACGTTGTCACGACACGCGACGGCTTATAATTTTGGAAATTGTTGTTGATCTTGTTGTTGGCTTATTTTGACCCACAAACTGGTTTGAAAATGTTTTTAAACGCCGAATGACTAACTCATTTCATGTTTTATGAAATGTAGGTATATTATCCAGCAACGGAGGGCGGTCAAGCTCGAAGAAGAGCCGAACACATGAAAAAGAAGCTTCCGCATGTTGTTTCGTCGTTAATTTTTAAACGGCAAATTTATTTACATTATGTTGTATTACCTTTAATGTAAAAGTTTTCAATAAACTCGTATTTTTATAAGCATGTTCTTTCGTATTCACACATTTAATTACCGATAATTATACGAAAACCTTAAATAAATAGACAAGGTGTTACAAGTTGGTAATCAGAGCTCATGGTTAAAGAATAAAGTGTGTTCGGTTCGAAGCTTGATCGCAAATCCAGTAAGTACATGTATGTTAGTAGTTTAGTAGGATTAAAGTGTTGTGAACAACACAAAGGGTATCGTGTAATACACGTTACACCAACGAAAATGATTTGTATAGTTAACGAAATCACGTGCAGTAAAAAGCCTTGTATTACAATACGTGCATTTATTAATGTCGAAATTACTAACTGTTGTAAATGTTTTAGTTGAAGGACACTCGCATATGAAGATAACGAGAGTTTAACAAATCGCGGACTTGATAGAGGAACGGTCCAAAGAGTATGCTCATCAAGGATCTAAATCGCGTGGCGGTCGCGAACAAGGCTAATGGCAAGAGAAGCCCGTTAGGGAAAGCATTACCAGATGCACATTTTAAATTTAATTGCACAAATAGTAATATGCAACAAATATGCAGAAATTGAAAGTTGTATATGTAGATTAAAAACTTGGAAAAACCCGAATAGAAAATGTATTCGGGATATTGTTTCCAAGAGAAACAAATAGAGGCATTACTTACATAGGGCGTGATGTGAAAACTATAAAAAGGTCATGCGTGTCATTTGTTAATCGCTTACTCTGGCCAAGTAAGTAGTGGCATATTATTGTTACTATTTGTTTTTATCATTTTGAATTGGTAGGCTTTCTTCTGGCATAAGGGAATTGGTTCAGAAGCTCAAGGAAAGTGGTAAGACTTGTTATTTGATATCTAGAGGTTTTTGTCAAAGGATCAATGTAAGATTATAGAGAGTCAATAATTGATCATTGTCCTTTTAAGCATAAATAAAACTGTATTGCCAATTACATGCAGTAAATGCTGCCGGAGCTTTTTTACATGGGCTAGAGGATGAATATTATAAGGTATTACTGATGCACTGCATTTCCTGTATTAATTATTATCCATATACTTAGGAACGGGTCTATTTGGGTTATATTTAATCTAAAATGGGAAAATTTAAACACATTATTCATAAATGAATCAATTTCAATGGGCCTAACAACTAGATATTAATTTTCATTTCTTTTACTGATATTTAAGTGATGCGAGTCCTCTATAATTAACTTATTTGAATCGCCATGCATATTTGTTTTGTTGAGGCGCTGTTTATATGATAATGATGACGAGGTCAGTGGTACACTTAGTTTTTTCATTTCTCAAAATAAAGGAAGTAACTAACAAACCGACCCAAGCCGCACTAGAAACTAACCAGTTGACATTATGTCACATGGCTACAATATATATAAATTTAATTGTAGGTGATGGTCCGTTGATGGGTTAAAAGGCATTAGAACTGGCCACCAGTTACAAGTTTACTCACTACCACAACACCAGCAAGGTAGCTACTAGTCCACGAATGCAAATTTGCAGCACTTTGAAGTCCAAAAGCAGTGAGTATATATGGACTTGAAGAAGACAGTCTAGAAACAGCTCTTAGTTTTTGTGTACATTTATTTTCCTTTGCAACTTTTGTAGATAGGTTTTGATTAGAAGTTATGTCTTTCATTGGTATTTAAATTGAAAAGTTATGTATGGATTTTTGGTTATTATTGTTAATATCATTTGTTTTATAAATTAATTTATGTTTACTACCTTTTTTATTTTACAAAAAAAAAATGAAAATAAAATGGGTAATTACACGAAAATGGCCACATAGAACCGTAATAAATACGTGTGACCAAATGTTAGACAATAGTCACTATTCAAATTACAAAATTTCGTGTGACTATAAATAACCATTAGCCACGTCAAGGTTACTTTGTTTTTTTATTGTGTGACAAATTGATACCAAACGCCACGGGAAAAGAAAATTATGTGTGACTAAAGGTTAGACAATAGTCACACTTAAAATTTTTTTGTGACTATAAATAACCATTAGCCACGCTATAGTTACTTTGTTATTTGTTGTGTGACGAAATGATACCAAATGTCATGGGAAAAGAAAATTATATGTGACCAAAGGTTAGACAATATCCACACTTAAAATTACAAAGTTTAATGTGACCATACATAACCATTAGCCACACTTTCGTCACTTTGTTTTTTGTTTGTGTGACGGGATGATAGCAAATGTCATGGGAAAAACAAATATGTGTGACCAAATGTTAGACAATAGCCACAGCATCATAACTTTGTTTTTATTGTGTGACGAGATGATTACAAATGTCATAGGAAAAACAAATATGTGTGACCAAAGGTTAGTCAATAGCCACACTTAAACTTACAAAACTATATGTGACTTGACATAACCATTAGCCACACTATGTCACTTTGTTTTTATTTTATTTTTGTGTGACAGAATAATAGGAAATGTCATTAGGAAAAAAAATATGTGTGACAAAAGGTTAGACAATAGTCACATTTAAAATTATAAAATTGTTTTGTGTGTCTAGAAATAGTTTTTAGCCACATTCTTAGTAAACTCATGCGGCTAAATCATAATACAGCCACACTTACAGGGAATTCATGTGGCCTTTGCTACCCTTTAGTCACATTTAATGGATTAAATGCTTGATTCTGTCACGGCGCCCGACCCGGTTTGACCCGTTTCAGGAGCCGCGGAACAGAAATCCCGTGGTATTTAATTAATTGAGTTTAACAGCGGAAGTTTATTATCAGGATCTTTTAAAACTGAAATATTTCCCGATTATTTTATTTCACAACTCGGGATAAAACCCCGATAATTTACAATCATTTGATTTCATGAAGAAATCTTTTATTTTACAAAACATGTTTCTTTATTTTATTATGAGCCACTTTCTTAAGCTTGTAGTGCTTCACGGCACTTTTCCTGGATCATAACAGATCACCTGAAACATGTTGGAAAAAGGTTTTGTCAGCGGAAAATACTGAGTGAATCATTCTATTTACATAAAATGATGCATAGTTATTAATTACAGCATAAGAGCGGTTACAATGGCTTCTATCTTATTTTTATCTGGCGCCATGTCACAATGGTGACGATGGTCATACCACTATTAGATCAATGAACCTAAATAGTGATGATTATCCCTAGTAGGTCAATGAACCTAACTGGGAGAAAATTAGTAATGTGCACAATACCCCACTAGCCAGTGATTCAAGATATCCACGACTTAGTTCCTGTAATTATAACCTTTGAAAATAATTTGAGGTATTGTAAAATAGTTGATAAAAAGAGAATGACTCACATTGCAGATTTATATGGACAGAGTTTAAGCCTACTGATTAGCCTTGATAACCTAATTTAAATAACAGGCACACAATTAGGTCAGTAACTTAATACAGCATTTACGATAACTCATGAGATCAAACTCTCACAACGAATGACAAAGTGCGATACTTAAACATCCATCGAATTAACAACGAATGACAAAGTATAACCCTAATGTGGGCAACACTTAAACATCCATTTGATATTTTAATCAATCGGACATTGAATCGTATCAGCGATCGAGTTATTACCCTGATTGCGGCAGCAATTAGTGACTCGTGTGTGTTTTGATAGTATTTCTACGATATCTCAGCGTGTATTTGGAATTTTCTTGTCGTTTCAGTGCCCAAAATCAAGTCCCAAGGTCTTCTATTTATACACAGAAATTGACCCCCCTCGCGTCACGCGAGGGGTCCCCCCTGGGGCTTTGCGTGGCGCGAGGCCTCATCTATTTTCTATAGGTAGCCACGCGTATTTGTAGGCTTGCTGTGTCGACAGTTTCTTAAAATTCGTTTTTGACAACGAGTTATTTAGATAATCGTAACTAGGGTTTACCCCCCCTGAGTTTTAGGGGTCCTGATCCTGATTCTGAAAATTCTGAAAATTCTGAAAATTTTAGGGTTTGTGTAGAATTACTTGGGTGTCTCAATTAGGGTTTCCTATTGGTCAAATTAATTTAATAACTAGGACTTTTGATACGAGTTGTTACATTCTCCCCACCTTAATAAAAATCTCGTCCTCGAGATTTACTGGAATAAGTGAATATACTTTCGCTTCATTTCTGATTCAAATTCCTAAGTGTATTCAAGTCCTTTCTTTAAATCCCACTTGACTTTGACTAGAACTAGTCGCTTGTGTTTAAGAATTTTCACCTTTCGATCTTTTATCTGAAGAGGTTTCTCAACAAATTTTAATTTTTCGTTTACCTTTATATCTTGGAGAGGTACTACTAAAGATTCGTCTGATAGACATTTCTTGAGGTTGGATACATGAAATACATCATGTATTCCAGCTAACTCTCCTGGTAGTTGTAAATGATAAGCAACTGGTCCTATACGTTGGATCACTGGAAATGTTCCTACGTACCTTGGACTTAGCTTTCCTTTCTTACCGAATCTAACAACTCCTTTCCAAGGAGATACTTTCAATAGCATTTTGTCTCCAACTTGAAACTCCAACGGCTTTTATCTATTATCTGTATAACTCTTTTGACGATATCTAACCGTTTTCAGCCTTTCTTTCGTGATACTAAATATCACAGTCGTAGTCACTTTAGGATTTTCATCCATCTCCTTTGCCTCCTGTTTAATTCTCTTTTGCCCAAATATTTATCTTAAATTCTTATGATCCGTATAGACAGTAAACTTACTTCCATACAGATAATGTCTCCAAATCTTAAGGGCAAAAATTATGGTTCCTAATTCTAAGTCATGAGTAGTATAGTTTTCTTCGTGCTTTTTCAATTTTAATATTTCTGTGGGTGCTAACCGATAAGGTGTCTTGGCTATCGGTATAGTTCCTGGAATTAGATTAATCCTAAATTTTACCTCTCTTTCTAATGGTAACCCTGGTAACTCTTCTGGGAATACATCTGGGTATTCTGAAATTACAGAAATTTTCTTAAGTTCCTTATCTTTAGTATTAATGATTACTGAAATCATATATACTATTCCTTGCTTTCGTTCATAATTAGCAACTTTCATTACTGATATGAACTTTATGGGTTTACATGGCTTATCTCCTGTAATCATTATTACTTCTCCAGTGGTTGCACAAATTTCTATGGAATTCTTATCACAGATAATTCGAACATGATTGTTTACTAACCAATCCATTCCTAATACAACATCAAATTCAACTAATTTCATAGATAATGGGGTTACAGAAAATTTATGACTTAAAAGTTCTATTTCTACGTTTTGCAGAACCTTATTTATTTTAACTGAATTCCCATCTGCCGTTTCTACTGTAGAAATTTTCCTCATGCTGGTTAAAGGTAAGTTAAGAGTTTGGCAGAATGAAATATTTATAAAACTTTGGTTTGCACCAGAGTCAAATAATACTTTTGTGTAAACGTTGTGAACTAAGAACGTACCAGCTACCACATCTGGAATGATCTCTGCTTCCTGAGCAGTTAGTTGGAAGGCCCTTACATTCCTTTTTGCTCCTTCTGCAGGTTTGGCTTTATTGTCAGATGGTTTGTTCAATTTTGGACAATCTGGCCTAAGATGTCCAGCTTCTCCACAGTTGTAGCAGACTGAAAATTTCTTCCTCCTGCAGTCTTCTTCTTGATGTCCTGGAATTTTGCAAAAATTGCAATATCCTTTGCATCTTCCGAAATGCTTCCTTTTGCAAAAATTGCAAAATGGACTAGTGGAAGATTGCCCATTCCATTTTTCTGTCACGGCCCCCGACCTGGTTTGACCCGTTTCAGGAGCCGCGGAACAGAAATCCCGTGGTATTTAATTAATTGAGTTTAACAGTGGAAGTTTATTATCAGGATCTTTTAAAACTGAAATATTTCCCGATTATTTTATTTCACAACTCGGGATAAAACCCCGGTAATTTACAATCATTTGATTTCATGAAGAAATCTTTTATTTTACAAAACATGTTTCCTTATTTTATCATGAGCCACTTTCTTAAGCTTGTAGTGCTTCACGACACTTTTCCTGGATCATAACAGATCACCTGAAACATGTTGGAAAAAGGTTTTGTCAGCGGGAAATACTGAGTGAATCATTCTATTTACATAAAATGATGCATAGTTATTAATTACAGCATAAGAGCGATTACAATGGCTTCTATCTTATTTTTATCTGGCGCCATGTCACAATGGTGACGATGGTCATACCACTATTTGATCAATGAACCTAAATAGTGATGATTATCCCTAGTAGGTCAATGAACCTAACTGGGAGAAAATTAGTAATGTGCACAATACCCCACTAGCCAGTGATTCAAGATATCCACGACTTTGTCCCTGTAATTATAACCTTTGAAAATAATTTGAGGTATTGTAAAATAGTTGATAAAAAGAGAATGACTCACATTGCAGATTTATATGGACAGAGTTTAAGCCTACTGATTAGCCTTGATAACCTAATTTAAATAACAGGCACACAATTAGGTCAGTAACTTAATACAGCATTTACGATAACTCACGAGATCAAACTCTCACAACGAATGACAAAGTGCGATACTTAAACATCCATCGAATTAACGACGAATGACAAAGTATAACCCTAATGTGGGCAGCACTTAAACATCCATTGGATATTTTAATCAATCGGACATTGAATCGTATCTGCGATCGAGTTATTACCCTGATTGCGGCAACAATTAGTGACTCGTGTGTGTTTTGATAGTATTTCTACGATATCTCAGCGTGTATTTGGAATTTGTTCGTCGTTTCAGTGCCCAAAATTAAGTCCCAAGGTCTTCTATTTATACACAGAAATTGACCCCCCTCGCGTGACGCGAGGGGTCCCCCCTGGGGCTTCGCGTGGCGCGAGGCCTCATCTATTTTCTATAGGTAGCCACGTGTATTTGTAGGCTTGCTGTGTCGACAGTTTCTTAAAATTCGTTTTTGACAACGAGTTATTTAGATAATCGTAACTAGGGTTTACCCCCCCCTGAGTTTTAGGGGTCCTGATCCTGATTCTGAAAATTCTTAAAATTTTAGGGTTTGTGTAGAATTACTTGGGTGTCTCAATTAGGGTTTCCTATTGGTCAAATTAATTTAAAAACTAGGACTTTTGATACGAGTTGTTATAGATTCCAACAAGCCTTTTTGCCACGTTTTGTTTTAATTGATGTGACTAAAACAAACTTTTAAGTGACTAAATAATATAAACAACCACACTTACGGTAAATTCATGTAGCCGTTGCTATCCTTTAGCCACACTTAATGTAAATGATGAATTCAACAAGAAAAAATAGTACCCTTTAGCCACACTTTTAAGTTTCTACGGCCACTAAATGTGAATGTGGCCGTATGATACCTACGATGACTCGACCTTTGGTCACACTTGAGCTGGAAAAAAAAGTGTGGCGAAAGATGTATGGCCACACATTTCTCGTGTGGCTTTAGGCCTTTTTTGACGTAGTGTTACGCCTTTTGTACTCTCTGATTGAGGTTCTCGGCATTGAAAAATATGCGTAAACTAAATCACACTTGTATATGTTGACGTTTAAAAGAAATACAGTCAGAAAAAATCAAGAACAATGGTGATATATATGCAGATTAGACACAAAAAAATAAACACTCAAAAAATTTCTATAATTTAAGGTATGTGTTTAGAGACGACATCAGATTCCTAATTAATGGAGAAAGGTCTGGTGGCAAGAAAAACTGCTTCCAGGAGGTTGTCAAGTGTTTTCGCTCGACGATTCCATTCTTGGGTGGTTAGTTTGGCCCTTGTTCCTATAACTTGAATACTACCCCGGTATATCCCATTTAATTTTACATCATTGTGAACCTTACGCCTTTTTTACTCTCTGATTGAGGTTCTCGGCTTTGAAAAAACTTCGTAAGCTAAATCACACGTGTATTTGTTGACATTTAAGAGATATACAGTCAAGAAAATCAAGAGCAATGGTGATATATATGCGGATTAGACACCAAAAAATAAACACTCAAATAATAGCTACAATTTATGGTATGTGTTTAGTGACGGAATCAGATTCCTAATTGATGGAAAAAGGATCTGGTGGCAGGAAAAGCTACTTCCAGGAGGTTGTCAAGTGTTTTCGCTCGATGATTCCATTCTTGGGTGGTTGGTTTGGCCCTTGTTCCTGTAACTCGAATAATAGGCCGGTATATCCCATTTTAGTTTTACGCCATTGTGAACCATACGCCTTTTTTACTCTCTGATTGAGGTTCTTGGCTTTGAAAAAACTTCTTAAACTAAATCACATGTTTATTTGTTGACACTTAGGAGATATACAGTCGAGAAAATCAGGAGCAATGGTGATATAAATGCGGATTAGACACCAAAAAATAAACACACAAAAAATAGCTACAATTTATGTTATGTGTTTAGTGACGGCATCAGATTCCTAATTGATGGAGAAAGGTCTGGTGGCAAGAAAAGCTGCTTCCAGGAGGTCGTCAAGTGTTTTCGCTCGACAAATCCATTCTTGGGTGGTTAGTTTGGCCCTTGTTCCTGTAACTGGAATCCTAGCCCGATATATGCCATTTTAGTTTTGCAACATTGTGAACCTTACGCCTTTTTTACTCTCTGATCGAGGTTCTCGGCATTGAAAAATCTTCATAAACTAAATCATACGTGTATATGTTGACATTTAAGAGATATACAGCCAAGAAAATCAAGAGCAATGGTGATACATATGCGGATTAGACACCAAAAAATAAACACTCAAAAAATAGCTACAATTTAAGGTATGTGTTAAATGACGGCATCAGATTCCTAACTGATGGAGAAAGGTCTGGTGGCAAGAAAAGCTGCTTCCAGGAGGTTGTCAAGTGTTTTCGCTTGACGATTCCATTCTTGGGTGGTTGGTTTGGCCCTTGTTCCTGTAACTCGAATCCTAGCCCGGTATATCCCATTTTAGTTTTACACCATTGTGAACCTTACGCCTTTTTTACTCTCTGATCGAGGTTCTCGGCATTGAAAAATCTTCGTAAACTAAATCACACGTGTATATGTTGACATTTAAGAGATATACAGCCAAGAAAATCAAGAGCAATGGTGATATATATGCGGATTAAACACCAAAAAATAAACATTCAAAAAATAGCTACAATTTAAGGTATGTGTTTAGTGACGGCATTAGATTCCTAATTGATGGAGAAAGGTCTGGTGGCAAGAAAAGCTGCTTCTAAGAGGTTGTCAAGTGTTTTCGCACGACGATTACAATCTTGGGTGGTTGGTTTGGCCCTTGTTCCTGTAACTCGAATCCAAGCCCGGTATATCCCATTTTAGTTTTACACCATTGTGAAACTTATGCCTTTTTTACTCTCCGATCGAGGTACTTGGCATTGAAAAATCTTCATAAACTAGATCACACGTGTATACATTGACATTTAAGAGATATTAAGCCAAGAAAATCAAGAGAAATGGTGATATATATACGGATTAGGCACCAAAAAATAAACACTTAAAAAATAGCAACAATTTAAGGTATGTGTTTAGTGACGGCATGAGATTCCTAGTTAATGGAGAAAGGTCTGGTGGCAAGAAAAGCTGCCTCTAGGAGGTTGTCAAGTGTTTTCGCTAGATGGTTCCATTCTTGGGTGGTTGGTTTGGCCTTTGTTCCTGTAACTCGAATCCTAGCCCCTTATATCCCACTTTAGTTTTACACCATTGTGAACCTTACGCCTTTTTTACTCTCTGATCGAGGTTCTCGGCATTGAAAAATCTTCGTAAACCAAAATCACACGTGTATATGTTGACATTTAAGAGATAAACAATCAAGAAAATCAAGAGCAATGGTGATATATATGCGGATTAGACACCAAAAAATAAACACTCAAAAAATAGCTACAATTTAAGGTATGTGTTTTGTGACGGCATCAGATTCGTAATTGATGGAGAAAGGTCTGGTGGCAAGAAAAACTGTTTCCAGGTGGTTGTCAAGAGTTTTCGCTCGACGATTCCATTCTTGGGTGGTCGGTTTGGCCCTTGTTCCTGTAACTCGAATTCTAGCCCGGTATATCCCATTTTAGTTTTACACCATTGTGAACCTTACGCCTTTTTTACTCTCTGATCGAGGTTCCCGGCATTGAAAAATCTTCGTAAACTAAATCACACGTGTATATGTTGACATCTAAGAGATATACAGTCAAGAAAATCAAAGGCAATGGTGATACATATGCGGATTAGACACCAAAAAATAAAAACTCAAAAAATAGGTACAATTTAAGGTATGTGTTTAGTGACGGCATCAGATTCCTAATTAATGGAGAAAGGTCTGGTGGCAAGAAAAGTTGCTTCCAGGAGGTTGTCAAGTGTTTTCGCATGACGATTCCATTTTTGGGTGGTTGGTTTCGCCCTTTTTCCTGCAACTCGAATCCTAGCCCGGTATATCCCATTTTAGTTTTACACCATTGTGAACCTTACGCCTTTTTTACTCTCTGATCGAGGTTTTCGACATTGAGAAATCTTCGTAAACTAAATCACACGTGTAATTGTTTGACAATTAAGAGATATACAGTCAAGAAAATCAAGAGCAATGGTGATATATATATGCGGATTAGACACCAAAAAATAAACACTCAAAAAATAGTTACAATTTATGGTATGTGTTTAGTGACGGTATCAGATTCCTAATTGATGGAGAAAGGTCTGGTGGTAAGAAAAGCTGCTTCCAGGAGGTTGTCAAGTGTTTTCGCTCGACGGTACCATTCTTGGGTGGTTGGTTTGGCCCTTGTTCCTGTAACTCGAATCCTAACCCGGTATATCCCATTTTAGTTTTACACCATTGTGTACCTTACGCCTTTTGTACTCTCTGATTGAGGTTCTCGGCATTGAAAAATCTTTGTAAACTAAATCACACGTGTATATGTTGACATTTAAAAGAAATATAGTCAAGAAAATCAAGAGCAATGATGATATATATACAGATTAGACACCAAAAAATAAACCCTCAAAAAATAGCTATAATTTAAGGTATGTGTTTAGTGACGGCATCAGATTCCTAATTGATGGAGAAAGGTCTGGTGGCAAGAAAAGCAGCTTCCAGGTGGTTGTCAAGTGTTTTCGCCCGACGATTCCATTCTTGGGTGGTTGGTTTGGCCCTTGTTCCTGTAACTCGAATACTACCCCGGTATATCCCATTTTAGTTTTACATCATTGTGAACCTTACGTCTTTTTTACTCTCTAATTGAGGTTCTCAGCATTGAAAAAACTTCGTAAGCTAAATCACACGTGTATTTGTTGACATTTAAGAGATATACAGTCAAGAAAATCAAGAGCAATGGTGATATATATGCGGATTAGTCAGCAAAAAATAAACACTCAAAAAATAGCTACAATTCATGGTATGTGTTTAGTGACGGCATCTTATTCCTAATTGATGGAGAAAGGATCTGGTGGCAAGAAAAGCTACTTCCAGGAGGTTGTCAAATGTTTTCGCTCGACGATTCCATTCTTGGGTGGTTGGTTTGGCCCTTGTTCACGTAACTCGAATACTAGGCTGGTATTTCCCATTTTAGTTTTACACCATTGTGAACCATGCGCCTTTTTTACTCACTGATTGAGGTTCTTGTCATTGAAAAAACTTCTTAAACTAAATCACACGTGTATTTGCTGACACTTAAGAGATATACAGTCAAGAAAATCAGGAGCAATGGTGATATATATGCGGATTAGACACCAAAAAATAAACACCCAAAAAATAGCTACAATTTATGGTATGTGTTTAGTGACGGCATCAGATTCCTAGTTGATGGAGAAAGGTCGGGTGGCAAGAAAAGCTGCTTCCAGGAGGTCGTCAAATGTTTTCGCTCGACAAATCCATTCTTGGGTGGTTAGTTTGGCCCTTGTTCCTGTAACTGGAATCCTAGCCCGGTTTATTCCATTTTAGTTTTACAACATTGTGAACCTTACACCTTTTTTACTCTCTGATTGAGGTTCTCGGCATTGAAAAATCTTCGTAAACTAAATCACACGTATATATATTGACATTTAAGAGATATACAGTCAAGAAAATCAAGAGCAATGGTGATATATATGCAGATTAGACACCAAAAAATAAACACTCAAAAAATAGCTACAATTTGAGGTATGTGTTTATGAAAGCATCAGATTCCTAATTGATGGAGAAAGGTCTGGTGGCAAGAAAAGCTACTTCCAGGAGGATGTCAAGTGTTTTCGCTCGACGGTTCCATTCTTGGGTGGTTGGTTTGGCCTTTGTTCCTGTAACTCGAATCCTAGCCTGGTACATCCCATTTTAGTTTTACACCATTGTGAACCATACACCTTTTTTACTCTCTGATCGAGGCTCTCGGCATTGAAAAATCTTTGTAAACTAAATCACACGTGTATATGTTGACGTTTAAGAGATGTGCAGTCAAGAAAATCAAGAGCAATGGTGATATAATGCGGATTAGACACCAAAAAATAAACACTTAAAAACTAGCTACAATTTATGGTATGTGTTTAGTGACGGCATCAGATTCCTAATTGATGGAAAAAGGTCTGGTGGCAAGAAAAGCTGATTCTAGGAGGTTGTAAAGTGTTTTCGCTCGATGATTCCATTCTTGGGTGGTTGGTTTGGCCCTTGTTCCTGTATCTCGAATCCTAGCCCGGTATATACCATTTCAGTTTTACACCATTGTGAACCCTACGCCTTTTTACTCTCTGATCTAGGTTCTCGGCATTGAAAATTCTTCGTAAACTAAATCACACGTGTATATGTTGACATTTAAGAGATATACAGTTAAGAAAATCAAGAGCAATGGTGATATATATGCGGATTAGACACCAAAAAATAAACACTCAAAAAATTGTTACAATTTAAGGTATGTGTTTAGTGACGGCATCAGATTCCTAATTGATGGAGAAAGGTCTGGTGGCAAGAAAAGCTGCTTCCAGGAGGTTGTCAAGTGTTTTCGCTCTACAATTCCATTCTTGGGTTGTTGGTTTGTCCCTTGTTCCTGTAACTCGAATCCTAGCCCGGTATATCCCATTTTAGTTTTATACCATTGTGAACCTTACGCCTTTTTTACTCTCTGATCGAGGTTCTCGGCATTGAAAAATGTTCGTAAACTAAATCACACGTGAATATGTTGACATTTAAGAGATATATAGTCAAGAAAATCAATAGCAATGGTGATATACTGTAACAACCCTCAAATAAGTCCCACAATAATCCGTAATCATAATCCCAAACACGTACGATGAAATTTTGTTTGAAAAATTAAATAAACATGAATTTTTGTTCTGTCGCGGGCCACGACCAACGAAGAAAGATCTCTTGCGGGGCACGAGAGACTTGTTTATATCCGGACACGTTGAGGGACACGTGTCGTCACACGTTTCAAGACCACACCATGACTCAGCATACCCTAAACCGCCCTATGGTTCCTCGCGGGCCGCGAAGGAAGAAGAAGAAACTCTCGCGGGGCACGAGAGACTTCTGTTTCAGCTATAAATAGAACGAGCTCCGCACATTTCAATTCGTTCAATTCTTTTTTTCTCTTAGCCTATATTATAACAAAATAGTAGCTCGGTATTATACTCTAAAACCCGAAACTCTGCCTGTTATTAGGGTAATAACTCTAATCACTGGTACGATACTTTATCCGATCAATTGAAACCGATCCAATGAATGTTTAAGTGCTGCCCGTATACGTCTATACTTTTTCATTCATCGTGAGGGTTTTGATTTCGTGATTATCGTTAAAGTTGAATTGGGTGAATACACTAATACGAGTTCCATTGTATCTAGAATTAGAACTCATACTCAGGGAGCTGTCTAAACTAGAATACTTAGCGATTAAGAAACTTAATAGTTAAATAAACTTAATGACTAAGTAAACTTAGTGTTTAAGTAAACTTAATGGTTAAGTTAAACTTAGCAGTTAAGCAGCTAATTAAGTTAATTAATCGACTAAGTAAATTATGTAATTAACCCGTTAAGATTAATTAATCAGCTAAGTAAGATTAATTAAGCTAAGTAAGATTAATTAATCAGTTAAGTAAGATTAATTAACTAAGTAAATTAAACACCTAAATAGATATACATGAAAATAGATATATATGAGGAAGGTGCATGGAAGGTGTAAGAGGATATATATGTGGGTAGGAAGCTTCCTAGAAAATGTATAGGTAACTTTCTAGAAAAGGTATATGTAATTTCCTAGAAAGTACAAAGGAAACTTCCTAGAAATTTCATACTCCTTACCTATAAATAGGAGCCTAGGATTTCATTATTCTTTGATTCTTCCATTCTTCTCTCTATACGTTGGTGTTCTAACCAATAATCACCGATACGATATTCTTTCCGATCGATTCTGGAACCAACTAACGAATGCCAAAGTGCTGTCTAAATAAGACTATACTTTGTGAATTTCGTTAAGGTTCTGATCTCGTGACCATCGTTAGGTTTGATATGGTTTTACACTAATACGTATTCCACTCTGTTAAACTATATGTTTAACTATCAGCAAACTCTGATCCATAAACTTACTATCAAACAAGTTATTTAATCATTAGAAGATTAAGAACTATAAAGTAGATGCTTAGTTATCAGAAGGCATAGAATCAAGACTGCATGCTTATAAGGTGAGTCATTCTCTTTTTATCAAACTATTTTATGAAACCTCAAAGTTATTTTTCCAAGTTCTATTTTAGAGGGATTAAGTCTTTGTTATCTTAAGTTACTGGCAGTAAGTGGGGTATTGTGCACATTACTATTGTTTTACCACTTTTAGGTGAACAGACCTAAATAGTGATACACATCACTTTTGGGTGAACGGACCCAAGAGTGATATGACCACAGTCACAGATCCGGTCGAGTGACAACTGGACCAGATAATTATAAGATAGGGACAATTGTAATCGCTCTTAATACTGTAAATTATAACAATGTGTCTTTTGTACAAATTGAATGTACTCACCAGTATTTCTTGCTGACAAAACCTTTTTAAAACGCGTTTCAGGTGATTACAATAGATTGGAATAAGAGTTGGATACAACACCAAAAGGCTTACGGAAGTGGCTCATTTTATCAATTAAACTAAATCAAGAAAAGCGGTTTTATGTATTCGAGATTATCCATGTTAAAGCTACCTTTGCAAAACATGGGTTTATCCCATCTGTTTACTAAATAAAATCCGGTGTTTCAAAACTCTGATATTTTTCCTAATTCACAGTCCTGATGAAATTTTCCGCTGCAATACTTTTCAAAATAAACCACCGGTACCACTTAGCTGCTTCACGGCTCCCGCTCCCGTCCAGGGTGGCGTCGGGGTTCGTGACAGAAGTGGTATCAGAGTCACTTGTTTAAGCAATTAGGTGTTGTAATAATACCTAAGTTTAAACGAAGAGTTAGGAAATAGATATTATCTGGTAGCACCCAGGATAGTATTTAGACTTGAACTTAAGAAAGATGCCTTAATATAAGCTTCAAGATAAGCTAATTACTTATATAGGTATAACATGGTAGATATTGGTATGCCGTAAGAATGATGACTAGAACATTTCAAGTACGATAAATAAGCAATAACACTTGATCACTGTTATTTCTTGTTTATTGGTACTACTTGGTTCTAGAATATGATCCGTCATGTGAATACAAATTTCTTTGATTCTTGATGAAAGCGTTAATAAAAGAGGCACTTTTAAAATCTTGATTTGAGAAAATCTTTTTATGGGAAATACAATGATAATTACCTCTCCAGCGAGAACCGGGCAAGATGGGGTTATCTCTCCGGCTAGAACTGGGTAAGAAGGGGTACAAATATGTCAAACAAGTGACAAAATTCCCTACATAGCACTATGACCTGATGTCTGACCTGCTTTTGAAAATATGAATCTGTTAAATACATTGACCCTATGAGTGGTATGTATATTATGATTGTATAGATATGAATACCTATAAGGAAATCCAAAAGCCATAACGATTGACAATTTAAAATAAATCACGAGCATGTGTGTCAATGATAATTCGAGATTTCTCTCACATATATCTATAATTCCGATATCAAACATTGTTTTGTTTGATCATCTGTCTCGTAACTTGTGCGACAAGATAAACGACGGGAACCCTTTAAGTTGGGACGCCATCGAAAGCATAAGAATTTCCAATACGTTACCCTAGACTATTAACGCAAGTAGTAAACGTATAAAGTTGTGCTAGTGCACCAGAATACACATGAAACTTAAACTACACGACAGCGGACGTCGAAGTATATCACACACGACTTTCGAAGCAAAACCTTTGGAAAACAGGATGGGGCACGACAATAACGATGCTAATCCTGCCAGTGGGAGAACTACTGATCGAAAAGCAGCACTTTGCCACGTGATCCTACAAACAACATGAATCTCGCTGAGGTACGTTAGAACAAGATTTCACAATAATCGGTGCATAGCCTAATCAGACTCATAATTATTGGCGCTGCAAAAGAAGTCACATACCTTTACAATCCCCCTATTTCATTTATAACAAATACGCAATATTCGACATTCCATGGTAATGTCACTTAACAACGGTTATCACACGAAATTCCAGGTAAAGTTCTTAAATTCTGCCTTCGGCATATAGTAAATCGTCGAGCGAAAACACTTGACAACCTCCTAGAAGCAGCTTTTCTTGCCAACAGACCTTTCTCCATCAATTAGGATTTTTTGCCGTCACTAAACACATTCCTTAAATGGTAGCCATTTGTTGAGTGTTTTTTTTGGTGTCTAATCCGCATATATATCACCATTGCCCTTGATTTTCTTGACTGTATATCTCTTAAATGTCAACATATACACGTGTGATTTAGTTTACGAAGATTTTTCATTGCCGAGAACCTCGATCAGAGAATAAAAAAGGAATAAGATTCACAATGGTGTAAAATTAAAATGGGATATACCGGGCTAGGATTCGAGTTACAGGAACAAGGGCCAAACCAACCACCCAAGAATGGAATCGTCGAGCGAAAATACCTGACAACCTCCTAGAAGCAGCTTTTCTTGCCACCAGACCTTTCTCCATCAATTAGGAATCTGATGATGTAACTAAACACATTCCTTAAATTGTAGCCATTTGTTGAGTGTTTTTTTTGGTGTCTAATCCGCATATATATCACAATTGCCCTTGATTTTCTTGACTGATATCTCTTAAATGTCAACATATACATGAGTGATTTAGTTTACGAATATTTTTCAATGCCGAGAACCTCGATCAGAGAGTAAAAAAGGCGTAAGGTTCACAATGGTGTAAAATTAAAATGGGATATACCTGGCTAGGATTCGAGTTACAGGAACAAGGGCCAAACCAACCACCCAAGAATGGAATCGTCGAGTGAAAACACTTGACAACCTCCTAGAAGCAGTTTTTCTTGCCACCACACCTTTCTCCATCAATTAGGAAACTGATGTCCTCACTAAACACATTCCTTAAATTGTAGCCATTTGTTGAGTGTTTTTTTGGTGTCTAATCCGCATATATATCACCATTGCCCTTGATTTTTCTTGACTGTATATCTCTTAAGTGTCAACATATACACGTGTGATTTAGTTTACGAAGATTTTTCAATGCCGAGAACCTCGATCAGAGAGTAAAAAAGGCGTAAGGTTCACAATGGTGTAAAATTATAATGGGATATACCGGGCTAGGATTCGAGTTACAGGAACAAGGGCCAAACCAACCACCCAAGAATGGAATCGTCAAGCGAAAACACTTGACAACCTCCTAGAAGCAGCTTTTCTTGCCACCAGACCTTTCTCCATAAATTAGGAATCTGATGCCGTCACTAAAGACATTCCTTAAATTGTAGCTATTTGTTGAGTGTTTTTTTGGTGTCTAATCCGCATATATATCACCATTGCCCTTGATTTTCTTGACTGTATATCTCTTAAATGTCAAAATATACACGTGTGATTTAGTTTACGAAGATTTTTCAATGCCGAGAACCTCGATCAGAGAGTAAAAAAGGCGTAAGGTTCACAATGGTGTAAAATTAAAATGGGATATATCTGGCTAGGATACGAGTTACAGGAACAAGGGCCAAACCAACCACCCAAGAATGGTATCATCGATCGAAAACACTTGATAACCTCCTAGAATCGGTTTTTCTTGCCACCAGGCCTTTCTCCATCAATTAGGAATCTGATGCCGTTACTAAACGCATTCCTTAAATTGTAGCAATTTGTTGAGTGTTTTTTTTGGTGTCTAATCCGCATATATATCACCATTGCCCTTGATTTTCTTGACTGTATATCTCTTAAATGTCAACATATACACGTGTGATTTAGTTTACGAAGATTTTTCAATGCCGAGAACCTCGATCAGAGAGTAAAAAAGGCGTAAGGTTCACAATGGTGTAAAATTAAAATGTGATATACCGGGCAAGGATTCGAGTTACAGGAACAAGGGCCAAACCAACCACCCAAGAATGGAATCGTCTAGCGAAAACACTTGACAACCTCCTAGATGCAGATTTTCTTGCCATCAGACCTTTATCCATCAATTAGGAATCTGATGCCGTCACTAAATACATTCCTAAAATTGTAGCCATTTGTTGAGTGTTTTTTTTGGTGTCTAATCCGCATATATATCACCATTGCCCTTGATTTTCTTGACTGTATATCTCTTAAATGTCAACATATACACGTGTGATTTAGTTTTCGAAGATTTTTCAATGCCGAAAAACTCGATCAGAGAGAAAAAAGGCGTAAGGTTCACAATGGTGTAAAATTAAAATGGGATATATCGGGCTAGGATTCGAGTTACAGGAACAAGGGCTAAACCAACCACCCAAGATTGGAATCGTCGAGCGAAAACACTTGACAACCTCCTAGAAGCAGCTTTTCTTGCCACCAGACCTTTCTCCATCAATTAGGAATCTGATGCCGTCACTAAACATATTCCTTAAATTGTAGCCATTTGTTGAGTGTTTTTTTTGGTGTCTAATCCGCATATATATCACCATTGCCCTTGATTTTCTTGACTGTATATCTTTTAAATGTCACCATATACACGTGTGATTTAGTTTATGAAGATTTTTCAATGTCGAGAACCTCGATCAGAGAGTAAAAAAGGCGTAAGGTTCACAATGGTGTAAAATTAAAATGGGATATACCAGGATAGAGTTCGAGTTACAGGAACAAGGGCCAAACCAACCACCCAAGAATGGAATCGTCGAGCGAAAACACTTGACAACCTCTTAGAAGCAGCTTTTCTTGCCACCAGACCTTTCTCGATTAATTAGGAATCTGATGCCGTTACTAAACACATTCCTTAAATTGTAGCCATTTGTTGAGTGATTTTTTTTGGTGTCTAATCCGCATATATATCACCATTGCCCTTGATTTTCTGGACTGTATATCTCTTAAATGTCAACATATACACGTGTGATTTAGTTTACGAAGATTTTTCAATGCCGAGAACCTCGAGCAGAGAGTAAAAAAGGCGTAAGGTTCACAATGGTGTAAAATTAAAATGGGATATACCCCTCTAGGATTCGAGTTACAGGAACAAGGGCCACACCAACCACCCAAGAATGGAATCGTCGAGCGAAAACACTTGATAACTTCCTAGAAGCAGATTTTCTTGCCACCAGACCTTTATCCATCAATTAGGAATCTGATGCCGTTACTAAACACATTCCTAAAATTGTAGCCATTTGTTGAGGTGTTTTTTTGGTGTCTAATCCGCATATATATCACCATTGCTGTCACACCCCCAAAATCCACACGCGGAGTATCACCGCTTAGAGGCGTGACTGACCAGGATCAAGCCACCAATCATATTGAACAAGCAAGTAAATAATTAAAAAGTCCAACCAATACAATTGGTGTCCAAAACAAACATAGTTTAAGTTGCAAGTGGAAGCATAATGTTTAAAACCAACACATAAGTCTAAATGTTTCAAAGTTTAACATGGCACACAGCTGTCCATGTCCCACAACGACTCTTCCTTGTGCAAGCTCCAGCTAAGTACCTATTGACCTGCAAAGCATGTAGTAACGAGTCAACAATAATGTTGAGCGAGTTCACAGTTGGGTGGTTGTTTTAGTTGTTCCAAAAATAGTTCCTTTAACTGGCATCCCTGCCGTGGGGGTTACCCCTTAGTTGAAAACGTGATTTGTTTAACCCATTAACTCTGGCAATCCAGCCGTGGGGGCTACCCCATGTTTAGTTATCTGGCTTTTCGACCGTGGGGGCTACCCCATGTTTAGTTATCTGGCTTTTCGGCCGTGGGGGCTACCCCATGTATACACTAGACTCGTTACCATATCGACTGCTGACTGTAGTCATGTTTATGTGCCCTGAACTGTCAATGTCTATCATCATTGACATGCCCAGATCCATTAGTTCACGCCCGTCCTCTGCGGCACGGTGTGAGGCTTGTCAGACCTAAATAGTGCTATCTAACTAATGACCCGCTCGCCATTGGCCCGGCGATTAAGTCGATATAAAAAGGAGGGACTTCGTGATAGAGTTTTGGTCTAGTAAAAGTTAACTGTCCATGAGGACGAGGAATTATATTCCTGAACCAGTACTGTCCTACCCAAGAAAGGACGAGGAATCCATATTCCTTAACCCATTCCCAACCCCTGGGAATCCCATGCTTTGTAGAAAGTGTGAACTCACCTTAGGCTAGCTCGGCAGATAATCGAAAGGTCAATCGAGCTGCTAGAGGTCAACCACGTCCTAACATGGTTACTATACAAGTCAGGTCTAGGTTCAAATAGTGCACGTATGTTTACACCGAGATAGCAAGTTACGAGCACGCACAGATCATGGCAAACACATAACAGTCAAGAACATAGCATTTTCATACTTGTACGATTTAAGATGTATTAGGCCGAACCATTTGTGAAATTCACTAACATAACCCAACTAAACACTTCGGCCCAACATATTGTGCGGTCGGCACAACCTTGTGCGACCCACATCATGTTGTGCGATTCAGATAAACATTCGGCCCAAATAGTCAAAAGCCCAAACATAAAATACACGGCCCAATCTAATAACATGCAAAAGTCTTGTGCGACCCGGATGAGCTTGTATGATCCGGATAGCTTGTGCGATCCATTTGGGTTGTGCGATTGGAACTAGTCCAGCCCAACAAGTATACCCGGCCCAACAGTTACACAACATTACAACTTGTGCGATCCAGCAAGCGTTGTGCGACTGAAGACATCTTGTGCGACCAAGATGTCTTGTGCGAATGGACTCTTGTGCGAATGGACTTCTTGTGCGACCAAGATGTCTTGTGCGATTAGTTTTATTATCCGAATATTACGGAAATCAGTTACATAACTTTTATCTTGCAATCAATTACAAGGTTTCCATTTATTTGATCAATCAACAAATTAACAGTTTCACACTTAATCGATATTCGATCAAACAAGGGTTTTTAACATTCATTCTCATGAACCCTAACATAATCATAACATGAATAATAACTAATCGTATCATATCATTTGGTCCGATTACATGAACATACAACCGGTTACATACGTTTAATCCTAAATCATTATGCAAACAACAAGTCATGATAGCCGATTAACATCATCATACACATCCGATTGGCTAGAACATCATCATATGATTAACAACCCGAAACATAGAACATAACAGCCGATTTAACAAGCATCATCAAATACAATCCGATTAATGTGACAAATCCGATTAGTGTGAATCATTATCAAATACATGCATGTGAGCCGATTTTAAGAACACTAAGATTCAATAGTTTATATCATGTTCAATCATCTATCATAACATAAATCAAAGTAACACACTAACTGATTAGAAGATAACACAAAGGTGATCCGAATCAAGAAGATCTTCGAGAGAGATTGGATGTGGCTGCCGTCGAGTTCTAGAGAGAAAGAAGGGAGCACTAGGGTTTTGCTATGTTGTGTGATTGCAAGTAATGAAGAGTGTTAACCTCCTCATGAGGCTATGCGTATGAGAAGTAGGCCAAACCCATCATGGGCTGCCTATGTGTTCCGAGTTCAAGGAGAAGTGGGCCGAGAGTTGCATGAATCAAAGCCCATCGGCTTGTGCGATCGGTTTATTAATATATACATACATTACACATACACACATAATCATCACATTCAATTAATCAACCAAGTTCATATGATTACATCACGTTCACATACGTTACATCAAAATATAATGAAGGGTTCTAAATTACGAGTTGTTACATTATCCCCAAGTTGAAAGAAATTTCGTCCCGAAATTTAGCACGTACTCACTGAGGAAGCTAGTTAAGTTGCATGGTTTTCCTGGTTTTCCTGGGGTGTCACATCCTCCCCCCCGTTGATCTGGAATTTCGTCCCGAAATTCCGTAGTTTCAGCCTCAGTAGTGGTTGTACCGTTTGTGAATAGTTGGGGATATTTTTGTTTCATCTGATCTTCGCGTTCCCAAGTGAACTCTGGGCTGCGACGTGAGTTCCAACGAACTCGAACGAGAGGTATTCTAGTACGCTTGAGGACCTTAACATCCCGGTCCGTGATTTCGACTGGTTCCTCGACGAATCGTAACTGCTCGTCGATAGTGAGCTCCTTCAAAGGAACTATGTGGGTCTCATCTTACAGACACTTCTTCAGATTTGACACGTGGAAAACATTGTGAACTGCACTAAGTTCTGTTGGTAGGTT
This sequence comes from Helianthus tuberosus, assembly GCA_030545235.1. Lineage (NCBI taxonomy): Eukaryota > Viridiplantae > Streptophyta > Magnoliopsida > Asterales > Asteraceae > Helianthus > Helianthus tuberosus. The sequence goes on from CM060450.1 coordinate 178,218,691, forward strand.
CAGTTTGTAGGCCACCTTGCCTATTTTCTCGATGACTTCGAAAGGTCCAACGTATCGTGGGTTAAGCTTGCCTCGTTTGCCAAAACGAACCACACCCTTCCAGGGTGAAACTTTGAGTAATACTCGCTCCCCAACCTGGAGCTCGAGTGGTTTCCTGCCCTTATCGGCATATGCTTTCTGACGGTCACGAGCTGCCGCCATTCGTTGTCATATTTGAGCATTTCGTTCTGTTGTGTCTACCACAAGTTCTGGACCAGTGATTTGACTATCCCCCACCTCTGCCCAACAAAGAGGTGACCGGCATTTACGCCCGTACAATGCCTCAAACGGAGCAGCTTTAATGCTGGTGTGGTAGCTGTTATTGTATGAAAATTCCACAAGTGGCAGATGCTTTTCCCAGCCGTTGCCAAAGTCAATTACACATGCCCTAAGCATGTCTTCAAGGGTCTGGATGGTACGTTCAGACTGCCCATCCGTTTGCGGGTGATAAGCTGTGCTCATATCTAAACGTGAGCCAAAGGACTTGTGCATTGCTTGCCACAGTTCTGAAGTAAAACGTGCATCACGATCCAAGATAATAGAGGTGGGCACCCCGTGCCTCGAGACAACTTCCTTGAGGTATACATCTGCTAGAGTGGAGAACTTATCCGTTTCCTTGATAGCTAAGAAGTGAGCAGACTTTGTGAGTCGATCCACGATCACCCAAATAGTATCGTTACCACGTTGAGATCTAGGCAGGCCAGTAACAAAATCCATGGAAATTTGCTCCCATTTCCATTGTGGTATCTCTGGTTGTTGGAGTAGGCCTGATGGTTTCTGATATTCCGTCTTGACTCTCGCACAAGTCAAGCACTTGCTAACGTAAGTTGCTATGTGAGCTTTCATGCTAGGCCACCAATACGTAGTTTTGATATCGTGGTACATCTTATCTGAACCAGGGTGTACTGAGTAGCGAGACTTGTGTGCCTCATCCATCACAAGCTCTCATAGATTGCCATAAAGTGGGGCCCAAATGCGTCCTGTTACGTAGTAGGCACCGTCTTCTCTTTGTTCTAATCGTTGCCTTGAGCCGCGTAGGGCTTCAGCCCTGATGTTTTGTGGTTTCAATGCTTCTACCTGAGCATCTCGTATCTGGGAAGGAAGACTAGACTGTATAGTGAGTTGTAAAGCTCGTACACGCTTAGGTGCAGTGTCCTTTCGACTGAGGGCGTCAGCCACAACATTGGCTTTGCCTGGGTGGTACCTGATCGAGCATTCGTAGTCATTCAGTAGTTCGACCCATCGTCGCTGTCGCATATTCAGTTCCTTCTGTTTGAAGATGTGCTCGAGACTCCTGTGATCGGTATAGATGGCGCATTTGGTACCGTACAAGTAGTGTCTCCATATCTTAAGTGCAAAGACAACAGCTCCCAGCTCTAGATCGTGTGTCGTGTAGTTCTTTTCATGAACTTTGAGTTGGCGTGAGGCGTAGGCTATAACTTTATCCCGTTGCATCAATACGCAACCAAGACCCTGAATTGATGCGTTGCAGTACACCACAAAGTCGTTTGTGCCCTCTGGCAATGAAAGGATAGGTGCACTGCAAAGTCTATCCTTTAAGTGCTGAAATGCTAATTCCTGTGCATTTCCCCATCGATAAACAACGCCTTTCTGCGTTTGTGAGGTAAGAGGCTGTGCAATCTTGGAGAAATCCTTAATGAATCTCCTGTAGTAACCTGCCAAGCCCAAGAATTGGCGAATTTCCGTTGGTGTACGAGGTGCAGCCCAGTTCTTAATTGAGTCTACCTTGGATGGATCAACATGAATCCCATCCTTGTTCACCACATGGCCTAAGAAATGGACTTCACGAAGCCAGAAGTCGCATTTTGAAAACTTGGCGTACAACTGTTCTGCTCGAAGGAGTTCCAAAATGAGTCGTAAATGTTGCTCGTGTTCCTCCTGACTCTTAGAATAGATCAGGATGTCGTCGATGAATACAATAACTAACTTATCTAGGTACGGTTTGCACACTCGATTCATCAAGTCCATGAAGACCGCAGGTGCGTTTGTCAGCCCAAAAGGCATGACCAAAAACTCATAATGTCCATAACGGGTTCTAAAGGCTGTTTTAGAGACGTCCTCTTCTCGGACTCTTAGTTGGTGATAACCTGATCTCAAATTAATCTTTGAATAGTAGCTCGACCCTTGCAGCTGGTCGAACAAGTCGTCAATGCGTGGAAGAGGATAGCGATTCTTCACGGTCACCTTGTTGAGTTCACGGTAGTCGATACACATACGGAAGGTACCGTCTTTCTTCTTCACGAAAAGCACTGGAGCTCCCCAGGGCGATGAGCTAGGACGAATAAAACCCTTATCCAAGAGTTCTTGTAGTTGCGTAGACAGCTCTTTTTGTTCTGATGGGGCTAAATGATAAGGCGCTCGAGCTATTGGTGCAGCTCCAGGAGCTAGTTCAATCTGAAACTCGACTTGGCGATGCGGCGGAAGGCCAGGTAACTCCTCAGGGAATACCTCAGGATAGTCGCGCACAATTGGAAAATCTTCTATTCTCTTCTCTTTCTTCGAGGTGTCAGTGACGAGAGCTAGAATAGCAGTGTGGCCCTTTCTCAAGCACTTCTGAGCCTTAAGGAAAGAGATGATGCTCACAACAGCACCACTCTTGTCGCCACGAATCATGAGAGGTTCATCACCTGGGCGAGGAATACGGACAATCTTCTCGTTGCAAAGAATCTCTGCTTGGTGTTGGGATAACCAGTCCATCCCAATGATAACGTCGAAACTACCCAGAGTGATAGGAAGGTGGTCGATTGAGAAAGTGTGATCAGCAAGAACAAGATTACAACCTTTGACTACGTGTGTGACCTCTAGACTTTTACCATTAGCTAACTCTACAGCGTGCTTGGGGTTCAAAGGTGTTGGGGTACGCTTAAGCATTTGACTAACTTTTAGGGACACGTAGCTAGTATCAGTACCCGAATCAAATAAGACAGTAACGTAAAAGTCGTCGAGAAGGAACTTACCTGTCACCACGTTGGGATCATTCCTCGCTTCACCTTGGCCAATAACGAACACACGACCCCTTGCACCATTGCCGTTGTTGCCCCCGTTGTTTCCATTCCCCTGATTGTTGTTATTGTTGTTGTTGTGGTTGTTGTTCTGGTTCCTGTTCAGTTGGGGACAATATCTCTTGAAGTGGCCTTCAGCTCCACACTGAAAGCACCCTTTATTGTTACCTTGCTGCGGCTGCTGCTGGCGTTGATTCTGTTGAGCTTGTTGTTGCTGACGATTCTGGTTTGCGGGGTATAAACTCCTGTAATCCTTTGCGTCGTGACATGGCTTGTTGCACCGATGACAGTTACCCCTGGTGCATGGCCCGCTGTGGTGTAGGTTACATCGATTGCATTTGGGATGATTTCCCTTCTACCCACCATGACTTTGACTACCAGATGATTGCTGACTAGGACTCTTATAGTCGTCAGTCCTTCTCTGCTGAGACTGAGATTGCACGGATGTTGAACCTTTGCTTGAAGCTCCATCCCATTTTCTCTTGTTGTCACTAGGAGCATCCGAAGTAGCTGTAGCACTTATACGCTTTGGTAATCTATTCTGCTCCACCGCTTGATCAGTAAGACGGTGAGCCAACTGAACAACCTGCTGGATGGTGGCGAGGTTTGCTGAAGTCACATGACTTTGGATTTCTGGCACTAAGCCTTTGAGATAAAGTTCGATACGCTTAATTGGGGGGGTCCACCATGGTAGGACACAGTATGGCAAGCTCATTCGATCTCTTCGTATACGCCTCAATTTCTGACCCCGTCATCTTGAGGTTGAAGAACTCGACTTCCAGTTTGTGAATTTCATCATGATTGCAGTATTCTTCCTTGATCATCTCTTTAAAATTGTTCCATGGGGTGGCGTTAGCAGCAACCAACCCCAGCATTTGAACCTGAGCGTTCCACCACGTGAGCGCTAAACCCTCTAGAGTACCGGTGGCATACTTCACCCTGCGAGCCTCAGGGCATTCACACATCTCGAACACAGATTCGAGCTTTTCAAACCAGTGGAGGAGACCTACTGCTCCTTCTGTGCCGCTAAAAGTAGTTGGTCGACAATCCATAAAGGTTTTGAAGGTGCACACAGGTGGCTGAGCATGTTGACCTGTTGTGGGTGTAAGAAAGGACAAAGTTTAACACAAAGGTAGATTCACGAGAGTAGGACCTAAAGATCCTAGAATGAGTTTTAAACTACAGGGTATACCTCCTGCTTGTGCGGCTGCAAGTGCCGCAACAACCTGTTCATTAATCATAGCCGTCAACTGGGATTGAGTCATGTTAACGCGTCCAGACATAATCTTCATATCAAGGGAAACATGAGTGAGAAGGGTTCGCGAAATTGTGATGACAGAAGAGAGTAAACACACATGTGTTTTCACTTAACAGTTGCTACGTGTATCTAAGCATACCAAAAGCAAAGTTCTACGTAGTCTAGCAAGTAGGCAATAAACATAAACCATATCACCTAGAATGTCGAGCCTTGCACGTGGAGTGAAGCGTCGTTGTGGATCGTAGAGCACTGTACAGGTTATAGTCTGGTTTTAACAAAATCATTTTCCCTTATTAAAACCAAGTTCTCTATAACCAATGGCTCTGATACCAATCTGTCACACCCCCAAAATCCACACGCGGAGTATCACCGCTTGGAGGCGTGACTGACCAGGATCAAGCCACCAATCATATTGAACAAGCAAGTAAATAATTAAAAAGTCCAACCAATACAATTGGTGTCCAAAACAAACATAGTTTAAATTGCAAGCGGAAGCATAATGTTTAAAACCAGCACATAAGTCTAAATGTTTCAAAGTTTAACATGGCACACAGCTGTCCATGTCCCACAACGACTCTTCCTTGTGCAAGCTCCAGCTAAGTACCTATTGACCTGCAAAGCATGTAGTAACGAGTCAACAATAATGTTGAGCGAGTTCACAGTTGGGTGTTTGTTTTAGTTGTTCCAAAAATAGTTCCTTTAACTGGCATCCCTGCCGTGGGGGTTACCCCGTAGTTGAAAACGTGATTTGTTTAACCCATTAACTCTGGCAATCCAGCCGTGGGGGCTACCCCATGTTTAGTTATCTGGCTTTTCGGCCGTTGGGGCTACCACATGTTTAGTTATCTGGCTTTTCGGTCGTGGGGGCTACCCCATGTATACACTAGACTCGTTACCATATCGACTGCTGACTGTAGTCATGTTTATGTGCCCTGAACTGTCAATGTCTATCATCATTGACGTGCCCAGATCCATTAGTTCACGCCCGTCCTCTACGGCACGGTGTGAGGCTTGTCAGACCTAAATAGCGCTATCTAACTAATGACCCGCTCGCCATTGGCCTGGCGATTAAGTCGATATAAAAAGGAGGGACTTCGTGATATAGTTTTGGTCTAGTAAAAGTTAACTGTCCATGAGGACGAGGAATTATATTCCTAAACCAGTACTGTCCTACCCAAGAAAGGACGAGGAATCCATATTCCTTAACCCATTCCCAACCCCTGTGAATCTCATGCTTTGTAGAAAGTGTGAACTCACCTTAGGTTAGCTCGGCAGATAATCGATAGGTCAATCGAGCTGCTAGAGGTCAACGACGTCCTAACATGGTTACCATACAAGTCAGGTCTAGGTTCAAATAGTGCACGTATGTTTACACCGAGATAGCAAGGTACGGGCATGCACAGATCATGGCAAACACATAACAGTCAAGAACATAGCATTTTTATACTTGTACGATTTAAGATGTATTGGGCCGAACCATTTGTGAAATTCACTAACATAACCCAACTAAACACTTCGACCCAACAAGTTGTGCGGTTGGCACAGCCCTGTGCGACGCACATCATGTTGTGCGATTCAGATAAACACCCGGCCCAAATAGTCAAAAGCCCAAACATAAAATACACGGCCCAATCTAATAACATGCAAAAGTCTTGTGCGACCCAGATGAGCTTGTATGATCCGGATAGCTTGTGCGATCCATTTGGGTTGTGCGATTGGAACTAGTCCAGCCCAACAAGTATACCCGGCCCAACAGTTACACAACATTACAACTTGTGCGATCCAGCAAGCCTTGTGCGACTGAAGACATCTTGTGCGACCAAGATGACTTGTGCGAATGGACTCTTGTGCGAATGGACTTCTTGTGCGACCAAGATGTCTTGTGCGATTAGTTTTATTATCCGAATATTACGGAAATCAGTTACATAACTTTTATCTTGCAATCAATTACAAGGTTTCCATTTATTTGATCAATCAATAAATTAACAGTTTCACACTTAATCAATATTCGATCAAACAAGGGTTTTTAACATTCATTCTCATGAACCCTAACATAATCATAACATGAACAATAACTAATCGTATCATATCATTTGGTCCGATTACATGAACATACAACCGGTTACATACGTTTAATCCTAAATCATTATGCAAACAACAAGTCATGATAGCCGATTAACATCATCATACACATCCGATTGGCTAGAACATCATCATATGATTAACAACCCGAAACATAGAACATAACAGCCGATTTAACAAGCATCATCAAATACAATCCGATTAATGTGACAAATCCGATTAGTGTGAATCATTATCAAATACATGCATGTGAGCCGATTTTAAGAACACTAAGATTCAATAGTTTATATCATGTTCAATCATCTATCATAACATAAATCAAAGTAACACACTAACCGATTAGAAGATAACACAAACGTGATCCGAATTAAGAAGATCTTCGAGAGAGATTGGATGTGGCTGCCGTCGAGTTCTAGAGAGAAAGAAGGGAGCACTAGGGTTTTGCTATGTTGTGTGATTGCAAATAATGAAGAGTGTTAACCTCCTCATGAGGCTATGCGTATGAGAAGTAGGCCGAACCCATCATGGGCTGCCTATGTGTTCCGAGTTCAAGGTGAAGTGGGCCGAGAGTTGCATGAATCAAAGCCCATCTGCTTGTGCGATCGGTTTATTAATATATACAAACATTACACATACACACATAATCATCACATTCAATTAATCAACCAAGTTCATATGATCACATCACGTTCACATACGTTACATCAAAATACAATGAAGGGTTCTAAATTACGAGTTGTCACATTCTCCCCAAGTTGAAAGAAATTTCGTCCGGAAATTTAGCACGTACAAACTGAGGAAGCTAGTTAAGTTGCATGGTTTTCCTGGGGTGTCACAATTGCTCTTGATTTTCTTGAATGTATATCTCTTAAATGTCAACATATACACATGTGATTTAGTTTTCGAAGACTTTTCAATGCCGAAAACCTCGATCAGAGAGAAAAAAGGCGTAAGGTTCACAATGGTGTAAAATTAAAATGGGATATACAGGGCTAGGATTCGAGATACAGGAACAAGGGCCAAACCAACCACCCAAGAATGGAATCGTCGAGCGAAAACACTTGACAACCTCCTAGAAGCGGCTTTTCTTGCCACCAGACCTTTCTCCATCAATTAGGAATCTGATGCCGTCACTAAACACATTCCATAAATTGTAGCCATTTGTTGAGTGTTTTTTTTGTGTCTAATCCGCATATATATCACCATTGCCCTTGATTTTCTTGACTGTATATCTTTTAAATGTCAACATATACACGTGTGATTTAGTTTTCGAAGATTTTTCAATGCTGAGAACCTCGATCAGAGAGTAAAAAAGGCGTAAGGTTCACAATGGTGTAAAATTAAAATGGGATATACCAGTATAGGATTCGAGTTACAGGAACAAGGACCAAACTAACCACCCAAGAATGGTATCATCGAGCGAAAACACTTGACAACCTCCTAGAATCGGTTTTTCTTGCCACCAGACCTTTCTACATCAATTAGGAATCTGATCCCGTTACTAAACACGTTCCTTAAATTGTAGCCATTTTATGAGTGTTTTTTTTTCGTGTCTAATCCGCATATATATCACCATTGCTCTTGATTTTCTTGACTGTATATCTCTTAAATGTCAACATATACACGTGTGATTTAGTTTACGATGATTTTTCAATGCCGAGAACCTCGATCAGAGAGTAAAAAAAGGCGTAAGGTTCACAATGGTGTAAAATTAAAATGGGATATACCGGGCTAGGATTCGAGTTACAGGAACAAGGGCCAAACCAACCACCCAATAATGGAATCGTCGAGCGAAAACACTTGACAACCTCCTAGAAGCAGATTTTCTTGCCACCAGACCTTTATCCATCAATTAGGAATCTGATGCCGTCACTAAACACATTCCTAAAATTGTAGCCATTTGTTGAGTATTTTTTTTGGTCTCTAATCCGCATATATATCACCATTGCCCTTGATTTTCTGGACTGTATATCTCTTAAATGTCAACATATACACGTGTGATTTAGTTTTCGAAGATTTTTCAATGCCGAAAACCTCGATCAGAGAGAAAAACGCCGTAAGGTTCACAATGGTGTAAAATTAAAATGGGATATACCGGGCTAGGATTCGAGTTACAGGAACAAGTGCCAAACCAACCACCCAAGAATGGAATCGTCGAGCGAAAACACTTGACAACCTCCTAGAAGCAGCTTTTCTTGCCACCAGACCTTTCTCCATCAATTAGGAATCTGATGCCATCACTAAACACATTCCTTAAATTGTAGCCATTTGTTGAGTTTTTTTTTGTGTCTAATCTGCCTATATATCACTATTGCCCTTGATTTTCTTGACTGTATCACTATTGCCCATGATTTTCTTGACTGTATATCTCTTAAATATCAACATATACATGTGTGATTTAGTTTACGAAGCTTTTTCAATGCCGAGATCCTCGATCAGAGAGTAAAAATGGCGTAAGGTTCTCAATGGTGTAAAATTAAAATTAGATATACCGGGCTAGGATTCGAGTTACAGGAACAAGGGACAAACCAACCACCCAAGAATGGAATCATCGAGCGAAAACACTTGACAACCTCCTAGAAGCAGCTTTTCTTGCCACCAGACCTTTCTCCATCAATTAGGAATCTGATGCCGTCACTATACATTTTACACCATTGAAATGGGATATACCGGGCTAGGATTCAAGTTACCGAAACAAGGGCCAAAGCAACCACCCAAGAATGGAATCGTCGAGCGAAAACACTTGACAACCTCCAAGAAGCAGCTTTTCTTACCACCAGACCTTTCTCCATAAATTAGGAATCTGATGCCGTCACTAAGCACATTCCTTAAATTGTAGCCATTTGTTGAGTGTTTTTTTTTTTTGGTGTCTAATCCGCATATATATCACCATTGCCCTTGATTTTCTTGACTGTATATCTCTTAAATGTCAACATATACACGTGTGATTTAGTTTACAAATATTTTTCAATGCCCAGATCCTCGATCAGAGATTAAAAAAGGCGTAAGGTTCTCAATGGTGTAAAATTAAAATGGGATATACCGGGCTAGGATTCAAGTTACAGGAACAAGGGCCAAACCAACCACCCAAGAATGGAATCGTCGAGCAAAAACACTTGACAACCACCTAGAAGCAGCTTTTCTTGCCACCAGACCTTTATCCGTCAATTAGGAATCTGATGCCGTCACTAAACACATTCCTTAAATTGTAGCCATTTGTTGAGTGTTTTTTTTTTGTGTCTAATCCGCATATATATCACCATTGCCCTTGATTTTCTTAACTGTATATCTCTTAAATATCAACATATACACGTGTGATTTAGTTTACGAAGATTTTTCAATGCCGAGAACCTCGATCAGAGAATAAAAAAAGGCGTAAGGTTCACAATGGTGTAAAATTAAAATGGGACATACCGGGTTAGGATTCGGGTTACAGGAACAAGGTCCAAACCAACTACCCAAGAATGGAATCATCGAGCGAAAACATTTGACAACCTCCTAGAAGCAGCTTTTCTTGCCACCAGACCTTTCTCCATCAATCAGGAATCAGATGCCGTCACTAAACACATTCCTTAAATTGTAGCCATTTGTTGAGTGTTTTTTTTGGTGTCTAATCCGCATATATATCACCATTGCCCTTGATTTTCTAGACTGTATATCTCTTAAATGTCAACATATACACGTGTGATTTAGTTTACAAATATTTTCCAATGCCTAGATCCTCGATCAGAGATTAAAAAAGGCGTAAGGTTCTCAATGGTGTAAAATTAAAATGGGATATACCGGGCTAGGATTCGAGTTACAGGAACAAGGGCCAAACCAACCACCCAAGAATGGAATCGTCGAGCAAAAACACTTGACAACCTCCTAGAAGCAGCTTTTCTTGCCACCAGACCTTTCTCCGTCAATTAGGAATCTGATGCCGTCACTAAACACATTCCTAAAATTGTAGCCATTTGATTAGTGTTTTTTTTTTGTGTCTAATCCGCATATATATCACCAATCCGCATATATATCACCATTGCCCTTGATTTTCTTAACTGTATATCTCTTAAATATCAAGATATACACGTGTGATTTAGTTTACGAAGATTTTTCAATGCCGAGAACCTCGATCAGAGAATAAAAAAAGGCGTAAGGTTCACAATGGTGTAAAATTATAATGGGACATACCGGGCTAGGATTCGGGTTACAGGAACAAGGTCCAAACAAACTACCCAAGAATGGAATCATCGACCGAAAACATTTGACAACCTCCTAGAAGCAGCTTTTCTTGCCACCAGACCTTTCTCCATCAATTAGGAATCAGATGCCGTCACTAAACACATTCCTTAAATTGTAGCCATTTGTTGAGTGTTTTTTTTTTGTGTCTAATCCGCATATATATCACCATTGCCCTTGATTTTCTTGACTGTATATCTCTTAAATGTCAACATATACACGTGTGATTTAGTTTACAAATATTTTTCAATGACTAGATCCTCGATCAGAGATTAAAAAAGGCGTAAGGTTCTCAATGGTGTAAAATTAAAATGGGATATACCGGGCTAGGATTCGAGTTACAGGAACAAGGGCCAAACCAACCACCCAAGAATGGAATCGTCGAGCCAAACCACTTAACAACCTCCTAGAAGCAGCTTTTCTTGCCACCAGACCTTTCTCCGTAAATTTGGAATCTGATGCCGTCACTAAACACATTCCTAAAATTGTAGCCATTTGATGAGTGTTTTTTGGTGTCTAATCCGCATATATATCACCATTGCCCTTGATTTTTTTGACTGTATATCTCTTAAATATCAACATATACATGTGTGATTTAGTTTACGAAGATTTTTCAATGCGGAGAACCTCGATCAGAGAGTAAAAAAGGCGTAAGGTTCACAATGGTGTAAAATAAAAACGGGACATTCCGGGCTAGAATTCGACTTACAGGAACAAGTTCCAAACCAACCACCCAAGAATGGAATCAACGAGCGAAAACATTTGACAACCTCCTAGAAGCAGCTTTTCTTGCCACCAGACCTTTCTCCATCAATTAGGAATCTGATGCCATCACTAAACACATTCCTTAAATTGTAGCCATTTGTTGAGTGTTTTTTTTTGTGTCTAATCCGCATATATATCATCATTGCCCTTTATTTTCTTGACTGTATATCTCTTAAATATCAACATAGACACGTGTGATTTAGTTTACGAAGATTTTTCAATGCCAAGAACCTCGATCAGAGAGTAAAAAAGGCGTAAGGTTCACAATGGAGTAAAATTAAAATGGAATATACCGGGCTAGGATTCGAGTTACAGGAACAAGGGCCAAAACAACCACCCAAGAATGGAATCGTCGAGCGAAAACACTTAACAAACTCATAGAAGCAGCTTTTCTTACCACCAGACCTTTCTCCATCAATTAGGAATCTGATGCCGTAACTAAACACATTCCTTAAATTGTAGCCATTTGTTGAGCGTTTTTTTTGGTGTCTAATCCGCATATATATCACCATTGCCCTTGATTTTCTTGACTGTATATCTCTTAAATATCAACATATACACGAGAGATTTAGTTTACGAAGATTTTTCAATGCCGAGAACCTCGATCAGAGAGTAAAAAAGGATTAAGGTTCACAATGGTGTAAAATTAAAATGGGATATACCTGGCTAGGATTCGAGTTACAGGAACAAGGGCCAAACCAACCACCCAAGAATGGGATCGTCGAGCGAAAACACTTGACAACCTCCTAGAAGCAGCTTTTCTTGCCATCAGACATTTCTCCATCAATTAGGAATCTGATGCCGTCACTAAACACATTCCTTAAATTGTAGCCATTTGTTGAGTGTTTTTTTTTGGTGTCTGATCCGCATATATATCACCATTGCCCTTGATTTTGTTGAATGTATATCTCTTAAATATCAACATATACACGTGTGATTTAGTTTACGAAGATTTTTCAATGCCGAGAACCTCGATCAGAGAGTAAAAAAGGCGTAAGGTTCACAATGGTGTAAAATTTAAATGGGATATACCGGGCTAGGATTCGAGTTACAGGAACAAGGGCCAAACCAACCACCCAAGAATGGAATCGTCGAGCGAAAACACTTGACAACCTCTTAGAAGCAGCTTTTCTTGCCACCAGAACTTTCTCCATCAATTAGGAATCTGATGCCGTAACTAAACACATTCCTTAAATTGTAGCCATTTGTTGAGTGTTTTTTTTGGTGTCTAATCCGCATATATATCACCATTGCCCTTGATTTTCTTGACTGTATATCTTTTAAATATCAACATATACATGTGTGATTTAGTTTACGATGATTTTTCAATGCCGAGAACCTCGATCAGAGAGTAAAAAAGGCGTAAGGTTCACAACGGTGTAAAATTAAAATTGGATATACCGGGCTAGGATTCGAGTTACAGGAACAAGTGCCAAAACAACCACCCAAGAATGGAATCGTCGAGCGAAAACACTTGACAACCTCCTAGAAGCAGCTTTTCTTACCACCAGACCTTTCTCCATCAATTAGGAATCTGATGCCGTCACTAAATGCATTCCTTAAATTGTAGCCATTTGTTAAGTGTTTTTTTTGGTGTCTAATCCGCATATATATCACCATTGCCCTTGATTTTCTTGACTGTATATCTCTTAAATATCAACATATACACGTGTGATTTAGTTTACGAAGATTTTTCAATGCCAAGAACCTCTATCAGAGAGTAAAAGGGGCGTAAGGTTCTCAATGGTGTAAAATTAAAATGGGATATACCGGGCTAGGATTCGAGTTACAGGAACAAGGGCCAAACCAACCACCCAAGAATGGAATCGTCGAGCGAAAACACTTGACAACCTCCTAGAAGCAGCTTTTCTTACCACCAGACCTTTCTCCATCAATTAGGAATCTGATGCCGTCACTAAATGCATTCCTTAAATTGTAGCCATTTGTTGAGTGTTTTTTTTGGTGTCTAATCCGCATATATATCACCATTGCCCTTGATTTTCTTGACTGTATATCTCTTAAATATCAACATATACACGTGTGATTTAGTGAAGATTTTTCAATGCCGAGAACCTCGATCAGAGAGTAAAAAAGGCGTATGGTTCTCAATGGTGTAAAATTAAAATGGGATATACCAGGCTAGGATTCGAGTTACAGGAACAAGGGCCAAACCAACCACCCAAGAATGGAATCGTCGAGCGAAAACACTTGACAACCTCCTAGAAGCAGCTTTTCTTGTCACCAGACCTTTCTCCATCAATTAGGAATCTGATGCCGTCACTAAACACATTCCTTAAATTGTAGCCATTTGTTGAGTGTTTTTTTTGGTGTCTAATCCGCATATATATCACCATTGCCCTTGATTTTCTTGAGTGTATATCTCTTAAATATCAACATATACACGTGTGATTTAGTTTACGAAGATTTTTCAATGCCGAGAACCTCGATCAGAGAGTAAAAAAGGCGTAAGGTTCACAATGGTGTAAAATTAAAATGGGATATACCGGGCTAGGATTCGAGTTACAGGAACAAGGGGAAAACCAACCACCCAAGGATGGAATCGTTGAGCGAAAACACTTAACAACCTCTTAGAAGTAGCTTTTCTTACCACCAGACCTTTCTCCATCAATTAGGAATCTGATGCCGTCACTAAACACATTCCTTAAATTATAGCCATTTGTTGAGTGTTTTTTTTGGTGTCTAATCCGCATATATATCACCATTGCCCTTGATTTTCTTGACTGTATATCTCTTAAATATCAATATATACACGTGTGATTTAGTGAAGATTTTTCAATGCCGAGAACCTCGATCAGAGAGTAAAAAAGGCGTATGGTTCTCAATGGTGTAAAATTAAAATGGGATATATCAGGCTAGGATTCGAGTTACAGGAACAAGGGGAAAACCAACCACCCAAGAATGGAATCGTCGAGCGAAAACACTTGACAACCTCCTAGAAGCAGCTTTTCTTGTCACCAGACCTTTCTCCATCAATTAGGAATCTGATGCCGTCACTAAACACATTCCTTAAATTGTAGCCATTTGTTGAGTGATTTTTTTGGTGTCTAATCCGCATATATACCACCATTGCCCTTGATTTTCTTGACTGTATATCTCTTAAATATCAACATATACACGTGTGATTTAGTTTACGAAGATTTTTCAATGCCGAGAACCTCGATCAGAGAGTAAAAAAGGCGTAAGGTTCACAATGGTGTAAAATTAAAATGGGATATACCGGGCTAGGATTCGAGTTACAGGAACAAGGGCCAAACCAACCACCCAAGAATGGAATCGTCGAGCGAAAACACTTGACAACCTCCTAGAAGCAGCTTTTCTTGCCACCAGACCTTTCTCCATCAATTAGGAATCTGATGCCGTCACTAAACACATTTCTTAAATTGTAGCCATTTGTTGAGTGTTTTTTTTTGGTGTCTAATCCGCATATATATCACCATTTCCGTCACTAAACACATTCCTTAAATTGTAGCCATTTGTTGAGTGTTTTTTTTGGTGTCTAATCCGCATATATATCACCATTGCCCTTGATTTTCTTGACTGTATATCTCTTAAATATCAACATATACACGTGTGATTTAGTTTGCGAAGATTTTTCAATGCCGAGAACCTCGATCAGAGAGTAAAAAAGGCGTAAGGTTCACAATGGTGTAAAATTAAAATGGGATATATTGGGCTAGGATTCGAGTTATAGGAACAAGGGCCAAACCAACCACCCAAGAATGGAATCGTCGAGCGAAAACACTTGACAACCTCCTAGAAGCAGCTTTTCTTGCCACCAGACCTTTCTCCATCAATTAGCTTTCTCCATCAATTAGGAATCTGATGCCGTCACTAAATACATTCCTTAAATTGTAGCCATTTGTTGAGTGTTTTTTTGGTGTCTAATCCACATATATATCACCATTGCCCTTGATTTTCGTGACTGTATATCTCTTAAATATCAACATATACACGTGTGATTTAGTTTATGAAGATTTTTCAATGCCGAGAACCTCGATAAGAGAGTAAAAAAGGCGTAAGGTTCTCAATGGTGTAAAATTAAAATGGGATATACCAGGCTAGGATTCGAGTTACAGGAACAAGGGCCAAACCAACCACCCAAGAATGGAATCGTCGAGCGAAAGCACTTGACAACCTCCTAGAAGCAGCTTTTCTTGCCACCAGACCTTTCACCATCAATTAGGAATCTGATGCCGTCACTAAACACAGTCCTTAAATTGTAGCCATTTGTTGAGTGTTTTTTTTTGTGTCTAATCCGCATATATATCACCATTGCCGTCACTAAACACATTCCTTAAATTGTAGCCATTTGTTGAGTGTTTTTTTTTGGTGTCTAATCCGCAAATATATCACCATTGCCCTTGATTTTCTTGACTGTATATCTCTTAAATATCAACATATACACGTGTGATTTAGTTTACGAAGATTTTTCAATGCCGAGAACCTCGATCAGAGAGTAAAAAAGGCGTAAGGTTCACAATGGTGTAAAATTAAAATGGGATATACCGGGCTAGGATTCGAGTTACAGGAACAAGGGCCAAACCAACCACCCAAGGATGGAATCGTTGAGCGAAAACACTTAACAACATCCTAGAAGCAGCTTTTTTTACCACCAGACCTTTCTCCATCAATTAGGAATCTGATGCCGTCACTAAACAAATTCCTTAAACTGTAGCCATTTATTGAGTGTTTTTTTTTGGTGTCTAATCCGCATATATATCACCATTGCCCTTGATTTTCTTGACTGTATATCTCTTAAATATCAACATATACACGTGTGATTTAGTTTACAAATGCCGAGAACCTCGATCAGAGAGTAAAAAAGGCGTAAGGTTCACAATGGGGTAAAATTAAAATGGGATATACCGGGCTTGAATTCGAGTTACAGGAACAAGGGCCAAACCAACCACCCAAGAATGGAATCGTCGAGCGAAAACACTTGACAACCTTCTAGAAGCAGCTTTTCTTGCCACCTGACCTCTCTCCATCAATTAGGAATCTGAAGCCGTCACTAAACAAATTCATTAAATTGTAGCCATTTGTTGAGTGTTTTATTTGGTGTCTAATCCGCATATATATATCACCATTGCCCTTGATTTTTATTGACTGTATATCTCTTAAATATCAACATATACACGTGTGATTTAGTTTACGAAGATTTTTTAATGCCGAGAACCTCGATCAGAGAGTAAAAAAGGCGTAAGGATCTCAATGGTGTAAAATTAAAATGGGATATACCGGGCTAGGATTCGAGTTACAGAAACAAGGGCCAAACCAACCACCCAAGAATGGAATCGTCGAGCGAAAACGCTTGACAACCTCCTAGAAGCAGCTTTTCTTGCCACCAGACCTTTCTCCATCAATTAGGAATCTGATGCCGTCACTAAACACATTCCTTAAATTCTAGCCATTTGTTGAGTGTTTTTTTTTGGTGACTAATCCGCATATATATCACCATTGCGCTAGATTTTCTTGACTATATATCTCTTAAATATCAACATATACACGTGTGATTTAGTTTACGAAGATTTTTCAATGCCGAGAACCTCGATCAGAGAGTAAAAAAGGCGTAAGGTTCTCAATGGTGTAAAATTAAAATGGGATATACCGGGCTAGGATACGAGTTACAGGAACAAGGGCCAAACCAACCACCCAAGAATGGAATCGTCGAGCTAAAACACCTGACAACCTCCTAGAAGCAGCTTTTCTTGCCACCAGACCTTTCTCCATCAATTAGGAATCTGATGCCGTCACTAAACACATTCCTTAAATTGTAGCCATTTGTTGAGTGTTTTTTTTGGTGTCTAATCCGCATATATATCACCATTGCCCTTGATTTTCTTGAATGTATATCTCTTAAATATCAACATATACACGTGTGATTTAGTTTACGAAGATTTTTCAATGCCGAGAACCTCGATCAGAGAGTAAAAAAGGCGTAACGTTCACAATGGAGTAAAATTAAAATGGGATATACCGGGCTAGGATTCGAGTTACAGGAACAAGGGCCAAACCAACCACCCAAGAATGAAATCGTCGAGCGAAAACACTTGACAACCTCCTAGAAGCAGCTTTTCTTGCCACCAGACCTTTCTCCATCAATTAGGAATCTGATGCCGTCACTAAACACATTCCTTAAATTGTAGCCATTTGTTGAGTGT
This sequence comes from Helianthus tuberosus, assembly GCA_030545235.1. Taxonomy (NCBI): domain Eukaryota; kingdom Viridiplantae; phylum Streptophyta; class Magnoliopsida; order Asterales; family Asteraceae; genus Helianthus; species Helianthus tuberosus. The sequence continues at coordinate 178,236,261 of CM060450.1, forward strand.
TTTTTTTTGTGTCTAATCCGCACATATATCACCATTGCCGTCACTAAACACATTCCTTAAATTGTAGCCATTTGTTGAGTGTTTTTTTTTTGGTGTCTAATCCGCATATATATATCACCATTGCTCTTGATTTTCTTGACTGTATATCTCTTAAATATCAACATATACACGTGTGATTTAGTTTACGAAGATTTTTCAATGCCGAGAACCTCGATCAGAGAGTAAAAAAGGCGTAAGGTTCTCAATGGTGTAAAATTAAAATGGGATATACCGGGCTAGGATTCGAGTTACAGGAACAAGGGCCAAACCAACCACCCAAGAATGGAATCGTCGAGCGAAAACACTTGACAACCTCCTATAAGAAGCTTTTCTTGCCACCAGACCTCTCTCCATCAATTAGGAATCTGATGCCGTTACTAAACACATTCCTTAAATTGTAGCCATTTGTAGAGTGTTTTTTTTGGTGTCTAATCCGCATATATATCACCATTGCCCTTGATTTTCTTGACTGTATATCTCTTTAATATCAACCTATACACGTGTGATTTAGTTTACGAAGATTTTTCAATGCCGAGAACCTCGATCAGAGAGTAAAAAAGGCGTAAGGTTCTCAATGGTGTAAAATTAAAATCGGATATACCGGGCTAGGATTCGAGTTACAGGAACAAGGGCCAAACCAACCACCCAAGAATGGAATCGTCGAGCGAAAACACCTGACAACCTCCTAGAAGCAGCTTTTCTTGCCACCAGACCTTTCTACATTAATTAGGAATCTGATGCCGTCACTAAACACATTCCTTAAATTGTAGCCATTTGTTGAGTGTTTTTTTTGGTGTCTAATCCGCATATATATCACCATTGCCCTTGATTTTCTTGAATGTATATCTCTTAAATATCAACATATACACGTGTGATTTAGTTTACGAAGATTTTTCAATGCCGAGAACCTCGATCAGAGAGTAAAAAAGGCGTAACGTTCACAATGGAGTAAAATTAAAATGGGATATACCGGGCTAGGATTCGAGTTACAGGAACAAGGGCCAAACCAACCACCCAAGAATGAAATCGTCGAGCGAAAACACTTGACAACCTCCTAGAAGCAGCTTTTCTTGCCACCAGACCTTTCTCCATCAATTAGGAATCTGATGCCGTCACTAAACACATTCCTTAAATTGTAGCCATTTGTTGAGTGTTTTTTTTTGTGTCTAATCCGCACATATATCACCATTGCCGTCACTAAACACATTCCTTAAATTGTAGCCATTTGTTGAGTGTTTTTTTTTTGGTGTCTAATCCGCATATATATATCACCATTGCTCTTGATTTTCTTGACTGTATATCTCTTAAATATCAACATATACACGTGTGATTTAGTTTACGAAGATTTTTCAATGCCGAGAACCTCGATCAGAGAGTAAAAAAGGCGTAAGGTTCTCAATGGTGTAAAATTAAAATGGGATATACCGGGCTAGGATTCGAGTTACAGGAACAAGGGCCAAACCAACCACTCAAGAATGGAATCGTCGAGCGAAAACACTTGACAACCTCCTATAAGAAGCTTTTCTTGCCACCAGACCTCTCTCCATCAATTAGGAATCTGATGCCGTCACTAAACACATTCCTTAAATTGTAGCCATTTGTAGAGTGTTTTTTTTGGTGTCTAATCCGCATATATATCACCATTGCCCTTGATTTTCTTGACTGTATATCTCTTTAATATCAACCTATACACGTGTGATTTAGTTTACGAAGATTTTTCAATGCCGAGAACCTCGATCAGAGAGTAAAAAAGGCGTAAGGTTCTCAATGGTGTAAAATTAAAATCGGATATACCGGGCTAGGATTCGAGTTACAGGAACAAGGGCCAAACCAACCACCCAAGAATGGAATCGTCGAGCGAAAACACCTGACAACCTCCTAGAAGCAGCTTTTCTTGCCACCAGACCTTTCTACATTAATTAGGAATCTGATGCCGTCACTAAACACATTCCTTAAATTGTAGCCATTTGTTGAGTGTTTTTTTTGGTGTCTAATCCGCATATATATCACCATTGCCCTTGATTTTCTTGAATGTATATCTCTTAAATATCAACATATACACGTGTGATTTAGTTTACGAAGATTTTTCAATGCCGAGAACCTCGATCAGAGAGTAAAAAAGGCGTAAGGTTCACAATGGAGTAAAATTAAAATGGGATATACCGGGCTAGGATTCGAGTTACAGGAACAAGGGCCAAACCAACCACCCAAGAATGAAATCGTCGAGCGAAAACACTTGACAACCTCCTAGAAGCAGCTTTTCTTGCCACCAGACCTTTCTCCATCAATTAGGAATCTGATGCCGTCACTAAACACATTCCTTAAATTGTAGCCATTTGTTGAGTGTTTTTTTTTGTGTCTAATCCGCACATATATCACCATTGCCGTCACTAAACACATTCCTTAAATTGTAGCCATTTGTTGAGTGTTTTTTTTTGTGTCTAATCCGCACATATATCACCATTGCCGTCACTAAACACATTCCTTAAATTGTAGCCATTTGTTGAGTGTTTTTTTTTTTGGTGTCTAATCCGCATATATATATCACCATTGCTCTTGATTTTCTTGACTGTATATCTCTTAAATATCAACATATACACGTGTGATTTAGTTTACGAAGATTTTTCAATGCCGAGAACCTCGATCAGAGAGTAAAAAAGGCGTAAGGTTCTCAATGGTGTAAAATTAAAATGGGATATACCGGGCTAGGATTCGAGTTACAGGAACAAGGGCCAAACCAACCACCCAAGAATGGAATCGTCGAGCGAAAACACTTGACAACCTCCTATAAGAAGCTTTTCTTGCCACCAGACCTCTCTCCATCAATTAGGAATCTGATGCCGTCACTAAACACATTCCTTAAATTGTAGCCATTTGTAGAGTGTTTTTTTTGGTGTCTAATCCGCATATATATCACCATTGCCCTTGATTTTCTTGACTGTATATCTCTTTAATATCAACCTATACACGTGTGATTTAGTTTACGAAGATTTTTCAATGCCGAGAACCTCGATCAGAGAGTAAAAAAGGCGTAAGGTTCTCAATGGTGTAAAATTAAAATCGGATATACCGGGCTAGGATTCGAGTTACAGGAACAAGGGCCAAACCAACCACCCAAGAATGGAATCGTCGAGCGAAAACACCTGACAACCTCCTAGAAGCAGCTTTTCTTGCCACCAGACCTTTCTACATTAATTAGGAATCTGATGCCGTCACTAAACACATTCCTTAAATTGTAGCCATTTGTTGAGTGTTTTTTTTGGTGTCTAATCCGCATATATATCACCATTGCCCTTGATTTTCTTGAATGTATATCTCTTAAATATCAACATATACACGTGTGATTTAGTTTACGAAGATTTTTCAATGCCGAGAACCTCGATTAGAGAGTAAAAAAGGCGTAAGGTTCACAATGGAGTAAAATTAAAATGGGATATACCGGGCTAGGATTCGAGTTACAGGAACAAGGGCCAAACCAACCACCCAAGAATGAAATCGTCGAGCGAAAACACTTGACAACCTCCTAGAAGCAGCTTTTCTTGCCACCAGACCTTTCTCCATCAATTAGGAATCTGATGCCGTCACTAAACACATTCCTTAAATTGTAGCCATTTGTTGAGTGTTTTTTTTTGTGTCTAATCCGCACATATATCACCATTGCCGTCACTAAACACATTCCTTAAATTGTAGCCATTTGTTGAGTGTTTTTTTTTTGGTGTCTAATCCGCATATATATATCACCATTGCTCTTGATTTTCTTGACTGTATATCTCTTAAATATCAACATATACACGTGTGATTTAGTTTACGAAGATTTTTCAATGCCGAGAACCTCGATCAGAGAGTAAAAAAGGCGTAAGGTTCTCAATGGTGTAAAATTAAAATGGGATATACCGGGCTAGGATTCGAGTTACAGGAACAAGGGCCAAACCAACCACCCAAGAATGGAATCGTCGAGCGAAAACACTTGACAACCTCCTATAAGAAGCTTTTCTTGCCACCAGACCTCTCTCCGTCAATTAGGAATCTGATGCCGTCACTAAACACATTCCTTAAATTGTAGCCATTTGTAGAGTGTTTTTTTTTGTGTCTAATCCGCATATATATCACCATTGCCCTTGATTTTCTTGACTGTATATCTCTTTAATATCAACCTATACACGTGTGATTTAGTTTACGAAGATTTTTCAATGCCGAGAACCTCGATCAGAGAGTAAAAAAGGCGTAAGGTTCTCAATGGTGTAAAATTAAAATGGGATATACCGGGCTAGGATTCGAGTTACAGGAACAGGGGCCAAACCAACCACCCAAGAATGGAATCGTCGAGCGAAAACACTTGACAACCTCCTATAAGAAGCTTTTCTTGCCACCAGACATCTCTCCATCAATTAGGAATCTGATGCCGTCACTAAACACATTCCTTAAATTGTAGCCATTTGTAGAGTGTTTTTTTTGGTGTCTAATCCGCATATATATCACCATTGCCCTTGATTTTCTTGACTGTATATCTCTTTAATATCAACCTATACACGTGTGATTTAGTTTACGAAGATTTTTCAATGCCGAGAACCTCGATCAGAGAGTAAAAAAGGCGTAAGGTTCACAATGGTGTAAAATTAAAATGGGATATACCGGGCTAGGATTCGAGTTACAGGAACAAGGGCCAAACCAACCACCCAAGGATGGAATCGTTGAGCGAAAACACTTAACAACATCCTAGAAGCAGCTTTTTTTACCACCAGACCTTTCTCCATCAATTAGGAATCTGATGCCGTCACTAAACAAATTCCTTAAACTGTAGCCATTTGTTGAGTGTTTTTTTTGGTGTCTAATCCGCATATATATCACCATTGCCCTTGATTTTCTTGACTGTATATCTCTTAAATATCAACATATACACGTGTGATTTAGTTTACAAATGCCGAGAACCTCGATCAGAGAGTAAAAAAGGCGTAAGGTTCACAATGGGGTAAAATTAAAATGGGATATACCGGGCTTGAATTCGAGTTACAGGAACAAGGGCCAAACCAACCACCCAAGAATGGAATCGTCGAGCGAAAACACTTGACAACCTTCTAGAAGCAGCTTTTCTTGCCACCTGACCTCTCTCCATCAATTAGGAATCTGAGGCCGTCACTAAACACATTCATTAAATTGTAGCCATTTGTTGAGTGTTTTTTTTGGTGTCTAATCCGCATATATATATATCACCATTGCCCTTGATTTTTATTGACTGTATATCTCTTAAATATCAACATATACACGTGTGATTTAGTTTACGAAGATTTTTTAATGCCGAGAACCTCGATCAGAGAGTAAAAAAGGCGTAAGGTTCTCAATGGTGTAAAATTAAAATGGGATATACCGGGCTAGGATTCGAGTTACAGAAACAAGGGCCAAACCAACCACCCAAGAATGGAATCGTCGAGCGAAAACGCTTGACAACCTCCTAGAAGCAGCTTTTCTTGCCACCAGACCTTTCTCCATCAATTAGGAATCTGATGCCGTCACTAAACACATTCCTTAAATTCTAGCCATTTGTTGAGTGTTTTTTTTTGGTGACTAATCCGCATATATATCACCATTGCCCTTGATTTTCTTGACTATATATCTCTTAAATATCAACATATACACGTGTGATTTAGTTTACGAAGATTTTTCAATGCCGAGAACCTCGATCAGAGAGTAAAAAAGGCGTAAGGTTCTCAATGGTGTAAAATTAAAATGGGATATACCGGGCTAGGATACGAGTTACAGGAACAAGGGCCAAACCAACCACCCAAGAATGGAATCGTCGAGCTAAAACACCTGACAACCTCCTAGAAGCAGCTTTTCTTGCCACCAGACCTTTCTCCATCAATTAGGAATCTGATGCCGTCACTAAACACATTCCTTAAATTGTAGCCATTTGTTGAGTGTTTTTTTTGGTGTCTAATCCGCATATATATCACCATTGCCCTTGATTTTCTTGAATGTATATCTCTTAAATATCAACATATACACGTGTGATTTAGTTTACGAAGATTTTTCAATGCCGAGAACCTCGATCAGAGAGTAAAAAAGGCGTAACGTTCACAATGGAGTAAAATTAAAATGGGATATACCGGGCTAGGATTCGAGTTACAGGAACAAGGGCCAAACCAACCACCCAAGAATGAAATCGTCGAGCGAAAACACTTGACAACCTCCTAGAAGCAGCTTTTCTTGCCACCAGACCTTTCTCCATCAATTAGGAATCTGATGCCGTCACTAAACACATTCCTTAAATTGTAGCCATTTGTTGAGTGTTTTTTTTTTTGTGTCTAATCCGCACATATATCACCATTGCCGTCACTAAACACATTCCTTAAATTGTAGCCATTTGTTGAGTGTTTTTTTTTTGGTGTCTAATCCGCATATATATATCACCATTGCTCTTGATTTTCTTGACTGTATATCTCTTAAATATCAACATATACACGTGTGATTTAGTTTACGAAGATTTTTCAATGCCGAGAACCTCGATCAGAGAGTAAAAAAGGCATAAGGTTCTCAATGGTGTAAAATTAAAATGGGATATACCGGGCTAGGATTCGAGTTACAGGAACAAGGGCCAAACCAACCACCCAAGAATGGAATCGTCGAGCGAAAACACTTGACAACCTCCTATAAGAAGCTTTTCTTGCCACCAGACCTCTCTCCATCAATTAGGAATCTGATGCCGTCACTAAACACATTCCTTAAATTGTAGCCATTTGTAGAGTGTTTTTTTTGGTGTCTAATCCGCATATATATCACCATTGCCCTTGATTTTCTTGACTGTATATCTCTTTAATATCAACCTATACACGTGTGATTTAGTTTACGAAGATTTTTCAATGCCGAGAACCTCGATCAGAGAGTAAAAAAGGCGTAAGGTTCTCAATGGTGTAAAATTAAAATCGGATATAACGGGCTAGGATTCGAGTTACAGGAACAAGGGCCAAACCAACCACCCAAGAATGGAATCGTCGAGCGAAAACACCTGACAACCTCCTAGAAGCAGCTTTTCTTGCCACCAGACCTTTCTACATTAATTAGGAATCTGATGCCGTCACTAAACACATTCCTTAAATTGTAGCCATTTGTTGAGTGTTTTTTTTGGTGTCTAATCTGCATATATATCACCATTGCCCTTGATTTTCTTGAATGTATATCTCTTAAATATCAACATATACACGTGTGATTTAGTTTACGAAGATTTTTCAATGCCGAGAACCTCGATCAGAGAGTAAAAAAGGCGTAAGGTTCACAATGGAGTAAAATTAAAATGGGATATACCGGGCTAGGATTCGAGTTACAGGAACAAGGGCCAAACCAACCACCCAAGAATGAAATCGTCGAGCGAAAACACTTGACAACCTCCTAGAAGCAGCTTTTCTTGCCACCAGACCTTTCTCCATCAATTAGGAATCTGATGCCGTCACTAAACACATTCCTTAAATTGTAGCCATTTGTTGAGTGTTTTTTTTTGTGTCTAATCCGCACATATATCACCATTGCCGTCACTAAACACATTCCTTAAATTGTAGCCATTTGTTGAGTGTTTTTTTTTTGGTGTCTAATCCGCATATATATATCACCATTGCTCTTGATTTTCTTGACTGTATATCTCTTAAATATCAACATATTCACGTGTGATTTAGTTTACGAAGATTTTTCAATGCCGAGAACCTCGATCAGAGAGTAAAAAAGACGTAAGGTTCTCAATGGTGTAAAATTAAAATGGGATATACCGGGCTAGGATTCGAGTTACAGGAACAAGGGCCAAACCAACCACCCAAGAATGGAATCGTCGAGCGAAAACACTTGACAACCTCCTATAAGAAGCTTTTCTTGCCACCAGACCTCTCTCCATCAATTAGGAATCTGATGCCGTCACTAAACACATTCCTTAAATTGTAGCCATTTGTAGAGTGTTTTTTTTGGTGTCTAATCCGCATATATATCACCATTGCCCTTGATTTTCTTGACTGTATATCTCTTTAATATCAACCTATACACGTGTGATTTAGTTTACGAAGATTTTTCAATGCCGAGAACCTCGATCAGAGAGTAAAAAAGGCGTAAGGTTCTCAATGGTGTAAAATTAAAATCGGATATACCGGGCTAGGATTCGAGTTACAGGAACAAGGGCCAAACCAACCACCCAAGAATGGAATCGTCGAGCGAAAATGTAAGACCCTAAATCGTACATGTCAAAATTCGCAGCGGAAACACGTACCATAAAATTTCTTTCATTATAAATACCTCAACTTATTTAAAATTTAACTTTAACACAACTCTTTCTCATAAATCCGTCATCCTCTTATTTACTAGTTAAAAACTTAGCTTATGTTTACTACATTATGTACATCATCGTTTCCGTACAATCTCTCTAGTGACTCGATCTTCGATCTCCAATCCTTGGATATCCTCATGACTAGTACTACCTGCGCTCACCACATAAAATTTCACAACATTAGTAAGCATTATAAACATACAAGGTCTGTTCACGTTTACTTCTCGTTTCGTTAACTCTTTACATCCCAGCTTTCCCATCCTGATCATATGATCCGTAGTGAGACTTCTTTGGTATTCCTGCGTTACACTTCATTCACCAAGCAAGCAATTATTACCGTTAGTGCTCAATTTCATTAGATGCATGCGTACATACTTTCATACAAACTGATACATACGTTTACGATCACAAATAGCAACTTTCCTACATACGTACCTATATACATACGTACGCACCTACGTACGTGCATACCTAAATACATCCATTCCTACCTAGATACATACATACCTACATTCATACATACACACACACACACATACATACATACATACATACATACATACATACATACATACATACATACATACATACATACATACATACATACATACATACATACATACATACATACATACATACATACATACATACATACATACATACATACATACATACATACATACATACATACATACATACATACATACATACGTACATACATACATACTTATTACATGCCTTCACACAAACCTACATACGTGCATACCTTCGTACATACTCACTTGCGTACATACGTTCTACCTACCTACACACCAACATACATACATTTAAACGCATAAGACATACATATGTATATACCTTTCTTACATCTTTACATACATATAAACACTCGTACATATCTTTATACATACAAAAATACACACCCGCATACATACATACGTTCCTACGCCTTCACATATATACATACTATCACACGTATCTTCATATATACCTAAATACGCATCTACATACACGTACAACATCTTGCATATCTCTTACATACTAATACGTTAATTACATGAGACTTAAACTTTGATTTATAGCCCATATTCATCTAAGGATCAATCAAAATCATGTTTAGAGAGTCCGCCGTAGTCCACGGATAACAAACCGAAGCCTACGATCCATAAATCAACTTAACTAACAAATTTCAGACTTTTGGACTTGGGGAGGTCGTCGGCGACGGCCCTAGGGCCCGTCGGCGACGGCCCGTAGTTTTTCCCGTAGCCAAAACCTCGTAGACAGGAAGATAACCCGTCGGAGAAAAACTGATTTTCCCTAGCCCGTCGGCGACGGCCTCCTTTCCCGTCGGCGACGGCCTCTCTAAAATGCATTTTTTCTGCAGTTCCATTTCGACGTCCGAACGCACTAAAACGCGCATAACTTTCGAACCGCTTACCCGTTTAACCTCCCGTTTCTTCCTACATGCTTGTAAATTCACATTCTATCATATAAACTTAAAATCCCACATCCGGATTAAGGAAAATCTTATCTTACGCTCTATCGACTTATTGTCATTTCCTAATTATTTGACCCGTTATGGGTATTTGCGCATTAATTGATCTAAGACTAACAAAACCATACTTCCCACTTCCATACTTGTCCAAAACATTACACTAATCGTATAACTTGTTTCTAAACCTCTTATTAAGATCGTTTGCCCAAAATACCCATCAAGGGCATTTTGGTCAACTTTGAATCCCATCCTTTACGACATAAGACTACGACACATAATTGATCTCAACCATCATGTTTAGTTAATTAAAACACCATATCACCTAACCGAACATATGAAGTGATTACAGAAATCACTTACCTTACGCGTCCGTGCTCGTATCCGATTCCTTGCCTCTTCTTGACCCGTTAGCCTTTCTCGCTTGAATCCGTCTTGACATGATTCCTATACTTTCATGTCACCCATCACATTCTCGTTAGTATACACAATTGTACGCGTTAACGATCATATTAACCACATATTTCACATTTGACTTTCTTTAGTCACAACTAACAAGCATAAAACATATGATCAAATTCATATCCTTTCCAATTCATGAAATTCATCATATAATCATGGATAACGCATATTAACATAACATGTACCATACGACTTCCTACAGTCCTACCTTTACAACAACGAGTCAAATCATGTTTCTTACACTTAGTTGACTTTCAGAAGTCAACAATTCATCATGTGAACTTTCAACTTATTCCTATATACTCGTAATATCAAAGTAGGCTATACGAAAGGCACCATATACATTACCTACTCTCGATACAAATGTGCTTTCAACCATATTCAAATTAGTATTTTAACATGATCATGACATCATTTTCGTATTTCGTTCTTATATACACCAAGCTTTTTCATAACATTTTGCATCCTAACTTCACTTAAGAATTTCATCATACACTTGGTGTGCATGCCATCATTTAAGCCTATAGTATAAGTATTCTATGCATACTCTTCCTAGTTCATAACATGGATCATCAATTTCAACTAGAATCATATAACTTTTATATCATTATCTAAAAATTACTCATTACATACAACATCAACTATCAACATCACACAAGTATTGAACATGTATAATCATTCCTATCATCATCTCTACTACTACAAGTGGGTTTCACCCCAAAACATCCAATTACTCAAAATCTTGCATAATACATGTTCTATATAATGATTCTAACACCCATTCATGCTTAATTTCATACAATTTCACGGATTTGCTCATAACTCGTTTCTTAAAAGTTCACCAAATAACAATCTACAACTTACCACTTGTTTGTTAATGTTGAGTGATGCTAATTCTTCATTCATGCATGATTTTCCATTCGATTTTAGCTTTGATTGGGCTGAATTTGTGTTGATGTTCTTGAGAGCTAGGGTTCATCCTTCTGCCCTTTTCTCCTGACCGAATTCACGCACACACACACCTTGTGTGTGTGTGATATTTTGTTTAATAAATTTTAGTTTCCATTTTGGCACCCTAAGTCCCTCAAGATTCACCATATTCCCATACTTGCCACAACTTCATTCCTTTACATAAAACACTTTCCATTTATCCTCTTTTAACCCTTGAAATTGGTTAATTGTTAGTCACAAATATTTCATTCCTAATATTTAACTTGTAACTATAACTAAGTTAACTAACTTAGTTACCATGTCACATCGTGTAAAATAAAACATGCTCAAAATTTAACATTCGGGTTTTGGGGTGTTACAAGTCTACCCTCCTTAGAAGAGGTTTCGTCCCCGAAACCTTGCTCATTCTTACTCTTACCTTTCCTTTGTACCCATTCAGAGTGCATAATACAATACGAATACATTCGAGATCTTGGCCTAAAATTTTATTCATAATTAAATATAATCATACCATCACGTTATCGTACTAGAACTAAAGTGTGCAAACTAGAAGCAAACCCAAGGGTTTACTACCATAATTTACATAAAAGTAAAATGAAGTTCATATGAACTTGCTACCACATTCACCGTTAATATTAGTTCTAATAATTTCGTATATACTTAGAGTTTTACTTCTACCTTCTTACTCATACATGCACTGTCTACTACTTAAGCCAGATTTAAAACTCATTCTTAGCCTACTTCTAAAAGTCAACCCTGCCTTATCATATCACATCTTGTGTTACCACTGGTTCGTGCGGAAGTACTTATTCAATTCATAACTTTATACTTAAATTCACATATTAAACAATTCACTAACCTTACTATTTTGGCATAATGCCACGACCCGCGAAAGCAACCCAACCACTTCATTACGAATCCAAACCATCCTAGGATTGATCTCATTCATCTGTGTATTGAGTTTCCGCTCATGAGATTTCTTTCGCTGATCTTGATAGGTTTATCACACTATGGTATCTGACGGAAGTAGATTCCATTGATTCGTCATCCTTATCTTACGGTGATCATTCCTTTCCGATTGGTGACATTGCGTGTCTATTCATCAAGCTTACCTATGAGTACAAAACTTAACATATCAAAACATTAACTAACGAGTTCAGATGGCGATCGCCATCTGACCCGTATGACCCATTTATCCTTTCGACCATTCTTGCATGCAACGCACTTGTATAAATATATTCATATATATATACATGAAAGTTTAAGCATAATTTGAATCCCATCACTTAAGAAATATTTACTTGTCTGGTCCGTAATTACTTACACATTCGGATATTTTCATTCCTATCATTCTTTTGTTCATTTACTTTACATTTACTTATATGACTTGTTTGATGCATATATGGTCAAGCTATCGACTTCTTCTTATGTAGACTAGTTCCGTCTTTTATATCTTAAATCTGTTTCGCGGATTCGAACTCATTATCACATACCTTTCATACCTTCTATGTTTTGAATCCGTCTCGCGGATTCAAACAAAGCATTCACATCTTTCATTCTTTGAATCCGTCTCTTGGATTCAAACATTGCATTTACGCCTTTCATCCCTTGAATCCGTCTCGCGGATTCAAGCATTGCATTTATATCTTTCATTCTTTGAATCCGTCTCGCGGATTCAAACATTGCATTTACGCTTTTCATCCCTTGAATCCGTCTCGCGGATTCAAGCATTGCAGTCATACATTGTTGATCCGTACTTTCTTACGGATTCAACATTCTTCATTCTTATCATTCGCACTTTTCACTCTTACTTAGTACTATCAATCTCCTGATAGTCTTACTACCCATTTCACCCATACGCCCACCTGCTACCCAATTCTAACGGACACACCTGTAACAATTATCACAGGCCCACGAACGTCATATGTTTCTTGTGTACTGGCCAGGTACACAATCCACATACTAGTTTCGTGTCTTCGTGTAATTGTCACCTTATGTCCGAAGAATTAGGTTTCGGCACGTGTAACAATTCCAAAACTTCATTACCATTCTTATCATTATTTTTCATTTAAAATTTTCCTTTCATTGTTAGGTTTTACCATCACATGTACTTACATATATTAAATATATGTACTTGGGTCAATATGTCATATTACATACCTTGGTGTCGGTGCTAGACCGCATCCACAAATCATTCTTTCCAAGCAACCATGCTTACATACATAAGCATATACTTACCTTCGCTTTTACCCTTGGATCTCGATCAAGTCGTGGATTGTACGGGTTCCCGGTCATGAGAGCACGCGAGTTTGAGTTCAAGTATTTACCTCCTCATACTTGATTCTCTCAAACCAGGGCTCTGATACCAACTTGTAAGACCCTAAATCGTACATGTCAAAAGTCGCAGCGGAAACACGTACCATAAAATTTCTTTCATTATAAATACCTCAACTTATTTAAAATTTAACTTTAACACAACTCTTTCTCATAAATCCGTCATCCTCTTATTTACTAGTTAAAAACATAGCTTATGTTTACTACATTATGTACATCATCGTTTCCGTACAATCTCTCTAGTGACTCGATCTTCGATCTCCAATCCTTGGATATCCTCATGACTAGTACTACCTGCGCTCACCACATAAAATTTCACAACATTAGTAAGCATTATAAACATACAAGGTCTGTTCACGTTTACTTCTCGTTTCGTTAACTCTTTACATCCCAGCTTTCCCATCCTGATCATATGATCCGTAGTGAGACTTCTTTGGTATTCCTGCGTTACACTTCATTCACCAAGCACGCAATTATTACCGTTAGTGCTCAATTTCATTAGATGCATGCGTACATACTTTCATACAAACTGATACATACGTTTACGATCACAAATAGGAACTTTCCTACATACATACCTACATACATACGTACGTACCTACGTACGTGCATACCTAAATACATCCATTCCTACCTACATACATACATACCTACATTCATACATACACACATACATACATACATACATACATACATACATACATACATACATACATACATACATACATACATACATACATACATACATACATACATACATACATACATACATACATACATACATACATACATACATACATACATACTTATTACATGCCTTCACACAAACCTACATACGTGCATACCTTCGTACATACTCACTTGCGTACATACGTTCTACCTACCTACACACCAACATACATACATTTAAACGCATAAGACATACATACGTATATACCTTTCTTACATCTTTACATACATGTAAACACTTGTACATATCTTTATACATACATAAATACACACCCGCATACATACATACGTTCCTACGCCTTCACATATATACATACTATCACACGTATCTTCATATATACCTAAATACGCATCTACATACACGTACAACATCTTGCATATCTCTTACATACTAATACGTTAATTGCATGAGACTTAAACTTTGATTTATAGCCCATATTCATCTAAGGATCAATCAAAATCATGTTTAGAGAGTCCGCCGTAGTCCACGGATAACAAACCGAAGCCTACGATCCATAAATCAACTTAACTAACAAATTTCAGACTTTTGGACTTGGGGAGGTCGTCGGCGACGGCCCTAGGGCCCGTCGGCGACGGCCCGTAGTTTTTCCCGTAGCCAAAACCTCGTAGACAGGAAGATAACCCGTCGGAGAAAAACTGATTTTCCCTAGCCCGTCGGCGACGGCCTCCTTGCCTGTCGGCGACGGCCTCTCTAAAATGCATTTTTTCTGCAGTTCCATTTCGACGTCCGAACGCACTAAAACGCGCATAACTTTCGAACCGCTTACCCGTTTAACCTCCCGTTTCTTCCTACATGCTTGTAAATTCACATTCTATCATATAAACTTAAAATCCCACATCCGGATTAAGGAAAATCTTATCTTACGCTCTATCGACTTATTGTCATTTCCTAATTATTTGACCCGTTATGGGTATTTGCGCATTAATTGATCTAAGACTAACAAAACCATACTTCCCACTTCCATACTTGTCCAAAACATTACACTAATCGTATAACTTGTTTCTAAACCTCTTATTAAGATCATTTGCCCAAAATACCCATCAAGGGCATTTTGGTCAACTTTGAATCCCATCCTTTACGACATAAGACTACGACACATAATTGACCTCAACCATCATGTTTAGTTAATTAAAACACCATATCACCTAACCGAACATATGAAGTGATTACAGAAATCACTTACCTTACGCGTCCGTGCTCGTATCCGATTCCTTGCCTCTTCTTGACCCGTTAGCCTTTCTCGCTTGAATCCGTCTTGACATGATTCTTATACTTTCGTGTCACCCATCAAATTCTCGTTAGTATACACAATTGTACGCGTTAACGATCATATTAACCACATATTTCACATTTGACTTTTTTTAGTCACAACTAACAAGCATAAAACATATGATTAAATTCATATCCTTTCCAATTCATGAAATTCATCATATAATTATGGATAACGCATATTAACATAACATGTACCATACGACTTCCTACAGTCCTACCTTTACAACAACGAGTCAAATCATGTTTCTTACACTTAGTTGACTTTCAGAAGTCAATAATTCATCATGTGAACTTTCAACTTATTCCTATATACTCGTAATATCAAAGTAGGCTATACGAAAGGCACCATATACACTACCTACTCTCGATACAAATGTGCTTACAACCATATTCAAATTAGTAATTTAACATGATCATGACATCATTTTCGTATTTCGTTCTTATATACACCAAGCTTTTTCATAACATTTTGCATCCTAACTTCACTTAAGCATTTCATCATACACTTGGTGTGCATACCATCATTTAAGCCTATAGTACAAGTATTCTATGCATACTCTTCCTAGTTCATAACATGGATCATCAATTTCAACTAGAATCATATAACTTTTATATCATTATCTAACAATTACTCATTACATACAACATCAAGTATCAACATCACACAAGTATTGAACATGTATAATCATTCCTATCATCATCTCTACTACTACAAGTGGGTTTCACCCCAAAACATCCAATTACTCAAAATCTTGCATAATACAATTTCGCGGATTTGCTCATAACCCGTTTCTTAAAAGTTCACCAAATAACAATCTACAACTTACCACTTGTTTGTTAATGTTGAGTGATGCTAATTCTTCATTCATGCATGATTTTCCATTCGATTTTAGCTTTGATTGGGCTGAATTTGTGTTGATGTTCTTGAGAGCTAGGGTTCATCCTTCTGCCCTTTTCTCCTGACAGAATTCACGCACACACACACCTTGTGTGTGTGTGATATTTTATTTAATAAATTTTAGTTTCCATTTTGGCACCCTAAGTCCCTCAAGATTCACCATATTCCCATACTTGCCACAACTTCATTCCTTTACATAAAACACTTTCCATTTATCCTCTTTTAACCCTTGAAATTGGTTAATTGTTAGTCACAAATATTTCATTCCTAATATTTAACTTGTAACTATAACTAAGTTAACTAACTTAGTTACCATGTCACATCGTGTAAAATAAAACATGCTCAAAATTTAACATTCGGGTTTTGGGGTGTTACAGAAAACACTTGACAACCTCCTTTTTCTTGCCACCAGACCTTTCTCCATCAATTAGGAATCTGATGCCGTCACTAAACACATTCCTTAAATTGTAGCCATTTGTTGAGTGTTTTTTTTTGTGTCTAATCCGCATATATATCACCATTGCCCTTGATTTTCTTGACTGTATATCTCTTAAATATCAACATATACACGTGTGATTTAGTTTACGAAGATTTTTCAATGCCGAGAACCTCGATCAGAGAGTAAAAAAGACGTAAGGATCACAATGGTGTAAAATTAAAATGGGATATACCGGGCTAGGATTCGAGTTACAGGAACAAGGACCAAACCAACCACCCAAGAATGGAATCGGTGAGCGAAAACACTTGACAACCTCCTAGAGGCAGCTTTTCTCACTACCAGACCTTTCTCCATCAATTAGGAATCTGATGCCGTCACTAAACATATTCCTTAAATTGTAGCCATTTGTTGAGGGTTTTTTTTTTGGTGTCTAATCCGCATATATATCACCATTGCCCTTGATTTTCTTGACTGTATATCTCTTAAATATTAACATATACACGTGTGATTTAGTTTATCAAGATTTTTCAATGCCGAGAACCTCGATCAGAGAGTAAAAAAGGTGTAAGGTTCTCAATGGTGTAAAATTAAAATGGGATATATCGGGCTAGGATTCGAGTTACTGGAACAAGGGCCAAACCAACCACCCAAGATTGGAATCGTCGAGCGAAAACACTTGACAACTTCCTAGAAGCAGCTTTTCGTACCACCAGACCTTTCTCCATCAATTAGGAATCTGATGCCGTCACTAAACACATTTGTAGCCATTTGTTGAGTGTTTTTTTTGTGTCTAATCCGCATATATATCACCATTGCCGTCACTAAACACATTCCTTAAATTGTAGCCATTTGTTGAGTGTTTTTTTTTGGTGTCTAATCCGCATATATATCACCATTGCCCTTGATTTTCTTGACTGTATATCTCTTAAATATCAACATATACACGTGTGATTTAGTTTACGAAGATTTTTCAATGCCGAGAACCTCGATCAGAGAGTAAAAAAGGTGTAAGGTTCACAATGGTGTAAAATTAAAATGGGATATACTGGGCTAGGATTCGAGTTACAGGAACAAGGGGCAAACCAACCACCCAAGAATGGAATCGTCGAGCGAAAACACTTGATAACCTCCTAGAAGCAGCTTTTCTTGCCACCAGACCTTTCTCCATCAATTAGGAATCTTATGCCGTCACTAAATACATTCCTTAAATTGTAGCCATTTGTTGAGTGTTTTTTTTTGGTGTCTAATCCGCATATATATCACCATTGCCCTTGATTTTCTTGACTGTATATCTCTTAAATATCAACATATACACGTGTGATTTAGTTTACGAATGCCGAGAACCTCGATCAGAGAGTAAAAAAGGCGTAAGGTTCTTACTGGTGTAAATAAAATGGGATATACCGGGCTAGGATTCGAGTTACAGGAACAAGGGCCAAACCAACCACCCAAGAATAGAATCGTCGAGCGAAAACACTTGACAAACTCCTAGAAGCAGCTTTTCTTGCCACCAGACCTTTCTCCATCAATTATGAATCTGATGCCGTCACTAAACACATTCCTTAAATTGTAGCCATTTATTGAGTGTTTTTTTTTTTGTGTCTAATCCGCATATATATCACCATTGCCCTTGATTTTCTTGACTGTATATCTCTTAAATATCAACATATACACGTGTGATTTAGTTTACAAATGACGAGAACCTCGATCAGAGAGTAAAAAAGGCGTAAGGTTCTCAATGGTGTAAATAAAATGGGATATATCGGGCTAGGATTCGAGTTACAGGAACAAGGGCCAAACCAACCACCCACGAATGGAATCGTCGAGCGAAAACACTTGACAACCTCCTAGAAGCAGCTTTTCTTGCCACCAGACCTTTCTCCATCAATTAGGAATCTAATGCCGTCACTAAACACATTCCTTAAATTGTAGCCATTTGTTAAGTGTTTTTTTTTGGTGTCTAATCCGCATATATATCACCATTGCCCTTGATTTTCTTGACTGTATATCTCTTAAATATCAACATATACACATGGGATTTAGTTTACGAAGATTTTCCAATGCCGAGAACCTCGATCAGAGAGAAAAAAAGGCGTAAGGTTCTCAATGGTGTAAAATTAAAATGGGATATACCGGGCTAGGATTCGAGTTACAAGAACAAGGGCCAAACCAACCACCCAAGAATGGAATCGTCGAGCGAAAACACTTGAGAACCTCCTAGAAGCAGCTTTTCTTACCACCAGACCTTTCTCCATCAATTAGGAATCTGATGCCGTCACTAAACACATTCCTTAAATGGTAGCCATTTGTTGAGTGTTTTTTTTTTTGGTGTCTAATCCGCATATATATCACCATTGCCGTTGCTAAACACATTCCTTAAATTGTAGCCATTTGTTGAGTGTTTTTTTTTGGTGTCTAATCCGCATATATATCACCATTGCCCTTGATTTTCTTGACTGTATATCTCTTAAATATCAACTTATACACGTGTGATTTAGTTTACGAAGATTTTTCAATGCCAAGAACCTCGATCAGAGAGTAAAAAAGGCATAAGGTTCACAATCGTGTAAAATTAAAATGGGATATACCGGGATAGGATTCGAGTTACAGGAAAAAGTGCCAAACCAACCACCCAAGAATGGAATCGTCGAGCGAAAACACTTGACAACCTCCTAGAAGCAGCTTTTCTTGCCACCAGACCTTTCTCCATCAATTAGGAATCTGATGCCGTCACTAAATTCATTCCTTAAATTGTAGCCATTTGTTGAGTGTTTTTTTTTGGTGTCTAATCCGCATATATATCACCATTGCCCTTGATTTTCTTGACTGTATATCTCATAAATATCAACATATACACGTGTGATTTAGTTTACAAATGCCGAGAACCTCGATCAGAGAGTAAAAAAGGCGTAAGGTTCTCACTGGTGTAAATAAAATGGGATATACCGGGCTAGGATTCGAGTTACAGGAACAAGGGCCAAACCAACCACCCAAGAATGGAATCGTCGAGCGAAAACACTTGACAAACTCCTAGAAGCAGCTTTTCTTGCCACCAGACCTTTCTCTATCAATTATGAATCTGATGCCGTCACTAAACACATTCCTTAAATTGTAGCCATTTATTGAGTGTTTTTTTTTTGTGTCTAATCCGCATATATATCACAATTGCCTTTGATTTTCTTGACTGTATATGTCTTAAATATCAACATATACACGTGTGATTTAGTTTACAAATGCCGAGAACCTCGATCAGAGAGTAAAAAAGGCGTAAGGTTCTCAATGGTGTAAATAAAATGGGATATACCGGGCTAGGATTCGAGTTACAGGAACAAGGGCCAAACCAACCACCCACGAATGGAATCGTCGAGCGAAAACACTTGACAACCTCCTAGAAGCAGCTTTTCTTGCCACGAGACATTTCTCCATCAATTAGGAATCTGATGTCGTCACTAAACACATTCCTTAAATTGTAGCCATTTGTTAAGTGTTTTTTTTGGTGTCTAATCCGCATATATATCATCATTGCCCTTGATTTTCTTGACTGTATATCTCTTAAATATCAACTTATACACATGTGATTTAGTTTACGAAGATTTTCCAATGCCGAGAACCTCGATCAGAGAGAAAAAAAGGCGTAAGGTTCTCAATGGTGTAAAATTAAAATGGGATATACCGGGCTAGGATTCGAGTTACAAGAACAAGGGCCAAACCAACCACCCAAGAATGGAATCGTCGAGCGAAAACACTTGAGAACCTCCTAGAAGCAGCTTTTCTTACCACCAGACCTTTCTCCATCAATTAGGAATCTGATGCCGTCACTAAACACATTCCTTAAATGGTAGCCATTTGTTGAGTGTTTTTTTTTTTGGTGTCTAATCCGCATATATATCACCATTGCCCTTGATTTTCTTGACTGTATATCTCTTAAATATCAACTTATACACGTGTGATTTAGTTTACGAAGATTTTTCAATGCCAAGAACCTCGATCAGAGAGTAAAAAAGGCGTAAGGTTCACAATCGTGTAAAATTAAAATGGGATATACCGGGCTAGGATTCGAGTTACAGGAACAAGGGCCAAACCAACTACCCAAGAATGGAATCGTCGAGGGAAAACACTTGACAACCTCCTAGAAGCAGCTTTTCTTGCCACCAGACCTTTCTCCATCAATTAGGAATCTGATGCCGTCACTAAACACATTCCTTAAATTGTAGCCATTTGTTGAGTGTTTTTTTTTGTGTCTAATCCGCATATATATCACCATTGCCGTCACTAAACACATTCCTTAAATTGTAGCCATTTGTTGAGTGTTTTTTTTGGTGTCTAATCCGCATTTATATCACCATTGCCCTTGATTTTCTTGACTGTATATCTCTTAAATATCAACATATACACGTGTGATTTAGTTTGCGAAGGTTTTTCAATGCCGAGAACCTCGATCAGAGAGTAAAAAAGACGTAAGGTTCACAATGGTGTAAAATTAAAATGGGATATACCGGGATAGGATTCGAGTTACAGGAAAAAGTGCCAAACCAACCACCCAAGAATGGAATCGTCGAGCGAAAACACTTGACAACCTCCTAGAAGCAGCTTTTCTTGCCACCAGACCTTTCTCCATCAATTAGGAATCTGATGCCGTCACTAAATTCATTCCTTAAATTGTAGCCATTTGTTGAGTGTTTTTTTTGGTGTCTAATCCGCATATATATCAACATTGCCCTTGATTTTCTTGACTGTATATTTCTTAAATATCAACATATACACGTGTGATTTAGTTTACGAAGATTTTTCAATGCCGAGAACCTCGATCAAAGAGTAAAAAAGGCGTAAGGTTCACAATGGTGTAAAATTAAAATGGGATATACCGGGCTAGGATTCGAGTTACGGGAACAAGGGCCAAACCAACCACCCAAGAACAGAATCGTCGAGCGAAAACACTTGACAACCTCCTAGAAGCAGCTTTTCTTGCCACCAGACCTTTCTCTATCAATTAGGAATCTGATGCCGTCACTAAACATATTCCTTAAATTGTAGCCATTTGTTGAGTGTTTTTTTGGTGTCTAATCCGCATATATATCACCATTGCCCTTGATTTTCTTGACTGTATATCTCTTAAATATCAACATATACACGTGTGATTTAGTTTACGAAGATTTTTCAATGCCGAGAACATCAATCAGAGAGTAAAAAAGGCGTAAGGTTCTTAATGGTGTAAAATTAAAATGGGATATACCGAGCTAGGATTCGAGTTACAGGAACAAGGGCCAAACCAACCACCCAAGAATGGAATCGTCGAGCGAAAACACTTGACAACCTCCAAGAAGCAGCTTTTTTTGCCACCAGACCTTTCTCCATCAATTAGGAATCTGATGCCGTCGCTAAACACATTCCTTAAATTGTAGCCATTTGTTGAGTGTTTTTTTTGGTGTCTAATCCGCATATATATCACCATTGCCCTTGATTTTCTTGACTGTATATCTCTTAAATATCAACATATACACGTGTGATTTAGTTTACGAAGATTTTTCAATGCCGAGAACCTCGATCAAAGAGTAAAAAAGGCGTAAGGTTCTCAATGGTGTAAAATTAAAATGGGATATACCGGGGCTCGGATTCGTGTTACAGGAACAAGGGCCAAACCAACCACCCAAGAATGGAATCGTCGAGTGAAAACACTTGACAACCTCCTAGAAGCAGCTTTTCTTACCACAAGACCTTTCTCCATCGATTAGGAATATGATGCCTTCACTAAACACATTCCTTAAATTGTAGCCATTTGTTGAGTGATTTTTTATGGTGTCCAATCCGCATATATATCACCATTGCCCAGGATTTTCTTGACTGTATATCTCTTAAATATCAACATATACACGTGTGATTTAGTTTACGAAGATTTTTCAATGCCGAGAACCTCGATCAGAGAGTAAAAAAGGCGTAAGGTCACAATAGTGTAAAATTAAAATGGGATATACCGGGCTAGGATTCGAATTACAGGAACAAGGGCCAAACCAACCACCCAAGAATGGAATCGTCGAGCGAAAACACTTGACAACCTCCAAGAAGCAGCTTTTCTTACCACCAGACCTTTCTCAATTAATTAGGAATCTGATGCCGTCACAAAAAACACATTCCTTAAATTGTAGCCATTTGTTGAGTGTTTTTTTTGTGTCTAATCCGCATATATATCACCATTGCCCTTGATTTTCTTGACTGTATATCTCTTCAATGTCAACATATACACGTGTGATTTAGTTTACGAAGATTTTTCAATGCCGAGAACCTCGATCAGAGAGTAAAAAAGGCGTAAGGTTCTCAATGGTGTAATATTAAAATCGGATATACCGGGCTCGGATTCATGTTACAGGAACAAGGGCCAAACCAACCACCCAAGAGTGGAATCGTCGAGCGAAAACACTTGACAACCTCCTAGAAGCAGCTTTTCTTACCACCAGACCTTTCTCCATCAATTAGGAATCTGATGCCGTCCCTAAACACATTCCTTAAATTGTAGCCATTTGTTTAGTGTTTTTTTTTGGTGTCTAATCCGCATATATATCACCATTGCCCTTGATTTTCTTGACTGTATATCTCTTAAATGTCAACATATACACGTGTGATTTAGTTTACGAAGATTTTTCAATGCCGAGAACCTCGATCAGAGTGTAAAAAAGGCGTAAGGTTCACAATGGTGTAAAATTAAAATGGGATATACCGGGCTAGGATTCGAGATACAGGAACAAGGGCCAAACCAACGACCCAAGAATGGAATCGTCGAGCAAAAACACTTGACAACCTCCTAGAAGCAGCTTTTCTTGCCACCAGACATTTCTCTATCAATTAGGAATATGATGCCGTCGCTAAACACATTCCTTAAATTGTAGCCATTTGTTGAGTGTTTTTTTTTGTGTCAAATCCACATATATATCACCATTGCCCTTGATTTTCTTGACTGTATAACCAACCACCCAAAAATGGAATCGTCGAGCGAAAACACTTGACAACCTCCTAGAAGCAGCTTTTCTTGCCACCAGACATTTCTCCATCAATTAGGAATCTTATGCCGTCACTAAACACATTCCTTAAATTGTAGCCATTTATTGAGTGTTTTTTTGTGTCTAATCTGCATATATATCACCATTGCCCTTGATTTTCTTGACTGTTTATCTCTTAAATATCAACATATACACGTGTGATTTAGTTTACGAAGATTTTTCAATGCCGAGAACCTCGATCAGAGAGTAAAAAAGGCGTAAGGTTCACAATGGTGTAAAATCAAAATGGGATATACCGGGCTAGGATTCTAGTTACAGGAACAAGGGCCAAACCAACCACCCAAGAATGGAATCGTCGAGCGAAAACACTTGACAACCTCCAAGAAGCAGCTTTTTTTGCCACCAGACCTTTCTCCATCAATTAGGAATCTGATGCCGTCGCTAAACACATTCCTTAAATTGTAGCCATTTGTTGAGTGTTTTTTTTGGTGTCTAATCCGCATATATATCACCATTGCCCTTGATTTTCTTGACTGTATATCTCTTAAATATCAACATATACACGTGTGATTTAGTTTACGAAGATTTTTCAATGCCGAGAACCTCGATCAAAGAGTAAAAAAGGCGTAAGGTTCTCAATGGTGTAAAATTAAAATGGGATATACCGGGGCTCGGATTCGTGTTACAGGAACAAGGGCCAAACCAACCACCCAAGAATGGAATCGTCGAGTGAAAACACTTGACAACCTCCTAGAAGCAGCTTTTCTTACCACCAGACCTTTCTCCATCGATTAGGAATATGATGCCTTCACTAAACACATTCCTTAAATTGTAGCCATTTGTTGAGTGATTTTTTATGGTGTCCAATCCGCATATATATCACCATTGCCCAGGATTTTCTTGACTGTATATCTCTTAAATATCAACATATACACGTGTGATTTAGTTTACGAAGATTTTTCAATGCCGAGAACCTCGATCAGAGAGTAAAAAAGGCGTAAGGTCACAATAGTGTAAAATTAAAATGGGATATACCGGGCTAGGATTCGAATTACAGGAACAAGGGCCAAACCAACCACCCAAGAATGGAATCGTCGAGCGAAAACACTTGACAACCTCCAAGAAGCAGCTTTTCTTACCACCAGACCTTTCTCAATTAATTAGGAATCTGATGCCGTCACAAAAAACACATTCCTTAAATTGTAGCCATTTGTTGAGTGTTTTTTTGTGTCTAATCCGCATATATATCACCATTGCCCTTGATTTTCTTGACTGTATATCTCTTCAATGTCAACATATACACGTGTGATTTAGTTTACGAAGATTTTTCAATGCCGAGAACCTCGATCAGAGAGTAAAAAAGGCGTAAGGTACTCAATGGTGTAAAATTAAAATGGGATATATCGGGCTAGGATTCGAGTTACAGGAACAAGGGCCAAACCAACCACCCAAGAATGGAATCGTCGAGCGAAAACACTTGACAACCTCCTAGAAGCAACATTTCTTGCCACCAGACCTTTCTCCGTCACTAAACACATTACTTAAATTGTAGCCATTTGTTGAGTGTTTTTTTTAGTGTCTAATCCGCATATATATCACCATTGTCCTGGATTTTCTTGACTGTATATCTCTTAAATGTCGTGATTTAGTTTACGAAGATTTTTCAATGCCGAGAACCTCGATCAGAGAGTAAAAAAGGCGTAAGGTACACAATGGTGTAAAATTAAAATGGGATATACCGGGCTAGGATTCGAATTACAGGAACAAGGGCCAAACCAACCACCCAAGAATGGAATCGTCGAGCGAAAATACTTGACAACCTCCTAGAAGCAGCTTTTCTTACCACCAGACCTTTCTCCATCAATTAAGAATCTGATGCCGTCACAAAAAACACATTCCTTAAATTGTAGCCATTTGTTGAGTGTTTTTTTTTTTGGTGTCTAATCCGCATATATATCACCATTGCCCTTGATTTTCATGACTGTATATCTCTTAAATATCAACATATACACGTGTGATTTAGTTTACGGAGATTTTTCAATGCCGAGAACCTCGATCAGAGAGGAAAAAACGCGTAAGTTTCTCAATGGTGTAAAATTAAAATGGGATATACCGGGCTAGGATTCGAGTTACAGGAACAAGGGCCAAACCAACCACCCAAGAATGGAATCGTCGAGCAAAATGACTTGATAACCTCCTAGAAGCAGCTTTTCTTGCCACCAGACCTTTCTCCATTAATTAGGAATCTGATGCCGTCACTAAACACATTCCTTAAATTGTAGCCATTTGTTGAGTGTTTTTTTTTTGGGTGTCTAATCCGCATATATATCACCATTACCCTTAATTTTCTTGACTGTATATCTCTTAAATATCAACATATATACGTGTGATTTAGTTTACGAAGATTTTTCAATGCCGAGAACCTCGATCAGAGAGTAAAAAAAAGGTAAGGTTCACAATGGTGTAAAATTAAAATGGGATATACTGGGCTAGGATTCGAGTTACAGGAACAAGGGCCAAACCAACAAACCAAGAATGGAATCGTTGAGCGAAAACACTTGACAACCTCCTAGAAGCAGCTTTTCTTACCACCAGAACTTTCTCCATCAATTAGGAATCTGATGCCGTCACTAAACACATTCCTTAAATTGTAGCCATTTGTTGAGTGTTTTTTTTTTGGTGTCCAATCCGCATATATATCACCATTGCCCTTGATTTTCTTGACTGTATATGTCTTAAATGTCAACATATACACGTGTGATTTAGTTTACGAAGATTTTTCAATGCCGAGAACCTCGATCAGAGAGTAAAAAAGGCATAAGGTTCACAATGGTGTAAAATTAAAATGGGATATATCGGGCTAGGATTCGAGTTACAGGAACAAGGGCCAAACCAACCACCCAAGAATGGAATCGTCGAGCGAAAACACTTGACAACCTCCTAGAAGCAACTTTTCTTGCCACCAGACCTTTCTCCATCAATTAGGAATCTGATGCCGTCACTAAACACATTACTTAAATTGTAGCCATTTGTTGAGTGTTTTTTTAGTGTCTAATCCGCATATATATCACCATTGCCCTGGATTTTCTTGACTGTATATCTCTTAAATGTCAACATATACACGTGTGATTTAGTTTACGAAGATTTTTCAATGCCGAGAAGCTCGATCAGAGAGTAAAAAAGGCGTAAGGTTCACAATGGTGTAAAATTAAAATGGGATATACCGGGCTAGGATTCGAATTACAAGAACAAGGGCCAAACCAACCACCCAAGAATGGAATCGTCGAGCGAAAACACTTGACAACCTCCTAGAAGCAGCTTTTCTTACCACCAGACCTTTCTCTATCAATTAGGAATCTGATGCCGTCACAAAAAACACATTCCTTAAATTGTAGCCATTTGTTGAGTGTTTTTTTTTTGTGTCTAATCCGCATATATATCAACATTGCCCTTGATTTTCTTGACTTTATATCTCTTCAATGTCAACATATACACGTGTGATTTAGTTTACGAAGATTTTTCAATGCCGAGAACCTCGATCAGAGAGTAAAAAAGGCGTAAGGTACTCAATGGTGTAAAATTAAAATGGGATATATCGGGCTAGGATTCGAGTTACACGAACAAGGGCCAAACCAACCACCCAAGAATGGAATCGTCGAGCGAAAACACTTGACAACCTCCTAGAAGAAACTTTTCTTGCCACCAGACCTTTCTCCATCAATTAGGAATCTGATACCGTCACTAAACACATTACTTAAATTGTAGCCATTTGTTGAGTGTTTTGTTTTAGTGTCTAATCCCCATATATATCACCATTGCCCTGGATTTTCTTGACTGTATATCTCTTAAATGTCAACATATACACGTGTGATTTAGTTTACGAAGATTTTTCAATGCCGAGAACCTCGATCAGAGAGTAAAAAAGGCGTAAGGTTCAGAATGGTGTAAAATTAAAATGGGATATACCGGGCTAGGATTCGAATTACAGGAACAAGGGCCAAACCAACCACCCAAGAATGGAATCGTCGAGCGAAAACACTTGACAACCTCCTAGAAGCAGCTTTTCTTACCACCAGACCTTTCTCCATCAATTAGGAATCTGATGCCGTCACAAAAAACACATTCCTTAAATTGTAGCCATTTGTTGAGTGTTTTTTTTTTGTGTCTAATCCGCATATATATCACCATTGCCCTTGATTTTCTTGACTGTATATCTCTTAAATATCAACATATACACGTGTGATTTAGTTTACGAAGATTTTTCAATGCCGAGAACCTCGATCAGAGAGTAAAAAAGGGGTAAGGTTCAGAATGGTGTAAAATTAAAATGGGATATACTGGGCTAGGATTCGAGTTACAGGAACAAGGGCCAAACCAACAACCCAAGACTGGAATCGTTGAGCGAAAACACTTGACAACCTCCTAGAAGCAGCTTTTCTTTCCACCAGACCTTTCTCCATCAATTAGGAATCTGATGACGTCACTAAACACATTCCTTAAATTGTAGCCATTTGTTGAGTGTTTTTTTTGGTGTCTGTTCCGTATATATATCACCATTGCCCTTGATTTTCTTGACTGTATATCTCTTAAATATCAACATATACACGTGTGATTTAGTTTACGAAGATTTTTCAATGCCGAGAACTTCGATCAGAGAGTAAAAAAGGTTTAAGGTTCACAATGGTGTAAAATTAAAATGGGATATATCGGGCTAAGATTCGAGTTACAGGAACAAGGGCCAAACCAACCACCCAAGAATGGAATCGTCAAGCGAAAACGCTTGACAACCTCCAAGAAGCAGCTTTTCTTGCCACCAGACCTTTCTCCATCAATTAGGAATCTGATGCCGTCACTAAACACATTCCTTAAATTGTAGCCATTTGTTGAGTGTTTTTTTTTTGGTGTCTAATCCGCATATATATCACCATTGCCCGTGATTTTCTTGACTGTATATCTCTTAAATATCAACATATACACGTGTGATTTAGTTTACGAAGATTTTTCAATGCCGAGAACCTCGATCAGAGAGTAAAAAAGGCGTAAGGTTCACAATGGTGTAAAATTAAAATGTGATATACCGGGCTAGGATTCGAGTTACAGGAACAAGGGCCAAACCAACCACCCAAGAATGGAATCGTCGAGCGAAATGACTTGACAACCTCCTAGAAGCAGCTTTTCTTGCCACCAGACCTTTCTCCATCGATTAGGAATATGATGCCGTCACTAACCACATTCCTTAAATTGTAGCCATTTGTTGAGTGTTTTTTTTTTGGTGTCTAATCCGCATATATATCACCATTGCCCTTGATTTTCTTGACTGTATATCTCTTAAATATCAACATATACACGTGTGATTTAGTTTACGAAGATTTTTCAATGCCGAGAACCTCGATCAGAGAGTAAAAAAGGCGTAAGGTTCACAATGGTGTAAAATTAAAATGTGATATACCGGGCTAGGATTCGAGTTACAGGAACAAGGGCCAAACCAACCACCCAAGAATGGAATCGTCGAGCGAAATGACTTGACAACCTCCTAGAAGCAGCTTTTCTTGCCACCAGACCTTTCTCCATCGATTAGGAATATGATGCCGTCACTAACCACATTCCTTAAATTGTAGCCATTTGTTGAGTGTTTTTTTTTTGGTGTCTAATCCGCATATATATCACCATTGCCCTTGATTTTCTTGACTGTATATCTCTTAAATATCAACATATACACGTGTGATTTAGTTTACGAAGATTTTTCAATGCCGAGAACCTCGATCAGAGAGTAAAAAAGGCGTAAGGTCCACAATGGTGTAAAATTAAAATGTGATATACCGGGCTAGGATTCGAGTTACAGGAACAAGGGCCAAACCAACCACCCAAGAATGGAATCGTCGAGCGAAATGACTTGACAACCTCCTAGAAGCAGCTTTTCTTGCCACCAGACCTTTCTCCATCGATTAGGAATCTGATGCCGTCACTAAACACATTCCTTAAATTGTAGCCATTTGTTTAGTGTTTTTTTTGGTGTCTAATCCGCATATATATCACCATTGCCCGTGATTTTCTTGACTGTATATCTCTTAAATATCAACATATACACGTGTGATTTAGTTTACGAAGATTTTTCAATGCCGAGAACCTCGATCAGAGAGTAAAAAAGGCGTAAGGTTCACAATGGTGTAAAATTAAAATGTGATATACCGGGCTAGGATTCGAGTTACAGGAACAAGGGCCAAACCAACCACCCAAGAATGGAATCGTCGAGCGAAATGACTTGACAACCTCCTAGAAGCAGCTTTTCTTGCCACCAGACCTTTCTTCATCGACTAGGAATATGATGCCGTCACTAACCACATTCCTTAAATTGTAGCCATTTGTTGAGTGTTTTTGTTTTTGTGTCCAATCCGCATATATATCACCATTGCCCTTGATTTTCTTGACTGTATATCTCTTAAATGTCAACATATACACGTGTGATTTAGTTTACGAATATTTTTCAATGCCGAGAACCTCGATCAGAGAGTAAAAAAGTAGTAAGGTTCTCAATGGTGTAGAATTAAAATGGGATATACCGGGCTAGGATTCGAGTTACAGGAACAAGGACCAAACCAACCACCCAAGAATGGAATCCTCGAGCGAAATGACTTGACAACCTCCTAGAAGTAGCTTTTCTTGCCACCAGACCTTTCTCCATTAATTAGGAATCTGATGCCGTCACTAAACACATTCCTTAAATTGTAGCCATTTGTTGAGTGTTTTTTTTTTTGGTGTCTAATCCGCATATATATCACCATTGCCCTTGATTTTCTTGACTGTATATCTCTTAAATATCAACATATACACGTGTGATTTAGTTTACGAAAATTTTTCAATGCCGAGAACCTCGATCAGAGAGTAAAAAAGGCGTATGGTTCTCAATGGTGTAAAATTAAAATGGGATATACCGGGCTAGGATTCGAGTTACAGGAACAAGGGTCAAACCAACTACCCAAGAATGGAATCGTCGAACGAAAACACTTGACAAGCTCCTAGAAGCAGCTTTTCTTACCACCAAACCTTTCTCCATCAATTTGGAATCTGATGCCGTCACTAAACACATTCCTTAAATTGTAGCCATTTGTTGAGTGTTTTTTTTGGGGTCTAATCCGCATATATATCACCATTGCCCTTGATTTTCTTGACTGTATATCTCTTAAAGGTCAACATATACACGTGTGATTTAGTTTACGAAGATTTTTCAATGCCGAGAACTTCGATCAGAGAGTAAAAAAGGCGTAAGGTTCACAATGGTGTAAAATTAAAATGGGATATAACGGGCTAGGATTCGAGTTACAGGAATAAGGGCCAAACCAACCACCCAAGAATGGAATCGTCAAGCGAAAATGCTTGACAACCTCCTAGAAGCAGCTTTCCTTGCCACCAGACCTTTCTCCATCAATTAGGAATCTGATGCCTTCACTAAACACATTCATTAAATTGTAGCCATTTGTTGTGTGATTTTTTATGTGTCTAATCCGCATATAGATCACCATTGCCCTTGATTTTCTTGACTGTATATCTCTTAAAGGTCAACATATACACGTGTGATTTAGTTTACGAAGATTTTTCAATGCCGAGAACCTCGATCCGAGAGTAAAAAAGGCGTAAGGTTCACAATGGAGTAAAATTAAAATGGGATATACCGGGCTAGGATTCGAGTTACAGGAACAAGGGCCAAACCAACCACCCAAGAATGGAATCGTCGAGCGAAAACACTTGACAACCTCCTAGAAGCAGCTTTTCTTGCCACCAGACCTTTCTCCATCAATTAGGAATCTGATGCCGTCACTAAACACATTCCTTAAATTGTTGCCATTTGTTGAGTGTTTTTTTTTGTGTCTAATCCACATATATATCACCATCGCCCTTGATTTTCTTGACTGTATATCTCTTAAATGTCAACATATACACGTGTTATTTAGTTTACGAATATTTTTCAATGCCGAGAACCTCAATCAGAGAGTAAAAGAGGCGTAAGGTTCACAATGGTGTAAAATTAAAATGGGATATACCGTGCTAGGATTCGAGTTACAGGAACAAGGGCCAAACCAACCACCCAAGAATGGAATCGTCGAGCGAAAACACTTGACAACCTCCTAGAAGTAGCTTTTCTTGCCACCAGACCTTTCTCCATCAATTAGGAATCTGATGCCGTCTCTAAACACATTCCTTAAATTGTAGCCATTTGCTGAGTGTTTTTTTTTTGGTGCCTAATCCGCATATATATCACCATTGCCCTTGATTTTCTTGACTGTATATCTCTTAAATGTTAACATATACACGTGTGATTTAGTTTACAAAGATTTTTCAATGCCGAGAACCTCAATAAGAGAGTAAAAAAGGCATAAGGTTCTCAATGGTGTAAAATTAAAATGGGATATACCGGGCTAGGATTCGAGTTACAGGAACAAGGGCCAAACCAACCACCCAAGAATGGAATCGTCGAGCGAAAACACGTGACAACCTCCTAGAAGCAGCTTTTCTTACCACCAGACCTTTCCCCATCATTTAGGAATCTGATGCCGTCACTAAACACCTTCCTTAAATTGTAGCCATTTGTTGAGTGTTTTTTTTTGTGTCTAATCCGCATATATATCACCATTGCCCTTGATTTTCTTGACTGTATATCTCTTAAATGTCAACATATACACGTGTGATTTAGTTTACGAAGATTTTTCAACGCCGAGAACCTCGATAAGAGAGTAAAAAAGGCGTAAGCTTATCAATGGTGTAAAATTAAAATGGGATATACCGGGCTAGGATTCGAGTTACAGGAACAAGGGCCAAACCAACCAACCAAGAATGGAATGGTCGAGCAAAAACACTTGACAACCTCCTAGAAGCAGTTTTTCTTGCCACCAGACCTTTCCCCATCATTTAGGAATCTGATGCCGTCACTAAACACCTTCCTTAAATTGTAGCCATTTGTTGAGTGTTTTTTTTGTGTCTAATACGCATATATATCACCATTGCCCTTGATTTTCTTGACTGTATATCTCTTAAATGTCAACATATACACGTGTGATTTAGTTTACGAAGATTTTTCAATGCCGAGAACCTCGATAAGAGAGTAAAAAAGGCGTAAGCTTCTCAATGGTGTAAAATTAAAATGGGATATACCGGGCTAGGATTCGAGTTACAGGAACAAGGGCCAAACCAACCACCCAAGAATGGAATCGTCGAGCGAAAACACTTGACAACCTCCTAGAAGTAGCTTTTCTTGCCACCAGACCTTTCTCCATAATTAGGAATCTGATGCCGTCACTAAACACATTCCTTAAATTGTAGCCATTTGTTGAGTGTTTTTTTTGGTGTCTAATCCGCATATCTATCACCATTGCTTTTGATTTTCTTGACTGTATATCTCTTAAATGTCCACATATACACGTGTGATTTAGTTTTTGAAGATTTTTCAATGCCGAGAACCTCGATCAGAGAGTAAAAATGGCGTAAGGTTCTCAATGATGTAAAATTAAAATGGGATATACCGGGCTAGGATTCAAGTTACAGTAACAAGGGCCAAACCAACCACCCAAGAATGGAATCGTCGAGCGAAAACACTTGACAACCTCCTAGAAGCAGCTTTTCTTGCCACCAGACCTTTCTCCATCAATTAGAAATCTGATGCCGTCACTAAACATATTCCTTAAATTGTAGCCATTTGTTGAGTGTTTTTTTGGTGTCTAATCCGCATATATATCACCATTGCCCTTGATTTTCTTGACTGTATTTCTCTTAAATATCAACATATACACGTGTGATTTAGTTTACGAAGATTTTTCAATGTCGAGAACCTCGATCAGAGAGTAAAAAAGGCGTAAGGTTCTCAATGGTGTAAAATTAAAATGGGATATACCGGGCTAGGATTCGAGTTATAGGAACAAGGGTCAAAAAAACTACCCAAGAATGGAATCGTCGAACGAAAACACTTGACAAGCTCCTAGAAGCAGCTTTTCTTACCACCAAACCTTTCTCCATCAATTTGGAATCTGATGCCGTCACTAAACACATTCCTTAAATTGTAGCCATTTGTTGAGTGTTTTTTATTTTGGTGTCTAATCCGCATATATATCACCATTGCCCTTGATTTTCTTGATTGTATATCTCTTAAATATCAACATATACACGTGTGATTTAGTTTACGAAGATTTTTCAATGCCGAGAACCTCGATAAGAGAGTAAAAAAGGGGTAAGGTTCAGAATGGTGTAAAATTAAAATGAGATATACTGGGCTAGGATTCGAGTTACAGGAACAAGGGCCAAACCAACAACCCAAGAATGGAATCGTTGAGCGAAAACACTTGACAACCTCCTAGAAGCAGCTTTTCTTACCACTAGACCTTTCTCCATCAATTAGGAATCTGATGACCTCACTAAACACATTCCTTAAATTGTAGCCATTTGTTGAGTGTTTTCTTTGGTGTCTATTCCTCATGTATATATCACCATTGCCCTTGATTTTCTTGATTGTATATCTCTTAAATATCAACATATACACGTGTGATTTAGTTTATGAAGATTTTTCAATGCCGAGAACTTCGATCAGAGAGTAAAAAAGGCGTAAGGTTCACAATGGTGTAAAATTAAAATGGGATATAACGGGCTAGGATTCGAGTTACAGGAACAAGGGCAAAACCAACCACCCAAGAATGGAATCGTCAAGCGAAAACGCTTGACAACCTCCTAGAAGCAGTTTTTCTTGCCATCAGACCTTTCTCCATAATTAGGAATCTGATGCCGTCACTAAACACATTCCTTAAATTGTAGCCATATGTTGAGTAATTTTATTTGTGTCTAATCCGCATATATATCACCATTGCCCTTGATTTTCTTGACTGTATATCTCTTAAAGGTCAACATTTACACGTGTGATTTAGTTTACGAAGATTTTTCAATGCCGAGAACCTCGATCAGAGAGTAAAAAAGGCGTAAGGTTCACAATGGAGTAAAATTAAAATGGGATATACCGGGATAGGAATCGAGTTACAGGAACAAAGGCCAAACCAACCACCCAAGAATGGAATCGTCGAGCGAAAACACTTGAAAACCTCCTAGAAGCAGCTTTTCTTGCCACCAGACCTTTCTCCATCAATTAGGAATCTAATGCCGTCACTAAACACATTCCTTAAATTGTTGCCATTTGTTGAGTGTTTTTTTTTTGTGTCTAATCCGCATATATATCACCATCCCCCTTGATTTTCTTGACTGTATATCTCTAAAATGTCAACATATACACGTGTTGTTTAGTTTACGAAGATTTTTCAATGCCGAGAACCTCGATCAGAGAGTAAAAAGGGCGTAAGGTTCACAATGGTGTAAAATTAAAATGGGATATACCGAGCTAGGATTTTAGTTACAGGAACAAGGGCCAAACCAACCACCCAAGAATGGAATCGTCGAGCGAAAACACTTGAGAACCAACTAGAAGTAGCTTTTCTTGCCACCAGACCTTTCTCCATCAATTAGGAATCTGATGCCGTCACTAAACACATTCCTTAAATTGTAGCCATTTGTTGAGTGTTTTTTTTTTGGTGTCTAATCCGCATATATATCTCCATTGCCCTTGATTTTCTTGACTGTATATCTCTTAAATGTCAACATATACACGTGTGATTTAGTTTACGAAGATTTTTCAATGTCGAGAACCTCAATATGAGAGTAAAAAAGGCATAAGGTTCTCAATGGTGTAAAATTAAAATGGGATATACCGGGCTTGGATTCGAGTTACAGGAACAAGGGCCAAACCAACCACCCAAGAATGGAATCGTCGAGCAAAAACACTTGACAACCTCCTAGAAGCAGCTTTTCTTACCACCAGACCTTTCCCCATCATTTAGGAATCTAATGCCGTCACTAAACACCTTCCTTAAATTGTAGCCATTTGTTGAGTGTTTTTTTTGTGTCTAATCCGCATATATATCACCATTGCCCTTGATTTTTTTGACTGTATATCTCTTAAATGTCAACATATACACGTGTGATTTAGTTTACGAAAATTTTTCAATGCCGAGAACCTCGATAAGAGAGTAAAAAAGGCGTAAGCTTCTCAATGGTGTAAAATTAAAATGGGATATAACGGGCTAGGATTCGAGTTACAGGAACAAGGGCCAAACCAACCAACCAAGAATGGAATGGTCGAGCAAAAACACTTGACAACCTCCTAGAAGCAGCTTTTCTTGCCACCAGACCTTTCTCCATCAATTTGGAATCTGATGCGTCACTAAACACATTCCTTAAATTGTAGCCATTTGTTGAGTGTTTTTGTTTTGGTGTCTAATCAGCATATATATCACAATTGCCCTTGAATTTCTTGACTGTATATCTCTTAAATGTCAACATATACAGGTGTGATTTAGTTTACGAGGATTTTTCAATGCCGAGAACCTCGATCAGAGAGTAAAAAAGGCGTAAGGTTCACAATGGTGTAAAATTAAAATGGGATATACCGGGCTAGGATTCGAGTTACAGGAACAAGGGCCAAACCAACCACCCAACAAATGGAATCGTCTAGCGAAAATACTTGACAACCTCCTAGAAGCAGCTTTTCTTGCCACTGGACCTTTCTCCATCAATTAGGAATCTGATGCCGTCACTAAACACATTCCTTAAATTGTAGCCATTTGTTGAGTGTTTTTTTTGGTGTCGAATCCGCATATATATCACCATTGCCTTTGATTTTCTTGATTGTATATCTCTTAAATGTCAAAATATACACGTGTGATTTAGTTTTCGAAGATTTTTCAATGCTGAGAACCTCGATCAGAGAGTAAAAATGGCGTAAGGTTCTCAATGATGTAAAATTAAAATGGGATATACCGGGCTAGGATTCGAGTTACAGGAACAAGGGCCAATCCAACCACCCAAGAATGGAATCGTCGAGCGAAAACACTTGACAACCTCCTAGAAGCAGCTTTTCTTGCCACCAGACCTTTCTCCATTAATTACAAATCTGATGCCGTCACTAAACATATTCCATAAATTGTAGCCATTTGTTGAGTGTTTTTTTTGGTGTCTAATCCGCATATATATCACCATTGCCCTTGATTTTCTTGACTGTATATCTCTTAAATATCAACATATACACGTGTGATTTAGTTTACGAAGATTTTTCAATGCCGAGAACCTCGATCAGAGAGTAAAAAAGGCGTAAGGTTCTCAATGGTGTAAAATTAAAATGGGATATACCGGGCTAGGATTCGAGTTACAGGAACAAGGGTCAAACCAACTACCCAAGAATGGAATCGTCGAACGAAAACACTTGACAAGCTCCTAGAAGCAGCTTTTCTTACCACCAAACCTTTCTCCATCAATTTGAAATCTGATGCCGTCACTAAACATATTCCTTAAATTGTAGCCATTTGTTGAGTGTTTTTTTTGGTGTCTAATCCGCATATATATCACCATTGCCATTGATTTTCTGGACTGTATATCTCTTAAATATCAACATATACACGTGTGATTTATTTTACGAAGATTTTTCAATACCGAGAACCTCTATCAGAGAGTAAAAAAGGCGTAAGGTTTTCAATGGTGTAAAATTAAAATGGGATATACCGGGCTAGGATTCGAGTTATAGGAACAAGGGTCAAACCAACTACCCAAGAATGGAATCGTCGAACGAAAACACTTGACAAGCTCCTAGAAGCAGCTTTTTTTACCACCAAACCTTTCTCCATCAATTTGGAATCTGATGCCGTCACTAAACACATTCCTTAAATTGTAGCCATTTGTTGAGTGTTTTTTTTGGGTGTCTAATCCGCATATATATCACCATTGCCCTTGATTTTCTTGACTGTATATCTCTTAAATATCAACATATACACGTGTGATTTAGTTTACGAAGATTTTTCAATGCCGAGAACCTCGATCAGGGAGTAAAAAAGGGGTAAGGTTCAGAATGGTGTAAAATTAAAATGGGATATACTGGGCTAGGATTCGAGTTACAGGAACAAGGGCCAAACCAACAACCCAAGAATGGAATCGTTGAGCGAAAACACTTGACAACCTCCTAGAAGCAGCTTTTCTTACCACTAGACCTTTCTCCATCAATTAGGAATCTGATGACGTCACTAAACACATTCCTTAAATTGTAGCCATTTGTTGAGTGTTTTTTTGGTGTCTATTCCGCATATATATCACCATCGCCCTTGATTTTCTTGACTGTATATCTCTAAAATGTCAACATATACACGTGTTGTTTAGTTTACGAAGATTTTTCAATGCAGAGAACCTCGATCAGAGAGTAAAAAAGGCGTAAGGTTCACAATGGTGTAAAATTAAAATGGGATATACCGAGCTAGGATTTTAGTTACAGGAACAAGGGCCAAACCAACCACCCAAGAATGGAATCGTCGAGCGAAAACACTTGACAACCAACTAGAAATAGCTTTTCTTGCCACCAGACCTTTCTCCATCAATTAGGAATCTGATGCCGTCACTAAACACATTCCTTAAATTGTAGCCATTTGTTGAGTGTTTTTTTTTTTTGGTGTCTAATCCGCATATATATCTCCATTGCCCTTGATTTTCTTGACTGTATATCTCTTAAATGTCAACATATACACGTGTGATTTAGTTTACGAAGATTTTTCAATGCCGAGAACCTCGATCAGAGAGTAAAAAAGGCGTAAGGTTCACAATGGAGTAAAATTAAAATGGGATATACCGGGCTAGGATTCGAGTTACAGGAACAAGGGCCAAACCAACCACCCAAGAATGGAATCGTCGAGCGAAAACACTTAACAACCTCCTAGAAGCAGCTTTTCTTGCCACCAGACCTTTCTCCATCAATTAGGAATCTGATGCCGTCACTAAACACATTCCTTAAATTGTTGAGATTTGTTGAGTGTTTTTTTTGTGTCTAATCCGCATATATATCACCATCGCCCTTGATTTTCTTGACTGTATATCTCTAAAATGTCAACATATACACGTGTTATTTAGTTTACGAAGTTTTTTCAATGCCGAGAACCTCGATCAGAGAGTAAAAAAGGCGTAAGGTTCACAATGGTGTAAAATTAAAATGGGATTTACCGGGCTAGGATTCGAGTTACAGGAACAAGGGCCAAACCAACCACCCAAGAATGGAATCGTCGAGCGAAAACACTTGACAACCAACTAGAAGTAGCTTTTCTTGCCACCAGACCTTTCTCCATCAATTAGGAATCTGATGCCGTCACTAAACACATTCCTTAAATTGTAGCCATTTGTTGAGTGTTTTTTTTTTTTTTGTGTCTAATCCGCATATATATCTCCATTGCCCTTGATTTTCTTGACTGTATATCTCTTAAATGTCAACATATACACGTGTGATTTAGATTACGAAGATTTTTCAATGTCGAGAACCTCAACAAGAGAGTAAAAAAGGCATAAGGTTCTCAATGGTGTAAAATTAAAATGGGATATACCGGGCTAGGATTCGAGTTACAGGAACAAGGGCCAAACCAACCACCCAAGAATGGAATCGTCGAGCGAAAACACTTGACAACCTCCTAGAAGCAGCTTTTCTTACCACCAGACCTTTCCCCATCATTTAGGAATCTGATGCCGTCACTAAACACCTTCCTTAAATTGTAGCCATTTGTTGAGTGTTTTTTTTTGTGTCTAATCCGCATATATATCACCATTGCCCTTGATTTTCTTGACTGTATATCTCTTAAATGTCAACATATACACGTGTGATTTAGTTTACGAAGATTTTTCAATGCCGAGAACCTCGATAAGAGAGTAAAAAAGGCGTAAGCTTCTCAATGGTGTAAAATTAAAATGGGATATACCGGGCTAGGATTCGAGTTACAGGAACAAGGGCCAAACCAACCAACCAAGAATGGAATGGTCGAGCAAAAACACTTGACAACCTCCTAGAAGCAGCTTTTCTTGCCACCAGACCTTTCTCCATCAATTTGGAATCTGATGCGTCACTAAACACATTCCTTAAATTGTAGCCATTTGTTGAGTGTTTTTGTTTTGGTGTCTAATCCGCATATATATCACAATTGCCCTTGAATTTCTTGACTGTATATCTCTTAAATGTCAACATATACACGTGTGATTTAGTTTACGAAGATTTTTCAATGCCGAGAACCTCGACCAGAGAGTAAAAAAGGCGTAAGGTTCACAATGGTGTAAAATTAAAATGGGATATACCGGGCTAGGATTCGAGTTACAGGAACAAGGGCCAAACCAACCACCCAACAAATGGAATCGTCTAGCGAAAATACTTGACAACCTCCTAGAAGCAGCTTTTCTTGCCACCGAACCTTTCTCCATCAATTAGGAATCTGATGCCGTCACTAAACACATTCCTTAAATTGTAGCCATTTGTTGAGTGTTTTTTTTTTGTGTCTAATCCGCATATATATCACCATTGCCTTTGATTTTCTTGATTGTATATCTCTTAAATGTCAACATATACACGTGTGATTTAGTTTTCGAAGATTTTTCAATGCCGAGAACCTCGATCAGAGAGTAAAAATGGCGTAAGGTTCTCAATGATGTAAAATTAAAATGGGATATACCGGGCTAGGATTCGAGTTACAGGAACAAGGGACAAACCAACCACCCAAGAATGGAATCGTCGAGCAAAAACACTTGACAACCTCCTAGAAGCAGCTTTTCTTGCCACCAGACCTTTTTCCATCAATTAGAAATCTGATGCCGTCACTAAACATATTCCTCAAATTGTAGCCATTTGTTGAGTGTTTTTTTTGGTGTCTAATCCGCATATATATCACCATTGCCCTTGATTTTCTTGACTGTATATCTCTTAAATATCAACATATACACGTGTGATTTAGTTTACGAAGATTTTTCAATGCCGAGAACCTCGATCAGAGAGTAAAAAAGGAGTAAGGTTCACAATGGTGTAAAATTAAAATGGGATATACCGGGCTAGGATTCGAGTTACAGGAACAAGGGCGAAACCAACCACCCAAGAATGGAATCGTCGAGCGAAAACACTTGACAACCTCCTAGAAGCAGCTTTTCTTGCCACCAGACCTTTCTCCATCAATTAGGAATCTGATGCCGTCACTAAACACATTCCTTAAATTGTAGCCATTTGTTGAGTGTTTTTTTTTGTGTCTAATCCGCATATATATCACCATTGCCCTTGGTTTTCTTGACTGTATATCTCTTAAATATTAACGTATACACGTGTGATATAGTTTACGAAGGTTTTTCAATGCCGAGAACCTTGATCAGAGAGTAAAAAAAAGCGTAAGGTTCTCAATGGTGTAAAATTAAAAT
This sequence comes from Helianthus tuberosus, assembly GCA_030545235.1. NCBI lineage: Eukaryota > Viridiplantae > Streptophyta > Magnoliopsida > Asterales > Asteraceae > Helianthus > Helianthus tuberosus. The sequence continues at coordinate 178,277,464 of CM060450.1, forward strand.
GGGATATACCGGGCTAGGATTCGAGTTACCGGAACCAGGGCCAAACCAACCACCCAAGAATGGAATCGTCGAGCGAAAACACTTGGCAACATCCTAGAAGCAGCTTTTCTTGCCACCAGACCTTTCTCCATCAATTAGGAATCTGATGCCGTCACTAAACACATTCCTTAAATTGTAGCCATTTGTTGAGTGTTTTTTTTGGTGTCTAATCCGCATATATATCACCATTGCCCATGATTTTCTTGACTGTATATCTCTTAAATATCAACATATAGACGTGTGATTTAGTTTACCAAGATTTTTCAATGCCGAGAACCTTGATCAGAGAGTAAAAAAGGCGTAAGGTTCTCAATGGGGTAAAATTAAAATGGGATATACCGGGCTAGGATTCGAGTTACAGGAACAAGGGCCAAACCGACCACCCAAGAATGGAATCGTCGAGCGAAAAAACATGACAACCTCCTAGAAGCAGCTTTTCTTGCCACCAGACCTTTCTCCATCAATTAGGAATCTGATGCCGTCACTAAACCCATTCCTTAAATCGTAGCCATTTGTTGAGTGTTTTTTTTTTGGGTATCTAATCCGCATATATATCACCATTGCCCTTGATTTTCTTGACTGTAGATCTCTTAAATATCAACATTTACACGTGTAATTTAGTTTACAAAGATTTTTCAATGCGGAGAACCTCGATCACAGAGTAAAAAAGGCGTAAGGTTCTCAATGGTGTAAAATTAAAATGGGATATACCGGGCTAGGATTCGAGTTACAGGAACAAGGGCCAAACCAACCACCCAAGAATGGAATCGTCGAACGAAAAAACATGACAACCTCCTAGAAGCAGCTTTTCTTGCCACCAGACCTTTCTCCATCAATTAGGAATCTGATGCCGTCACTAAACACATTCCTTAAATTGTAGCCATTTGTTGAGTGTTTTTTTTTTTGTGTCTAATCCGCATATATATCACCATTGCCCTTGATTCTCTTGACTGTATATCTCTTAAATATCAACATATACATGAGTGATTTAGTTTACGAAGATTTTTCATTGCCGAGAACCTTGATCAGAGAGTAAAAAAGGCGTAAGGTTCTCAAAGGTGTAAAATTAAAATGGGATATACCGGGTTAAGATTCGAGTTACAGGAACAAGGGCCAAACCAACCACCCAAGAATGGAATCGTCGAGCGAAAACACTTGACAACCTCCAAGAAGCAGCTTTTCTTGCCACCAGACCTTTCTCCATCAATTAGGAATCTGATGCCGTCACTAAGCACATTCCTTAAATTGTAGCCATTTGTTGAGTGTTTTTTTTTGGTGTCTAATCCGCATATATATCACCATTGCCCTTAATTTTCTTGACTGTATATCTCTTAAATATCAACATATAGACGTGCGATTTAGTTTACGAAGATTTTTCAATGCCGAGAACCTCGATCAGAGAGTAAAAAAGGCGTAAGGTTCACAATGGTGTAAAATTAAAATGGGATATACCGGGCTAGGATTCGAGTTACAGGAACAAGGGCCAAACCAACCACCCAAGAATGGAATCGTCGAGCGAAAACACTTGACAACCTCCTAGAAGCAGCTTTTCTTGCCACCAGACCTTTCTCCATCAATTAGGAATCTGATGCCGTCACTAAACACATTCCTTAAATTGTAGCCATTTGTTGAGTGTTTTTTTTGTGTCTAATCCGCGTATTTATCACCATTCTCCTTGATTTTCTTGGCTGTTTATTTCTTAAATATCAACATATACACGTGTGATTTAGTTTACCAAGATTTTTCAATGCCGAGAACCTCGATCAGAGAGTAAAAAAGGCGTAAGGTTCACAATGGTGTAAAATTAAAACGGGATATACCGGGCTAGGATTCGAGTTATAGGAACAAGGGCCAAACCAACCACCCAAAAATCGAATCGTCGAGCGAAAACACTTGACAACCTCCAAGAAGCAGCTTTTCTTGCCACCAGACCTTTCTCCATCAATTAGGAATCTGATGCCGTCACTAAACACATTCCTTAAATTGTAGCCATTTGTTGAGTGTTTTTTTTTGTGTCTAATCCGCATATATATCACCATAACCCTTGATTTTCTTGACTGATTATCTCTTAAATATCAACATATAGACGTGTGATTTAGTTTACGAAGATTTTTCAATGCCGACAACCTCGATCAGAGAGTAAAAAAGGCGTGAGGTTCACAATGGTGTAAAATTAAAATGGGATATACCAGGCTAGGATTCGAGTTACCGGAACAAGGGCCAAACCAACCACCCAAGAATGGAATCGTCGAGCGAAAACACTTGACAACCTCCTAGAAGCAGCTTTTCTTGCCACAAGACCTTTCTCCATCAATTAGGAATCTGATGCCGTCTATAAAACACATTCCTGAAATTGTAGCCATTTGTTGAGTGTTTTTTTTGTGTCTAATCCACATATATATCACCATTGCCCTTGATTTTCTTGACAGTATATCTCTTAAATATCAGCATATACACGTGTGATTTACTTTACCAAGATTTTTCAATGCCGAGAACCTCGACCAGAGAGTAAAAATGGCGTAAGGTTCTCAATGGTGTAAAATTAAAATGGGATATACCAGGCTAGGATTCGAGTTACAGGAACAAGGGCCAAACCAACCACCCAAGAATGGAGTCGTCGAGCGAAAACACTTGACAACCTCCTAGAAGCAGCTTTTCTGGCCACCAGACCTTTCTCCATCAATTAGAAATCTGATGCCGTCACTAAACACATTCCTTAAATTGTAGCCATTTGTCGGGTGTTTTTTTTTTGTGTCTAATCCGCATATATATCACCATTGCCCATGATTTTCTTGACAGTATATCTCTTAAATATCAACATATACATGTGTGATTTAGTTTACGAAGATTTTTCAATGCCGAGAACCTCGATCAGAGAGTAAAAAAGGCGTAAGGTTCACAATGGTGTAAAATTAAAATGGGATATACCGGGATAGGATTCGAGTTACAGGAACAAGGGTGAAACCAACCACCCAAGAATGGAATTGTCGAGCGAAAACACTTGACAACCTCCTAGAAGCAGCTTTTCATGCCACCAGACCTTTCTCCATCAATTAGGAATCTGATGCCGTCACTAAACACATTCCTTAAATTGTAGCCATTTGTTGAGTATTTTTTTTTGGTGTCTAATCCGCATATATATCACCATTTCCCTTGATTTTCTTGACTGTATATCTCTTAAATATCAACATATACACGTGTGATATAGTTTACGAAGATTTTTCAATGCCGAGAACCTTGATCAGAGAGTAAAAAAGGCGTAAGGTTCTCAATGGTGTAAAATTAAAATGGGATATACCGTGCTAGGATTCGTGTTACAGGATCAAGGGCCAAACCAACCACCCAAGAATGGAATCGTCGAGCGAAAACACTTGACAACCTCCTAGAAGCAGCTTTTCTTGCCACCAGACCTTTCTCCATCAATTAGGAATCTGATGTCGTCACTAAACACATTTCTTAAATTGTAGCCATTTGTTGAGTGTTTTTTTTGGGTGTCTAATCCGCATATATATCACCATTGCCCTTGATTTTCTTGACTGTATATCTCTTAAATATCAACACATACACGTGTGATTTAGTTTACAAAGATTTTTCAATGTCGAGAACCTTGATCAAAGAGTAAAAATGGCGTAAGGTTCTCAAAGGTGTAAAATTAAAATGGGATATACCGGGTTAAGATTCGAGTTACAGGAACAAGGGCCAAACCAACCACCCAAGAATGGAATTGTCGAGCGAAAACACTTGACAACCTCCAAGAAGCAGCTTTTCTTGCCACCAGACCTTTCTCCATCAATTAGGAATCTGATGCCGTCACTAAACACATTCCTTAAATTGTAGCCATTTGTTGAGTGTTTTTTTTTTGTGTCTAATCCGCATATATATCACCATTGCCCTTGATTTTCTTGACTGTATATCTCTTAAATATCAACATATAGACGTGTGATTTAGTTTACGAAGATTTTTCAATGCCGAGAACCTCGATCAGAGAGTAAAAAAGGCGTAAGGTTCTCAATGGTGTAAAATTAAAATGAGATATACCAGGCTAGGATTCGAGTTACAGGAACAAGGGCCAAACCAACCACCCAAGAATGGAATCGTCGAGCGAAAACACTTGACAACCTCCTAGAAGCAGCTTTTCTGGCCACCAGACCTTTCTCCATCAATTAGGAATCTCATGCCGTCACTAAACACATTCCTTAAATTGTAGCCACTTGTTGAGTGTTTTTTTTTTGGTGTCTAATCCGCATATATATCACCATTGCCCTTAGATTTCTTGACAGTATATCATTTAAATATCAACATATACATGTGTGATTTTGTTTACGAAGATTTTTCAATGCCGAGAACCTCGATCAGAGAGTAAAAAAAGGCGTAAGGTTCACAATGGTGTAAAATTAAAATGGGATATACCGGGATAGGATTCGAGTTACAGGAACAAGGGCGAAACCAACCACCCAAGAATGGAATCGTCGAGCGAAAACACTTGACAACCTCCTAGAAGCAGCTTTTCTTGCCACCAGACCTTTCTCCATCAATTAGGAATCTGATGCCGTCACTAAACACATTCCTTAAATTGTAGCCATTTTTTCAGTGTTTTTTTTGTGTCTAATCCGCATATATATCACCATTTCCCTTGATTTTCTTGACTGTATATCTCTTAAATATCAACATATACACGTGTGATATAGTTTACGAAGATTTTTCAATGCCGAGAACCTTGATCAGAGAGTAAAAAAGGCGTAAGGTTCTAATTGGGGTAAAATTAAAATGGGATATACCGGGCTAGGATTCGAGTTACAGGAACAAGGGCCAAACCAACCACCCAAGAATTGAATCGTCGAGCGAAAAAACATGACAACCTCCTTGAAGCAGCTTTTCTTGCCACCAGACCTTTCTCCATCAATTAGAAATTTGATGCCGTCACTAAACACATTCCTTAAATCGTAGCCATTTGTTGAGTGTTTTTTTTTGTATCTAATCCGCATATATATCACCGTTGCCCTTGATTTTCTTGACTGTATATCTCTTAAATATCAACATTTACACGTGTGATTTAGTTTACGAAGATATTTCAATGCCGAGAACCTCGATCAGAGAGTAAAAAAGGCGTAAGGTTCTCAATGGTGTAAAATTAAAATGGGATATACCGGGCTAGGATTCGAGTTACAGGAACAAGGGCCAAACCAACCACCTAAGAATGGAATCGTCGAGCGAAAACACTTGACAACCTCCTAGAAGCAACTTTTCTTGCCACCAGACATTTCTCCATCAATTAGGAATATGATGCCGTCACTAAACACATTCCTTAAATTGTAGCCATTTGTTGAGTGTTTTTTTTTTGGTGTCTAATCCGCATATATATCACCATTGCCCTTGATTTTCTTAACTGTATACCTCTTAAATGTCAACATATACACGTCTGATTTAGTTTACGAAGATTTTTGAATGCCGAGAACCTCGATCAGAGAGTAAAAAAGGCTTTAGGTTCACAATGGTGTAAAATTAAAATGGGATATACCGGGCTAGGATTCGAGTTACAGGAACAAGGGCCAAACCAACCACCCAAGAATGGAATCGTCGAGCGAAAACACTTGACAACCTCCTAGAAGCAGCTTTTCTTTCCACCAGACCTTTCTCCATCAATTAGGAATCTGATGTCGTCAATAAACACATTTCTTAAATTGTAGCCATTTGTTGAGTGTTTTTTTTGGTGTCTAATCCACATATATATCACCATTGCCCTTGATTTTCTTGACTGTATATCTCTTAAATATCAACATATACACGTGTGATTTAGTTTACAAAGATTTTTCAATGCCGATAACCTCGATCAGAGAGTAAAAAAGGCGTAAGGTTCACAATGGTTTAAAATTAAAATGGGATATACCGGGATAGGATTCGAGTTACAGGAACAAGGGCCAAACCAACCACCCAAGAATGGAATCGTCGAGCGAAAACACTTGACAACCTCCTAGAAGCAGCTTCTCTTGCCACCAGACCTTTCTCCATCAATTAGGAATCTGATGCCGTCACTAAACACATTCCTTAAATTGTAGCCATTTGTTGAGTGTTTTTTTTGTGTCTAATCCGCATATTTATCACCATTGTCCTTGATTTTCTTGGTTGTTTATCTCTAAAATATCAACATATACACGTGTGATTTAGTTTACGAAGATTTTTCAATGCCGAGAACCTCAATCAGAGAGTAAAAAAGGCGTAAGGTTCACAATGGTGTAAAATTAAAATGGGATATACCGGGCTAGGATTCCAGTTACAGGAACAAGGGCCAAACCAACCACCCAAAAATCGAATCGTCGAGCGAAAACACTTGACAACCTCCAAGAAGCAGCTTTTCTTGCCACCAGACCTTTCTCCATCAATTAGGAATCTGATGCCGTCACTAAACACATTCCTTAAATTGTAGCCATTTGTTGAGTGTTTTTTTTGGTGTCTAATCCGCATATATATCACCATTGCCCTTGATTTTCTTGACTGTTTATCTCTTAAATATCAACATATAGACGTGTGATTTAGTTTACGAAGATTTTTCAATGCCGAGAACCTCGATCAGAGAGTAAAAAAGGCGTAAGGTTCACAATGGTGTAAAATTAAAAAGGGATATACCGGGCTAGTATTCGAGTTACAGGAACAAGGGCCAAACCAACCACCCAAGAATGGAATCGTCGAGCGAAAACACTTGACAACCTCCTAGAAGCAGCTTTTCTTGCCACCAGACCTTTCTCCATCAATTAGGAATCTGATGCCGTCATAAAACACATTCCTTAAATTGTAGCCATTTGTTGAGTGTTTTTTTTTTGGTGTCTAACCCGCATATATATCACCATTGCCCTTGATTTTCTTGACAATATATCTCTTAAATATCATCATATACACGTGTGATTTAGTTTACGAAGATTTTTCAATGCCGAGAACCTTGATCAGAGAGTAAAAAAGGCGTAAGGTTCTCAAAGGTGAAAATTAAAATGGGATATACCGGGTTAAGATTCGAGTTACAGGAACAAGGGCCAAACCAACCACCCAAGAATGGAATCGTCGAGCGAAAACACTTGACAACCTCCAAAAAGCAGCTTTTCTTGCCACCAGACCTTTCTCCATCAATTAGGAATCTGATGCCGTCACTGAACACATTCCTTAAATTGTAGCCATTTGTTGAGTGTTTTTTTTTGGTGTCTAATCCGCATATATATCACCATTGCCCTTGATTTTCTTGACTGTATATCTCTTAAATATCAACATATAGACGTGTGATTTAGTTTATGAAGATTTTTCAATGTCGATAACCTCGATCAGAGAGTAAAAAAGGCGTAAGGTTCACAATGGTGTAAAATTAAAATGGGATATACCGGGCTAGGATTCGAGTTACAGGAACAAGGGCGAAACCAACCACCCAAGAATGGAATCGTCGAGCGAAAACACTTGACAACCTCCTAGAAGCAGCTTCTCTTGCCACCAGACCTTTCTCCATCAATTAGGAATCTGATGCCGTCACTAAACACATTCCTTAAATTGTAGCCATTTGTTGAGTGTTTTTTTGTGACTAATCCGCATATTTATCACCATTGTCCTTGATTTTCTTGGCTGTTTATCTCTTAAATATCAACATATACAAGTGTGATTTAGTTTACGAAGATTTTTCAATGCCGAGAACCTCGATCAGAGAGTAAAAAAGGCGTAAGGTTCACAATGGTGTAAAATTAAAATGGGATATACCGGGCTAGGATTCCAGTTACAGGAACAAGGGCCAAACCAACCACCCAAAAATCGAATCGTCGAGCGAAAACACTTGACAACCTCCAAGAAGCAGCTTTTCTTGCCACCAGACCTTTCTCCATCAATTAGGAATCTGATGCCGTCACTAAACACATTCCTTAAATTGTAGCCATTTGTTGAGTGTTTTTTTTTTGGTGTCTAATCCGCATATATATCACCATTGCCCTTGATTTTCTTGACTGTTTATCTCTTAAATATCAACATATAGACGTGTGATTTAGTTTACGAAGATTTTTCAATGCCGAGAACCTCGATCAGAGAGTAAAAAAGACGTAAGGTTCACAATGGTGTAAAATTAAAAAGGGATATACCAGGCTAGGATTCGAGTTACAGGAACAAGGGCCAAACCAACCACCCAAGAATGGAATCGTCGAGCGAAAACACTTGACAACCTCCTAGAAGCAGCTTTTCTTGCCACCAGACCTTTCTCCATCAATTAGGAATCTGATGCCGTCACTGAACACATTCCTTAAATTGTAGCCATTTGTTGAGTGTTTTTTTTGTGTGTCTAATCCGCATATATATCACCATTGCCCTTGATTTTCTTGACTCTATATCTCTTAAATGTCAACATATACACGTGTGATTTAGTTTACAAAGATTTTTCAATACCGAGAACCTCGATCAGAGAGTAAAAAAGGCGTAAGGTTCTCAATGGAGTAAAATTAAAATGGGATATACCAGGCTAGAATTCGAGTTACAGGAACAAGGGCCAAACCAACCACCCAAGAATGGAATCGTCGAGCGAAAACACTTGACAACCTCCTAGAAGCAGCTTTTCTTGCCACCAGACCTCTCTCCATCAATTAGGAATCTGATGCCGTCACTAAACACATTCCTTAAATTGTAGCCATTTGTTGAGTGTTTTTTTTTGTGTCTAATCCACATATATATCACCATTGCCCTTGATTTTCTTGACTGTATATCTCTTAAATATCAACATATACACGTGTGATTTAGTTTACGAAGATTTTTCAATGCCGAGAACCTCGATCAGAGAGTAAAAAAGGCGTAAGGTTCTCAATGGTGTAAAATTAAAATGGGATATACCGGGCTAGGATTCGAGTTACAGGAAAAAGGGCCAAACCAACCACCCAAGAATGGAATCGTCGAGCGAAAACACTTGACAACCTCCTAGAAGCAACTTTTCTTGCCACCAGACCTTTCTCCATCAATTAGGAATCTGATGCCGTCATAAAACACATTCCTTAAATTGTAGCCATTTGTTGAGTGTTTTTTTTTTGTGTCTCACCCGCATATATATCACCATTGCCCTTGATTTTCTTGACAATATATCTCTTAAATATCATCATATACATGTGTGATTTAGTTTACGAAGATTTTTCAATGCCGAGAACCTCGATCAGAGAGTAAAAAAGGCGTAAGGTTCTCAATGGTGTAAAATTAAAATGGGATATACCGGGCTAGGATTCGAGTTACAGGAACAAGGGCCAAACCAACCACCCAAGAATGGAATCGTCGAGCGAAAACACTTGACAACCTCCTAGAAGCAGCTTTTCTTGCCACCAGACCTTTCTCCATCAATTAGGAATCTGATGCCGTCACTAAACACATTCCTTAAATTGTAGCCATTTGTTGAGTGTTTTTTTTTGTGTCTAATCCGCATATATATCACCATTGCCCTTGATTTTCTTGACAGTATATCTCTTAAATATCAACATATACACGTGTGATTTAGTTTACGAAGATTTTTCAATGCCGAGAACCGCGATCAGAGAGTAAAAAAGGCGTAAGGTTCTCAATGGTGTAAAATTAAAATGGGATATACCGGGCTAGGATTCGAGTTACAGGAAAAAGGGCCAAACCAACGACCCAAGAATGGAATCGTCGAGCGAAAACACTTGACAACCTCCTAGAAGCAGCTTTTCTTGCCACCAGACCTTTCTCCATCAATTAGGAATCTGATGCCGTCACTAAACACATTCCTTAAATTGTAGCCATTTGTTGAGTGTTTTTTTTAGTATCTAATCCGCATATATATCACCATTGCCCTTGATTTTCTTGACTGTATATCTTTTAAATATCAACATATACATGTGTGATTTAGTTTACGAAGATTTTTGAATGCCGAGAACCTCGATCAGAGAGTAAAAAAGGCGTAAGGTTCACAATGGTGTAAAATTAAAATGGGATATACCGGGATAGGATTCAAGTTACAGGAACAAGGGCGAAACCAACCACCCAAGAATGGAATCGTCGAGTGAAAACACTTAACAACCTCCTAGAAGCAGCTTTTCTTGCCACCAGACCTTTCTCCATTAATTAGGAATCTGATGCCGTCACTAAACACATTCCTTAAATTGTAGCCATTTGTTGAGTGTTTTTTTTTGGTGCCTAATCCGCATATATATCACCATTTCCCTTGATTTTCTTGACTGTATATCTCTTAAATATCAACATATACACGTGTGATATAGTTTACGAAGATTTTTCAATGCCGAGAACCTTGATCAGAGAGTAAAAAAGGCGTAAGGTTCTCAATGGAGTAAAATTAAAATGGGATATACCAGGCTAGAATTCGAGTTACAGGAACAAGGGCCAAACCAACCACCCAAGAATGGAATCGTCGAGCGAAAACACTTGACAACCTCCTAGAAGCAGCTTTTCTTGCCACCAGACCTTTCTCCATCAATTAGGAATCTGATGCCGTCACTAAACACATTCCTTAAATTGTAGCCATTTGTTGAGTGTTTTTTTTTGTGTCTAATCTGCATATATATCACCATTGCCCTTGATTTTCTTGACTGTATATCTCTTAAATATCAACATATACACGTGTGATTTAGTTTACGAAGATTTTTCAATGCCGAGAACCTCGATCAGAGAGTAAAAAAGGCGTAAGGTTCTCAATGGTGTAAAATTAAAATAGGATATACCGGGCTAGGATTCGAGTTACAGGAAAAAGGGCCAAACCAACCACCCAAGAATGGAATCGTCGAGCGAAAACACTTGACAACCTCCTAGAAGCAACTTTTCTTGCCACCAGACCTTTCTCCATCAATTAGGAATCTGATGCCGTCATAAAACACAATTCTTAAATTGTAGCCATTTGTCGAGTGTTTTTTTTGGTGTCTCACCCGCATATATATCACCATTGCCCTTGATTTTCTTGACAATATATCTCTTAAATATCATCATATACATGTGTGATTTAGTTTACGAGGATTTTTCAATGCCGAGAACCTCGATCAGAGAGTAAAAAAGGCGTAAGGTTCTCAATGGTGTAAAATTAAAATGGGATACACCGGGCTAGGATTCGAGTTACAGGAACAAGGGCCAAACCAACCACCCAAGAATGGAATCATCGAGTGAAAACACTTAACAACGTCCTAGAAGCAGCTTTTCTTGCCACCAGACCTTTCTCCATTAATTAGGAATCTGATGCCGTCACAAAACACATTCCTTAAATTGTAGCCATTTGTTGAGTGTTTTTTTTTTGTGCCTAATCCGCATATATATCACCATTTCCCTTGATTTTCTTGACTGTATATCTCTTAAATATCAACATATAGACGTGTGATTTAGTTTACGAAGATTTTTCAATGCCGAGAACCTTGATCATAGAGTAAAAAAGGCGTAAGGTTCTCAATGGGGTAAAATTCAAAAGGGATATACCGGGCTAGGATTCGAGTTACAGGAACAAGGGCCAAACCAACCACCCAAGAATGGAATCGTCGAGCGAAAACACTTGACAACCTCCTAGAAGCAGCTTTTCTTGCCACCAGACCTTTCTCCATCAATTAGGAATCTGATGCCGTCACTAAACACATTCCTTAAATTGTAGCCATTTGTTGAGTGTTTTTTTTGTGTCTAATCCGCATATATATCACCATTGCCCTTGATTTTCTTGACAGTATATCTCTTAAATATCAACATATACACGTGTGATTTAGTTTACGAAGATTTTTCAATGCCGAGAACCGCGATCAGAGAGTAAAAAAGGCGTAAGGTTCTCAATGGTGTAAAATTAAAAAGGGATACACCGGGCTAGGATTCGAGTTACAGGAAAAAGGGCCAAACCAACCACCCAAGAATGGAATCGTCGAGCGAAAACACTTGACAACCTCCTAGAAGCAGCTTTTCTTGCCACCAGACCTTTCTCCATCAATTAGGAATCTGATGCCGTCACTAAACACATTCCTTAAATTGTAGCCATTTGTTGAGTGTTTTTTTTTAGTATCTAATCCGCATATATATCACCATTGCCCTTGATTTTCTTGACTGTATATCTTTTAAATATCAACATATACATGTGTGATTTAGTTTACGAAGATTTTTGAATGACGAGAACCTCGATCAGAGAGTAAAAAAGGCGTAAGGTTCACAATGGTGTAAAATTAAAATGGGATATACCGGGATAGGATTCAAGTTACAGGAACAAGGGCGAAACCAACCACCCAAGAATGGAATCGTCGAGTGAAAACACTTAACAACCTCCTAGAAGCAGCTTTTCTTGCCACCAGACCTTTCTCCATTAATTAGGAATCTGATGCCGTCACTAAACACATTCCTTAAATTGTAGCCATTTGTTGAGTGTTTTTTTTTGGTGCCTAATCCGCATATATATCACCATTTCCCTTGATTTTCTTGACTGTATATCTCTTAAATATCAACATATACACGTGTGATATAGTTTACGAAGATTTTTCAATGCCGAGAACCTTGATCAGAGAGTAAAAAAGGCGTAAGGTTCTCAATGGAGTAAAATTAAAATGGGATATACCAGGCTAGAATTCGAGTTACAGGAACAAGGGCCAAACCAACCACCCAAGAATGGAATCGTCGAGCGAAAACACTTGACAACCTCCTAGAAGCAGCTTTTCTTGCCACCAGACCTTTCTCCATCAATTAGGAATCTGATGCCGTCACTAAACACATTCCTTAAATTGTAGCCATTTGTTGAGTGTTTTTTTTTTGTGTCTAATCCGCATATATATCACCATTGCCCTTGATTTTCTTGACTGTATATCTCTTAAATATCAACATATACACGTGTGATTTAGTTTACGAAGATTTTTCAATGCCGAGAACCTCGATCAGAGAGTAAAAAAGGCGTAAGGTTCTCAATGGTGTAAAATTAAAATGGGATATACCGGGCTAGGATTCGAGTTACAGGAAAAAGGGCCAAACCAACCACCCAAGAATGGAATCGTCGAGCGAAAACACTTGACAACCTCCTAGAAGCAACTTTTCTTGCCACCAGACCTTTCTCCATCAATTAGGAATCTGATGCCGTCATAAAACACATTCCTTAAATTGTAGCCATTTGTTGAGTGTTTTTTTTTTGGTGTCTCACCCGCATATATATCACCATTGCCCTTGATTTTCTTGACAATATATCTCTTAAATATCATCATATACATGTGTGATTTAGTTTACGAAGATTTTTCAATGCCGAGAACCTCGATCAGAGAGTAAAAAAGGCGTAAGGTTCTCAATGGTGTAAAATTAAAATGGGATATACCGGGCTAGGATTCGAGTTACAGGAACAAGGGCCAAACCAACCACCCAAGAATGGAATCGTCGAGCAAAAACACTTGACAACCTCCTAGAAGCAGCTTTTCTTGCCACCAGACCTTTCTCCATCAATTAGGAATCTGATGCCGTCACTAAACACATTCCTTAAATTGTAGCCATTTGTTGAGTGTTTTTTTTTTGTGTCTAATCCGCATATATATCACCATTGCCCTTGATTTTCTTGACAGTATATCTCTTAAATATCAACATATACACGTGTGATTTAGTTTACGAAGATTTTTCAATGCCGAGAACCGCGATCAGAGAGTAAAAAAGGCGTAAGGTTCTCAATGGTGTAAAATTAAAATGGGATATACCGGGCTAGGATTCGAGTTACAGGAAAAAGGGCCAAACCAACCACCCAAGAATGGAATCGTCGAGCGAAAACACTTGACAACCTCCTAGAAGCAGCTTTTCTTGCCACCAGTCCTTTCTCCATCAATTAGGAATCTGATGCCGTCACTAAACACATTCCTTAAATTGTAGCCATTTGTTGAGTGTTTTTTTTAGTATCTAATCCGCATATATATCACCATTGCCCTTGATTTTCTTGACTGTATATCTTTTAAATATCAACATATACATGTGTGATTTAGTTTACGAAGATTTTTGAATGCCGAGAACCTCGATCAGAGAGTAAAAAAGGCGTAAGGTTCACAATGGTGTAAAATTAAAATGGGATATACCGGGATAGGATTCAAGTTACAGGAACAAGGGCGAAACCAACCACCCAAGAATGGAATCATCGAGTGAAAACACTTAACAACGTCCTAGAAGCAGCTTTTCTTGCCACCAGACCTTTCTCCATTAATTAGGAATCTGATGCCGTCACAAAACACATTCCTTAAATTGTAGCCATTTGTTGAGTGTTTTTTTTTTGTGCCTAATCCGCATATATATCACCATTTCCCTTGATTTTCTTGACTGTATATCTCTTAAATATCAACATATAGACGTGTGATTTAGTTTACGAAGATTTTTCAATGCCGAGAACCTTGATCATAGAGTAAAAAAGGCGTAAGGTTCTCAATGGGGTAAAATTCAAAAGGGATATACCGGGCTAGGATTCGAGTTACAGGAACAAGGGCCAAACCAACCACCCAAGAATGGAATCGTCGAGCGAAAAAACATGACAACCTCCTAGAAGCAGCTTTTCTTGCCACCAGACTTTTCTCCATCAATTAGAAATCTGATGCCGTCACTAAAAACATTCCTTAAATCGTAGCCATTTGTTGAGTGTTTGTTTTTTGGTATCTAATCCGCATATATATCACCATTGCCCTTGATTTTCTTGACTGTATATCTCTTAAATATCAACATTTACACGTGTGATTTAGTTTACGAAGATTTTTCAATGCCGAGAACCTCGATCAGAGAGTAAAAAAGGCGTAAGGTTCTCAATGGTGTAAAATAAAAATGGGATATTCCGGGCTAGGATTCGAGTTACAGGAACAAGGGCCAAACCAACCACCCAAGAAGGGAATCGTCGAGCGAAAACACTTGACAACCTCCTAGAAACAGCTTTTCTTGCCACCAGATCTTTCTCTATCAATTAGGAATATGATGCCGTCACTAAACACATTCCTTAAATTGTAGCCATTTGTTGAGTGTTTTTTTTTGTGTCTAATCCGCATATATATCACCATTGCGCTTGATTTTCTTGACTGTATATCTCTTAAATGTCAACATATAGACGTGTGATTTAGTTTACGAAGATTTTTCAATGCCGAGAACCTCGATCAGAGAGTAAAAAAGGCTTAAGGTTCACAATGGTGTAAAATTAAAATGGGATATACCGGGCTAGGATTCGAGTTACAGGAACAAGGGCCAAACCAACCACCCAAGAATGGAATCGTCGAGCGAAAACACTTGACAACCTCCAAAAACAGCTTTTCTTGCCACCAGACCTTTCTCCATCAATTAGGAATCTGATGTCGTCACTAAACACATTTCTTAAATTGTAGTCATTTGTTGAGTGTTTTTTTTTTGTGTCTAATCCGCATATATATCACCATTGCCCTTGATTTTCTTGACTGTATATCTCTTAAATATCAACATATACACGTGTGATTAAGTTTACAAAGATTTTTCAATGCCGAGAACCTTGATCAGAGAGTAAAAAAGGCGTAAGGTTCTCAGAGGTTTAAAATTAAAATGGGATATACCGGGTTAAGATTCGAGTTACAGGAACAAGGGCCAAACCAACCACCCAAGAATGGAATCGTCGAGCGAAAACACTTGACAACCTTCAAGAAGCAGCTTTTCTTGCCACCAGACCTTTCTCTGTCAATTAGGAATCTGATGCCGTCACTAAACACATTCCTTAAATTGTAGCCATTTGTTGAGTGTTTTTTTTTTTGTGTCTAATCCGCATATATATCACCATTGCCCTTGATTTTCTTGACTGTATATCTCTTAAATATCAACATATAGACGTGTGATTTAGTTTACGAAGATTTTTCAATGCCGAGAACCTCGATTAGAGAGTAAAAAAGGCGTAAGGTTCTTAATGATGTAAAATTAAAATGGGATATACCAGGCTAGGATTCGAGTTACAGGAACAAGGGCCAAACCAACCACCCAAGAATGTAATCGTCGAGCGAAAACACTTGACAACTTTCTAGAAGCAGCTTTTCTTGCCACCAGACCTTTCTCCATCAATTACGAATCTGATGCCGTCACTAAACACAATTCTTAAATTGTAGCCATTTGTTGAGTGTTTTTTTTTGGTGTCTAATCCGCATATATATCACCATTGCCCTTGATTTTCTTGACAGTATATCTCTTAAATATCAACATATATATGTGTGATTTAGTTTACGAAGATTTTTCAATGCCGAGAACCTCGATCAGAGAGTAAAAAAGGCGTAAGGTTCATAATGGTGTAAAATTAAAATGGGATATACCGGGATAGGATTCGAGTTAGAGGAACAAGGGCGAAACCAACCACCCAAGAATGGAATCGTCGAGCGAAAACACTTGACAACCTCCTAGAAGCAGCTTTTATTGCCACTAGACCTTTCTCCATCAATTAGGAATCTGATGCCGTCACTAAACACATTCCTTAAATTGTAGCCATTTGTTGAGTGTTTTTTTTTGCTGTCTAATCCGCATATATATCACCATTGCCCTTGATTTTCTTGACTGTATATTTCTTAAATATCAACATATAGACGTGTGATTTAGTTTACGAAGATTTTTCAATGCCGAGAACCTCGATCAGAGAGTAAAAAAGGCGTAAGGTTCTCAATGGTGTAAAATTAAAATGGGATATACCGGGCTAGGATTCGAGTTACACGAACAAGGGCCAAACCAACCACCCAAGAATGGAATCGTCGAGCGAAAACACTTGACAACCTTCTAGAAGCAGCTTTTCTTGCCACCAGACCTTTCTCCATCAATTAGGAATATGATGCCGTCACTAAACACATTCCTTAAATTGTAGCCATTTGTTGAGTGTTTTATTTTTGTATCTAATCCGCGTATATATCACCATTGCCCTTGATTTTCTTGACTGTATACCTCTTAAACGTCAACATATACACGTCTGATTTAGTTTACGAAGATTTTTCAATGCCGAGAACCTCGATCAGGGAGTAAAAAATGCTTAAGGTTCACAATGGTGTAAAATTAAAATGGGATATAACGGGCTAGGATTCGAGTTACAGGAACAAGGGCCAAACCACCCACCCATGAATGGAATCGTCGAGCGCAAACACTTGACAACCTCCTAGAAGCAGCTTTTCTTGCCACCAGACCTTTCTCCATCAATTAGGAATCTGATGTCGTCACTAAACACATTTCTTAAATTGTAGCCATTTGTTGAGTGTTTTTTTTGGTGTGTAATCCGCATATATAACACCGTTGCCCTTGATTTTCTTGACTGTATATCTCTTAAATATCAACATATACACGTGTGATTTAGTTTACGAAGATTTTTCAAAGCCGAGAACCTCGATCAGAGAGTAAAAAAGGCGTAAGGTTCACAATGGTGTAAAATTAAAATGGGATATACCGGGCTAGGATTCGAGTTACAGGAACAAGGGCCAAACCAACCACCCAAGAATGGAATCGTCGAGCGAAAACACTTGACAACCTCCTAAAAGCAGCTTTTCTTGCCACCAGACCTTTCTCCATCAATTAGGAATTTGATGTCGTCACTAAACACATTTCTTAAATTGTAGCCATTTGTTGAGTGTTTTTTTTGGTGTCTAATCCGCATATATATCACCATTACCCTTGATTTTCTTGACTTTATACATCTTAAATGTCAACATATACACGTCTGATTTAGTTTACGAAGATTTTTCAATACCGAGAACCTCGATCAGAGAGTAAAAAAGGCGTAAGGTTCTCAGAGGTTTAAAATTAAAATGGGATATACCGGGTTAAGATTCGAGTTACAGGAACAAGGGCCAAACCAACCACCCAAGAATGGAATCGTCGAGCGAAAACACTTGACAACCTTCAAGAAGCAGCTTTTCTTGCCACCAGACCTTTCTCCACCAATTAGGAATCTGATGCCGTCACTAAACACATTCCTTAAATTGTAGCCATTTGTTGAGTGTTTTTTTTTGGAGTTTAATCCGCATATATATCACCATTGCCCTTGATTTTCTTGACTGTATATCTCTTAAATATCAACATATAGACGTGTGATTTAGTTTACGAAGATTTTTCAATGCCGAGAACCTCGATCTGAGAGTAAAAAAGGCGTAAGGTTCACAATGGTGTAAAATTAAAATGGGATATACCGGGCTAGGATTCGAGTTACAGGAACAAGGGCCAAACCAACCACCCAAGAATGGAATCGTCGAGCGAAAACACTTGACAACCTCCTAGATACAGCTTTTCTTGCCACCAGACCTTTCTCCATCAATTAGGAATCTGATTCCGTCGCTAAACACATTCCTTAAATTGTAGCCATTTGTTCAGTGTTTTTTTTTGTGTCTAATCCGCATATTTATCACCATTGTCCTTGATTTTCTTGGCTGTTTATCTCTTAAATATCATCATATACACGTGTGATTTAGTTTACGAAGATTTTTCAATGCCGATAACCTCGATCAGAGAGTAAAAAAGGCGTAAGGTTCACAATGGTGTAAAATTAAAATGGGATATACCGGGCTAGGATTCGAGTTACAGGAACAAGGGCCAAACCAACCACCCAAAAATCGAATCGTCGAGCGAAAACACTTGACAACCTCCAAGAAGCAGCTTTTCTTGCCACCAGACCTTTCTCCATCAATTAGGAATCTGATGCCGTCACTAAACACATTCCTTAAATAGTAGCCATTTGTTGAGTGTTTCTTTTTGGTGTCTAATCCGCATATATATCACCATTGCCCTTGATTTTCTTGACTGTTTATCTCTTAAATATCAACATATAGACGTGTGATTTAGTTTACGAAGATTTTTCAATGCCGAGAACCTCGATCAGAGAGTAAAAAAGGCGTAAGGTTCTTAATGATGTAAAATTAAAATGGGATATACCAGGCTAGGATTCGAGTTACAGGAACAAGGGCCAAACCAACCACCCAAGAATGTAATCGTCGAGCGAAAACACTTGACAACTTTCTAGAAGCAGCTTTTCTTGCCACCAGACCTTTCTCCATCAATTACGAATCTGATGCCGTCACTAAACACAATTCTTAAATTGTAGCCATTTGTTGAGTGTTTTTTTTTGGTGTCTAATCCGCATATATATCACCATTGCCCTTGATTTTCTTGACAGTATATCTCTTAAATATCAACATATATATGTGTGATTTAGTTTACGAAGATTTTTCAATGCCGAGAACCTCGATCAGAGAGTAAAAAAGGCGTAAGGTTCATAATGGTGTAAAATTAAAATGGGATATACCGGGATAGGATTCGAGTTAGAGGAACAAGGGCGAAACCAACCACCCAAGAATGGAATCGTCGAGCGAAAACACTTGACAACCTCCTAGAAGCAGCTTTTATTGCCACTAGACCTTTCTCCATCAATTAGGAATCTGATGCCGTCACTAAACACATTCCTTAAATTGTAGCCATTTGTTGAGTGTTTTTTTTTGCTGTCTAATCCGCATATATATCACCATTGCCCTTGATTTTCTTGACTGTATATTTCTCAAATATCAACATATAGACGTGTGATTTAGTTTACGAAGATTTTTCAATGCTGAGAACCTCGATCAGAGAGTAAAAAAGGCGTAAGGTTCACAATGGTGTAAAATTAAAATGGGATATACCGGGCTAGGATTCGAGTTACAGGAACAAGGGCCAAACCAACCACCCAAGAATGGAATCGTCGAGCGAAAACACTTGACAACCTTCTAGAAGCAGCTTTTCTTGCCACCAGACCTTTCTCCATCAATTAGGAATATGATGCCGTCACTAAACACATTCCTTAAATTGTAGCCATTTGTTGAGTGTTTTATTTTTGTATCTAATCCGCGTATATATCACCATTGCCCTTGATTTTCTTGACTGTATACCTCTTAAACGTCAACATATACACGTCTGATTTAGTTTACGAAGATTTTTCAATGCCGAGAACCTCGATCAGGGAGTAAAAAATGCTTAAGGTTCACAATGGTGTAAAATTAAAATGGGATATAACGGGCTAGGATTCGAGTTACAGGAACAAGGGCCAAACCACCCACCCATGAATGGAATCGTCGAGCGCAAACACTTGACAACCTCCTAGAAGCAGCTTTTCTTGCCACCAGACCTTTCTCCATCAATTAGGAATCTGATGTCGTCACTAAACACATTTCTTAAATTGTAGCCATTTGTTGAGTGTTTTTTTTGGTGTGTAATCCGCATATATAACACCGTTGCCCTTGATTTTCTTGACTGTATATCTCTTAAATATCAACATATACACGTGTGATTTAGTTTACGAAGATTTTTCAAAGCCGAGAACCTCGATCAGAGAGTAAAAAAGGCGTAAGGTTCACAATGGTGTAAAATTAAAATGGGATATACCGGGCTAGGATTCGAGTTACAGGAACAAGGGCCAAACCAACCACCCAAGAATGGAATCGTCGAGCGAAAACACTTGACAACCTCCTAAAAGCAGCTTTTCTTGCCACCAGACCTTTCTCCATCAATTAGGAATTTGATGTCGTCACTAAACACATTTCTTAAATTGTAGCCATTTGTTGAGTGTTTTTTTTGGTGTCTAATCCGCATATATATCACCATTACCCTTGATTTTCTTGACTTTATACATCTTAAATGTCAACATATACACGTCTGATTTAGTTTACGAAGATTTTTCAATACCGAGAACCTCGATCAGAGAGTAAAAAAGGCGTAAGGTTCTCAGAGGTTTAAAATTAAAATGGGATATACCGGGTTAAGATTCGAGTTACAGGAACAAGGGCCAAACCAACCACCCAAGAATGGAATCGTCGAGCGAAAACACTTGACAACCTTCAAGAAGCAGCTTTTCTTGCCACCAGACCTTTCTCCACCAATTAGGAATCTGATGCCGTCACTAAACACATTCCTTAAATTGTAGCCATTTGTTGAGTGTTTTTTTTTGGAGTTTAATCCGCATATATATCACCATTGCCCTTGATTTTCTTGACTGTATATCTCTTAAATATCAACATATAGACGTGTGATTTAGTTTACGAAGATTTTTCAATGCCGAGAACCTCGATCTGAGAGTAAAAAAGGCGTAAGGTTCACAATGGTGTAAAATTAAAATGGGATATACCGGGCTAGGATTCGAGTTACAGGAACAAGGGCCAAACCAACCACCCAAGAATGGAATCGTCGAGCGAAAACACTTGACAACCTCCTAGATACAGCTTTTCTTGCCACCAGACCTTTCTCCATCAATTAGGAATCTGATTCCGTCGCTAAACACATTCCTTAAATTGTAGCCATTTGTTCAGTGTTTTTTTTTGTGTCTAATCCGCATATTTATCACCATTGTCCTTGATTTTCTTGGCTGTTTATCTCTTAAATATCATCATATACACGTGTGATTTAGTTTACGAAGATTTTTCAATGCCGATAACCTCGATCAGAGAGTAAAAAAGGCGTAAGGTTCACAATGGTGTAAAATTAAAATGGGATATACCGGGCTAGGATTCGAGTTACAGGAACAAGGGCCAAACCAACCACCCAAAAATCGAATCGTCGAGCGAAAACACTTGACAACCTCCAAGAAGCAGCTTTTCTTGCCACCAGACCTTTCTCCATCAATTAGGAATCTGATGCCGTCACTAAACACATTCCTTAAATAGTAGCCATTTGTTGAGTGTTTCTTTTTGGTGTCTAATCCGCATATATATCACCATTGCCCTTGATTTTCTTGACTGTTTATCTCTTAAATATCAACATATAGACGTGTGATTTAGTTTACGAAGATTTTTCAATGCCGAGAACCTCGATCAGAGAGTAAAAAAGGCGTAAGGTTCTCAATGGTGTAAAATTAAAATGGGATATACCGGGCTAGGATTCGAGTTACAGGAACAAGGGCCAAACCAACCACCCAAGAATGCAATCGTCGAGCGAAAACACTTGACAACCTCCTAGAAGCAGCTTTTCTTGCCACCAGACCTTTCTTCATCAATTAGGAATCTGATGCCGTCACTAAACACATTCCTTAAATTGTAGCAATTTGTTGAGTGTTTTTTTTTGTGTCTAATCCGCATATATATCACCATTGCCCTTGATTTTCTTGACTGTATATCTCTTAAATGTCAACATATACACGTGTGATTTAGTTTACAAATATTTTTCAATGCCGAGAACCTCGATCAGAGAGTAAAAAAGTCGTAAGGTTCTCAATGGTGTAAAATTAAAATGGGATATACCGGGCTAGAATTCGAGTTACAGGAACAAGGGCCAAACCAACCACCCAAGAATGGAATCGTCGAGCGAAAACACCTGACAACCTCCTAGAAGCAGCTTTTCTTGCCACCAGACCTTTCTCCATCAATTAGGAATATGATGCCGTCACTAAACACATTCCTTAAATTGTAGCCATTTGTTGAGTGTTTTTTTTTGTGTCTAATCCGCATATATATCACCATTGCCCATGATTTTCTTGACTGTATACCTCTTAAATGTCAACATATACACGTCTGATTTAGTTTACGAAGATTTTTCAATGCCAAGAACCTCGATCAGAGAGTAAAAAATGCTTAAGCTTCACAATGGTGTAAAATTAAAATGGGATATACCGGGCTAGGATTCGAGTTACAGGAACAAGGGCCAAACCAACCACCCAAAAATGGAATCGTCGAGCGAAAACACTTGACAATCTCCTAGAAGCAGCTTTTCTTGCCACCAGACCTTTCTCCATCAATTAGGAATCTGATGTCGTCACAAAACACATTTCTTAAATTGTAGCCATTTGTTGAGTGCTTTTTTTTTGGTGTCTAATCCGCATATATATCACCATTGCCCTTGATTTTCTTGACTTTCTATCTCTTAAATATCAACATATACACGTGTGATTTAGTTTACAAAGATTTTTCAATGCCGAGAACCTTGATCAGAAAGTAAAAAAGGCGTAAGGTTCTCAAAGGTGTAAAATTAAAATGGGATATACCGGGTTAAGATTCGAGTTACAGGAACAAGGGCCAAACCAACCACCCAAGAATGGAATCGTCGAGCGAAAACACTTGACAACCTTCAAGAAGCAGCTTTTCTTGCCACCAGAACTTTCTCCATCAATTAGGAATCTGATGCCGTCACTAAACACATTCCTTAAATTGTAGCCATTTGTTGAGTGTTTTTTTTTGGTGTCTAATCCGCATATATATCACCATTGCTCTTGATTTTCTTGACTGTATATCTCTTAAATATCAACATATAGACGTGTGATTTAGTTTACGAAGATTTTTCAATGCCGAGAACCTCGACCAGAGAGTAAAAAAGGCGTAAGGTTCACAATGGTGTAAAATTAAAATGGGGTATACCGGGCTAGGATTCGAGTTACAGGAACAAGGGCCAAACCAACCACCCAAGAATGGAATCGTCGAGCGAAAACACTTGACAACCTCCTAGAAGCAGCTTTTCTTGCCACCAGACCTTTCTCCATCAATTAGGAATCTGATGCCGTCACTAAACACATTCCTTAAATTGTAGCCATTTGTTAAGTGTTTTTTTTTTTGTGTCTAATCCGCATATATATATCACCATTGCCCTTGATTTTCGTGACTGTTTATTTCTTAAATATCAACATATAGACGTGTGATTTAGTTTACGAAGATTTTTCAATGCCGAGAACCTCGATCAGAGAGTAAAAAAGGCGTAAGGTTCTCAATGGTGTAAAATTAAAATGGGATATACCGGGCTAGGATTCGAGTTACAGGAACAAGGGCCAAACCAACCACCCAAGAATGGAATCGTCGAGCGAAAACACTTGACAACCTCCTAGAAGCAGCTTTTCTTACCACCAGACCTTTCTCCATCAATTAGGAATCTGATGCCGTCACTAAACACATTACTTAAATTGTAGCCATTTATTGAGTATTTTTTTTGGTGTCTTATCCGCATATATATCACCATTGCCCTTGATTTTCTTGACTGTATATCTCTTAAATATCAACATATACTCGTGTGATTTAGTTTGTGAAGATTTTTCAATGCCGAGAACCTGGATCAGAGGGTAAAAAAATGCTTAAGGTTCACAATGGTGTAAAATTAAAATGGGATATACCGGGCTAGGATTCGAGTTACAGGAACAAGGGCCAAACCAACCACCCAAAAATGGAATCGTCGAGCGAAAACACTTGACAATCTCCTAGAAGCAGCTTTTCTTGCCACCAGACCTTTCTCCATCAATTAGGAATCTGATGTCGTCACAAAACACATTTCTTAAATTGTAGCCATTTGTTGAGTGTTTTTTTTTTGTATCTAATCCGCATATATATCACCACGGCCCTTGATTTTCATGACTGTATATCTCTTAAATATCAACATACACACGTGTGATTTAGTTTACGAAGATTTTTCAATGCCGAGAACCTCGATCAGAGAGTAAAAAAGGCGTAAGGTTAAGAATGGTGTAAAATTAAAATGGGATATACCGGGCTAGGATTCGAGTTACAGGAACAAGGGCCAAACCAACCACCCAAGAATGGAATCGTCGAGCAAAAACACTTGACAACCCCCTCGAAGCAGCTTTTCTTACCACCAGACCTTTCTCCATCAATTAGAATCTAAATGCCGTCACTAAACACATTCCTTAAATTGTAGCCATTTGTTGAGTGTTTTTTTTTTGGTGTTTAATCCGCATATATATCACCATTGCCCTTGATTTTCTTGACTGTCTATCTTTTAAATATCAACATATACACGTGTGATTTAGTTTACAAAGATTTTTCAATGCCGAGAACCTTGATCAGAGAGTAAAAAAGGCGTAGGGTTCTCAAAGGTGTAAAATTAAAATGGGATATACCGGGTTAAGATTCGAGTTACAGGAACAAGGGCCAAACCAACCACCCAAGAATGGAATCGTCGAGCGAAAACACTTGACAACCTTCAAGAAGCAGCTTTTCTTGCCAGCAGACCTTTCTCCATCAATTAGGAATCTGATGCCGTCACTAAACACATTCCTTAAATTGTAGCCATTTGTTGAGTGTTTTTTTTTTGTGTCTAATCCGCATATATATCACCATTGCCCTTGATTTACTTGACTGTATATCTCTTAAATATCAACACATAGACGTGTGATTTAGTTTACGAAGATTTTTCAATGCCGAGAACCTCGATCAGAGAGTAAAAAAGGCGTAAGGTTCACAATGGTGTAAAATTAAAATGGGATATACCGGGCTAGGATTCGAGTTACAGGAACAAGGGCCAAACCAACCACCCAAGAATGGAATCGTCGAGCGAAAACACTTGACAACCTCCTAGAAGCAGCTTTTCTTGCCACCAGACCTTTCTCCATCAATTAGGAATCTGATGCCGTCACTAAACACATTCCTTAAATTGTAGCCATTTGTTGAGTGTTTTTTTTTGGTTTCTAATCCGCATATATATCACCATTGCCCTTGATTTTCTTGACTGTTTATCTCTTAAATATCAACATATAGACGTGTGATTTAGTTTACGAAGATTTTTCAATGCCGAGAACCTCGATCAGAGAGTAAAAAAGGCGTAAGGTTCTCAATGGTGTAAAATTAAAATGGGATATACCGGGCTAGGATTCGAGTTACAGGAACAAGGGCCAAACCAACCACCCAAGAATGGAATCGTCGAGCGAAAACACTTCATAACCTCCTAGAATCAGCTTTTCTTATCACCAGACCTTTCTCCATCAATTAGGAATCTGATGCCGTCACTGAACACATTCCTTAAATTGTAGCCATTTCTTGAGTGATTTTTTTGTGTCTAATCTGCATATATATCACCATTGCCCTTGATTTTCTTGATTGTATATCTCTTAAATGTCAACATATACACGTGTGATTTAGTTTACAAAGATTTTTCAATGCCGAGAACCTCGATCAGAGAGTAAAAAAGGCGTAAGGTTCTCAATGGTGTAAAATTAAAATGGGATATACCAGGCTAGAATTCGAGTTACAGGAACAAGGGCCAAACCAACCACCCAAGAATGGAATCGTCGAGCGAAAACACTTGACAACCTCCTAGAAGTAGCTTTTCTTGCCACCAGACCTTTCTCCATCAATTAGGAATCTGATGCTGTCACTAAACACATTCCTTAAATTGTAGCCATTTGTTGAGTGTTTTTTTTTGTGTGTCTAATCCGCATATATATCACCATTGCCCTTGATTTTCTTGACTGTATATCTTTTAAATATCAACATATACACGTGTGATTTAGTTTACGAAGATTTTTCAATGCCGAGAACCTCGCCCAGAGAGTAAAAAAGGCGTAAGGTTCTCAATGGTATAAAATTAAAATGGGATATACCGGGCTAGGATTCGAGTTTCAGGAACAAGGGCCAAACCAACCACCCAAGAATGGAATCGTCGAGCGAAAACACTTGACAACCTCCTAGAAGCAGCTTTTCTTGCCACCAGACCTTTCTCCATCAATTAGGAATATGATGCCGTCACTAAACACATTCCTTAAATTGTAGCCATTTGTTGAGTGTTTTTTTTTTGTGTCTAATCCGCATATATATCACCATTGCCCTTGATTTTCTTGACTGTATACCTCTTAAATGTCAACATATACACGACTGATTTAGTTTACGAAGATTTTTCAATGCCGAGAACCTCGATCAGAGAGTAAAAAATGCTTAAGGTTCACAATGGTGTAAAATTAAAATGGGATATACCGGGCTAGGATTCGAGTTACAGGAACAAGGGCCAAACCAACCACCCAAGAATGGAATCGTCGAGCGAAAACACTTGACAACCTCCTAGAAGCAGCTTTTCTTGCCACCAGACCTTTCTCCATCAATTAGGAATCTGATGTCGTCACTAAACACATTTCTTAAATTGTAGCCATTTGTTGAGTGTTTTTTTTTGGTGTCTAATCCGCATATATATATCACCATTGCTCTTGATTTTCTTGACTGTATATCTCTTAAATATCAACATATACACGTGTGATTTAGTTTACAAAGATTTTTCAATGCCGAGAACCTCGATCAGAGAGTAAAAAAGGCGTAAGGTTCTCAATGGTGTAAAATTAAAATGGGATATACCAGGCTAGAATTAGAGTTACAGGAACAAGGGCCAAACCAACCACCCAAGAATGGAATCGTCGAGCGAAAACACTTGATAACCTCCTAGAAGCAGCTTTTCTTATCACCAGACCTTTCTCCATCAATTAAGAATCTGATGCCATCACTGAACACATTCCTTAAATTGTAGCCATTTCTTGAGTGTTTTTTTTGTGTCTAATCCGCATATATATCACCATTGCCCTTGATTTTCTTGATTGTATATCTCTTAAATGTCAACATATACACGTGTGATTTAGTTTACAAAGATTTTTCAATGCCGAGAACCTCGATCAGAGAGTAAAAAAGGCGTAAGGTTCTCAATGGTGTAAAATCAAAATGGGATATACCAGGCTAGAATTCGAGTTACAGGAACAAGGGCCAAACCAACCACCCAAGAATGGAATCGTCGAGCGAAAACACTTGACAACCTCCTAGAAGCAGCTTTTCTTGCCACCAGACCTTTCTCCATCAATAAGGAATCTGATGCCGTCACTAAACACATTCCTTAAATTGTAGCCATTTGTTGAGTGTTTTTTTTTGGTGTCTAATCCGCATATATATCACCATTGCCCTTGATTTTCTTGACTGCATATCTCTCAAATATCAACATATAGACGTGTGATTTAGTTTACGAATATTTTTCAATGCCGAGAACCTCGATCAGAGAGTAAAAAAGGCGTAAGGTTCACAATGGTGTAAAATTAAAATGGGATATACCGGGCTAGGATTCGAGTTACAGGAACAAGGGCCAAACCAACCACCCAAAAATGGAATCGTCGAGCGAAAACACTTGACAACCTCCTAGAAGCAGCTTTTCTTGCCACCAGACCTTTCTCCATCAATTAGGAATCTGATGCAGTCACTAAACACATTCCTTAAATTGTAGCCATTTGTTGAGTGTTTTTTTTGTGTCTAATCCGCATATATATCACCATTGCCCTTGATTTTCTTGACTGTATATCTCTTAAATATCAACATATACACGTGTGATTTAGTTTACGAAGATTTTTCAATGCCGAGAACCTCGATCAGAGAGTAAAAAAGGCGTAAGGTTCTCAATGGTATAAAATTAAAATGGGATATACCGGGCTAGGATTCGAGTTACAGGAACAAGGGCCAAACAAACCACCCAAGAATGGAATCGTCGAGCGAAAACACTTGACAACCTCCAAGAAGCAGCTTTTCTTGCCACCAGACCTTTCTCCATCAATTAGGAATATGATGCCGTCACTAAACACATTCCTTAAATTGTAGCCATTTGTTGAGTGTTTTTTTTTGTGTCTAATCCGCATATATATCACCATTACCCTTGATTTTCTTGACTGTATACCTCTTAAATGTCAACATATACACGTCTGATTTAGTTTACGAAGATTTTTCAATGCCGAGAACCTCGATCAGAGAGTAAAAAATGCTTAAGGTTCACAACGGTGTAAAATTAAAATGGGATATACTGGCTAGGATTCGAGTTACAGGAACAAGGGCCAAACCAACCACCCAAGAATGGAATCGTCGAGCGAAAACACTTGACAACCTCCTAGAAGCAGCTTTTCTTGCCACCAGACCTTTCTCCATCAATTAGGAATCTGATGTCGTCACTAAACACATTTCTTAAATTGTAGCCATTTGTTGAGTGTTTTTTTTGGTGTCTAATCCACATATACATATCACCATTGCCTTTGATTTTCTTGACTGTATATCTCTTAAATATCAACATATACACGTCTGATTTAGTTTACAAAGATTTTTCAATGCCGAGAACCTCGATCAGAGAGTAAAAAAGGCGTAAGGTTCACAATGGTGTAAAATTAAAATGGGATATACCAGGCTAGGATTCGAGTTACAGGAACAAGGGCCAAACCAACCACCCAAGAATGGAATCTTCTAGCGAAAACACTTGACAACCTCCTAGAAGCAGCTTTTCTTGCCACCAGACCTTTCTCCATCAATAAGGAATCTGATGCCGTCACTAAACACATTCCTTAAATTGTAGCCATTTGTTGAGTGTTTTTTTTTGTGTCTAATTCGCATATATATCACCATTGTCCTTGATTTTCTAGGCTGTTTATCTCTTAAATATCAACATATACACGTGTGATTTAGTTTACGAAGATTTTTCAATGCCGAGAACCTCGATCAGAGAGTAAAAAAAGGCGTATGGTTCACATGGTGTAAAATTAAAATGGGATATAAGGGGCTAGGATTCGAGTTACAGGAACAAGGGCCAAACCAACCACCCAAAAATCGAATCGTCGGGCGAAAACACTTGACAACCTCCAAGAAGTAGCTTTTCTTGCCACCAGACCTTTCTCCATCAATTAGGAATCTGATGCCGTCACTAAACACATTCCTTAAATTGTAGCCATTTGTTGAGTGTTTTTTTTGTGTCTAATCCGCATATATATCACCATTGCCCTTGATTTTCTTGACTGTATATCTCTTAAATATCAACATATACACGTGTGATTTAGTTTACGAAGATTTTTCAATGCCGAGAACCTCGATCAGAGAGTAAAAAAGGCGTAAGGTTCTCAATGGTCTAAAATTAAAATGGGATATACCGGGTTAAGATTCGAGTTACAGGAACAAGGGCCAAACCAACCACCCAAGAATGGAATCGTCGAGCGAAAACACTTGACAACCTCCAAGAAGCACCATCAATTAGGAATTTGATGCCGTCACTAAACACATTCCTTAAATTGTAGCCATTTGTTGAGTGTTTTTTTTTGTGGTGTCTAATCCGCATATATATCACCATTGCCTTTGATTTTCTTGACTGCATATCTCTTAAATATCAACATATAGACGTGTGATTTAGTTTACGAAGATTTTTAAATGCCGAGAACCTCGATCAGAGAGTAAAAAAGGCGTAAGGTTCTCAATGGTCTAAAATTAAAATGGGATATACCGGGTTAAGATTCGAGTTACAGGAACTAGGGCCAAACCAACCACCCAAGAATGGAATCGTCGAGCGAAAACACTTGACAACCTCCAAGAAGCAGCTTTTCTTGCCACCAGACCTTTCTCCATCAATTAGGAATCTGATGCCGTCACTAAACACATTCCTTAAACTGTAGCCATTTGTTGAGTGTTTTTTTTTGGTGTCTAATCCGCATATATATCACCATTGCCCTTGATTTTCTTGACTGTTTATCTCTTAAATATCAACATATAGACGTGTGATTTAGTTTACGATGATTTTTCAATGCCGAGAACCTCGATCAGAGAGTAAAAAAGGCGTAAGGTTCACAATGGTGTAAAATTAAAATGGGATATACCGGGCTAGGATTCGAGTTACAGGAACAAGGGCCAAACCAACCACCCAAAAATCGAATCGTCGAGCGAAAACACTTGACAACCTCCAAGAAGCAGCTTTTCTTGCCACCAGACCTTTCTCCATCAATTAGGAATCTGATGCCGTCACTAAACACATTCCTTAAATTGTAGCCATTTGTTGAGTGTTTTTTTTTTGGTGTCTAATCCGCAACTATATCACCATTGCCCTTGATTTTCTTGACTGTTTATCTCTTTAATATCAACATATAGACGTGTGATTTAGTTTACGAAGATTTTTCAATGCCGAGAACCTCGATAAGAGAGTAAAAAAGGCGTAAGGTTCTCAATGGTGTAAAATTTAAATGGGATATACCGGGCTAGGATTCGAGTTACAGGAACAAGGGCCAAACCAACCACCCAAAAATGGAATCGTCGAGCGAAAACACTTGACAACCTCCTAGAAGCTGCTTTTCTTGCCACCAGACCTTTCTCCATCAATTAGGAATCTGATGCCGTCACTAAACACATTCCTTAAATTGTAGCCATTTGTTGAGTGTTATTTTTTTGTGTCTAATCCGCATATATATCACCATTGCCCTTGATTTTCTTGACTATATATCTCTTAAATATCCACATATACACGTGTAATTTAGTTTACGAAGATTTTTCAATGTCGAGAACCTCGATCAGAGAGTAAAAAAGGCGTAAGGTTCACAATGGTGTAAAATTAAAATGGGATATACCGGGCTAGGATTCGAGTTACAGGAAAAAGGGCCAAACCAACCACCCAAGAATGGAATCGTCGAGCGAAAACACTTGACAACCTCCTAGAAGCAGCTTTTCTTGCCAACAGACCTTTCTCCATCAATTAGGAATCTGATGCCGTCACTAAACACATTCCTTAAATTGTAGCCATTTGTTGAGTGTTTTTTTTTTTGTTTCTAATCCGCATATATATCACCATTGCCCTTGATTTTCTTGACTGTATATCTCTTAAATATCAACATATACACGTGTGATTTAGTTTTCGAAGATTTTTCAATGCCGAGAACCTCGATCAGAGATTAAAAAAGGCGTAAGGTTCACAATGGTGTAAAATTAAAATGGGATATACCGGGCTAGGATTCGAGTTAGAGGAACAAGGGCCAAACCAA
The DNA here is from genome assembly GCA_030545235.1 of Helianthus tuberosus. Classification (NCBI taxonomy): domain Eukaryota; kingdom Viridiplantae; phylum Streptophyta; class Magnoliopsida; order Asterales; family Asteraceae; genus Helianthus; species Helianthus tuberosus. The sequence continues at coordinate 178,308,917 of CM060450.1, forward strand.
CCACCCAAGAATGGAATCGTCGAGCGAAAACACTTAACAACCTCCAAGAAGCAGCTTTTCTTGCCACCAGACCTTTCTCCATCAATTAGGAATCTGATGTCGTCACTAAACACATTCCTTAAATTGTAGCCATTTGTTGAGTGTTTTTTTTGGTGTCTAATCCGCATATATATCACCATTGCCCTTGATTTTCTTGACTGTATATCTCTCAAATATCAACATATAGACGTGTGATTTAGTTTACGAAGATTTTTCAATGCTGAGAACCTCGATCAGAGAGTAAAAAAGGCGTAAGGTTCACAATGGTGTAAAATTAAAATGGGATATACCGGGCTAGGATTCGAGTTACAGGAACAAGGGCCAAACCAACCACCCAAAAATGGAATTGTCGAGCGAAAACACTTGACAACCTCCTATAAGCAGCTTTTCTTGCCACCAGACCTTTCTCCATCAATTAGGAATCTGATGCCGTCACTAAACACATTCCTTAAATTGTAGCCATTTGTTGAGTGTTTTTTTTTTGTGTCTAATCCGCATATATATCACCATGGCCCTTGATTTTCTTCACTGTATATCTCTAAAATATCAATATATACACGTGTGATTTAGTTTACGAAGATTTTTCAATGCCGAGAACCTCGATCAGAGAGTAAAAAAGGCGTAAGGTTCACAATGGTGTAAAATTAAAATGCGATATACCGGGCTAGGATTCGAGTTATAGGAACAAGGGCCAAACCAACCACCCAAGAATGGAATCGTCGAGCGAAAACACTTGACAACCTCCTAGAAGCAGCTTTTGTTGCCACCAGACCTTTCTCCATCAATTAGGAATCTGATGCCGTCACTAAACACATTCCTTAAATTGTAGCCATTTGTTGTGTGTTTTTTTTTTGTTTCTAATCCGCATATATATCACCATTGCCCTTGATTTTCTTGACTGTATATCTCTTAAATATCAACATATACACGTGTGATTTAGTTTACGAAGATTTTTCAATGCCGAGAACCTCGATCAGAGATTAAAAAAGGCGTAAGGTTCACAATGGTGTAAAATTAAAATGGGATATACCGGGCTAGGATTCCAGTAACAGGAACAAGGGCCAAACCAACCACCCAAGAATGGAATCGTCGAGCGAAAACACTTAACAACCTCCAAGAAGCATCTTTTCTTGCCACCAGACCTTTCTTCATCAATTAGGAATCTGATGCCGTCACTAAACACATTCCTTAAATTGTAGCCATTTGTTGAGTGTTTTTTTTGGTGTCTAATCTGCATATATATCACCATTGCCCTTGATTTTCTTGACAGTACATCTCTTAAATATCAACATATACACGTGTGATTTAGTTTACGAAGATTTTTCAATGCCGAGAACCTCGATCAGAGAGTAAAAAAGGCGTAAGGTTCTCAATGGTGTAAAATTAAAATGGGATATCCCAGGCTAGGATTCGAGTTATAGGAACAAGGGCCAAACCAACCACCCAAGAATGGAATCGTCGAGCGAAAACACTTGACAACCTCCTAGAAGCAGCTTTTCTGGCCACCAGACCTTTCTCCATCAATTAGGAATCAGATGCCGTCACTAAACACATTCCTTAAATTGTAGCCATTTGTTGAGTGTGTTTTTTGGTGTCTAATCCGCATATATATCACCATTGCCCTTGATTTTCTTGACTGTATATCTCTTAAATGTCAACATATACACGTGTGATTTAGTTTACGAAGATTTTTCAATGCCGAGAACCTCGATCAGAGAGTAAAAAAGGCGTAAGGTTCATAATGGTGTAAAATTAAAATGGGAAATACCAGGCTAGGATTCGAGTTACAGGAACAAGGGCGAAACCAACCACCCAAGAATGGAATCGTCGAGCGAAAACACTTGACAACCTCGTAGAAGCAGCTTTTCTGGCCACCAGACATTTCTCCATCAATTAGGAATCAGATGCCGTCACTAAACACATTCCTTAAATTGTAGCCATTTGTTGAGTGTTTTTTTTGGTGTCTAATCCGCATATATATCACCATTGCGCTTGATTTTCTTGACTGTATATCTCTTAAATGTCAACTTATACACGTGTAATTTAGTTTACGAAGATTTTTCAATGCCGAGAACCTCGATCAGAGAGTAAAAACGGCGTAAGGTTCACAATGGTGTAAAATGAAAATTGGAAATACCAAGCTAGGATTCGAGTTACAGGAACAAGGGCGAAACCAACCACCCAAGAATGGAATCATCAAGCGAAAACACTTGACAACCTCCTAGAAGCAGCTTTTCTTGCCAACAGACCTTTCTCCATCAATTAGGAATCTGATGCCGTCACTAAACACATTCCTTAAATTGTACCCATTTGTTGAGTGTTTTTTTTTTGCTGTCTAATCCACATATATATCACCATTGCCCTTGATTTTCTTGACTGTATATCTCTTAAATATCAACATATACACGTGTGATTTAGTTTACGAAGATTTTTCAATGCCGAGAACCTTGATCAGAGAGTAAAAAAGGCGTAAGGTTCTCAATGGGGTAAAATTAAAATGGGATATACCGGGCTAGGATTCGAGTTACCGGAACAAGGGCCAAACCAACCACCCAAGAATGGAATCGTCGAGCAAAAAAACATGACAACCTCCTAGAAGCAGCGTTTCTTGCCACCAGACCATTCTCAATCAATTAGGAATCTGATGTCGTCAATAAACACATTCCTTAAATCGTAGCCATTTGTTGAGTGTTTTTTTTTTTTGGTATCTAATCCGCATATATATCACCATTACCCTTGATTTTCTTGACTGTATATCTCTTAAATATCAACATATACACGTGTGATTTAGTTTACGAAGATTTTTCAATGCCGAGAACCTCGATCAGAGAGTAAAAAAGGCGTAAGGTTCTCAATGGTGTAAAATTAAAATGGGATATACAGGGCTAGGATTCGAGTTACAGGAAGAAGGGCCAAACCAACCACCCAAGAATGGAATCATCGAGCGAAAACACTTGACAACCTCCTAGAAGCAGCTTTTCTTGCCACCAGACCTTTCTCAATCAATTAGGAATATGATGCCGTCACTAAACACATTCCTTTAATTGTACCCATTTGTTGAGTGTTTTTTTTTGTGTCTAATCCGCATATATATCCCCGTTGCCCTTGATTTTCTTGATAGTATATCTCTTAAATATCAACATATACACGTGTGATTTATTTTACGAAGATTTTTCAATGCCGAGAACCTCGATTAGAGAGTAAAAAAGGCGTAAGGTTCTCAATGGTGTAAATTACAATGGGATATACCGGGCTAGGATTCGAGTTACAGGAACAAGGGCCAAACCGACCACCCAAGAATGGAATCGTCGAGCGAAAACACTTGACAACCTCCTAGAAGCAGCTTTTCTTGCCACCAGACATTTCTCCATCAATTAGGAATCTGATGCCGTCACTAAACACATTCCTTAAATTGTAGCCATTTGTTGAGTGTTTTTTTTTTGTGTCTAATCCGCATATATATCACCATTGTCCTTGATTTTCACGACAGTATATCTCTTAAATATCAACATATACACGTGTGATTTAGTTTACGAAGATTTTTCAATGCCGAGAACCTCGATCAGAGATTAAAAAAGGCGTAAAGTTCTCAATGGTGTAAAATTAAAATGGGATATACCAGGCTAGGATTCGAGTTACAGGAACATGGGCCAAACCAACCACCCAAGAATGGAATCGTCGAGTGAAAACACTTGACAACCTCTTACAAGCAGCTTTTCTGGCCACCAGACCTTTCTCCATCAATTAGGAATCTTATGCCATCACTAAACACATTCCTTAAATTGTCGCCATTTGTTGAGTGTTTTTTTTGGTGTCTAATCCGCATATATATCACCATTGCCCTTGATTTTCTTGACTATATATATCTCTTAAATATCAACATATAGACGTGTGATTTAGTTTACGAAGATTTTTCAATCCCGAGAACCTCGATCAGAGAGTAAAAAAGGCGTAAGGTTCACAATGGTGTAAAATTAAAATGGGATATACCGGGCTAGGATTCGAGTTACAGGAACAAGGGCCAAACCAACCACCAAAGAATGGAATCGTCGAACGAAAACACTTGACAACCTCCTAGAAGCAGCTTTTCTGGCCACCAGACCTTTCTCCATCAATTAGTAATCTGATGCCGTCACTAAACACATTCCTTAAATTGTAGCCATTTGTTGAGTGTTTTTTTTTGGAGTCTAATCCACATATATATCATCACCATTGTCCTTGATTTTCTTGGCGGTTTATCTCTTAAATATCAACATATACACGTGTGATTTTGTTTAAGAAGAGTTTTCAATGCCGAGAACCTCGATCAGAGAGTAAAAAAGGCGTAAGGTTCTCAATGGTGTAAAATTAAAATGGGATATACCAGGCTAGGATTCGAGTTACAGGAACAAGGGCCAAAGCAACCACCCAAGAATGGAATCGTCGAGCGAAAACACTTGACATCCTCCTAGAAGCAGCTTTTTTGGCCACCAGACCTTTCTCCATCAATTAGGAATCTAATGCCGTCACTTAACACATTCCTTAAATTGTAGCCATTTGTTGGGTGTTTTTTTTTGTTGTCTAATCCGCATATATATCACCATTGTCCTTGATTTTCTTGACTGTATATCTCTTAAATGTCAACATATACACGTATGATTTAGTTTACGAAGATTTTTCAATGCCGAGAACCTCGATCAGAGAGTAAAAAAGGCGTAAGGTTCTCAATGGTGTAAAATTAAAATGGGATATACCAGGCTAGGATTCGAGTTACAGGAACATGGGCCAAACCAACCACCCAAGAATGGAATCGTCGAGCGAAAACACATGACAACCTCCAAGAAGCAGATTTTCTTGCCACCAGACCTTTCTCCATCAATTAGGAGTCTGATGCCGTCACTAAACACATCCTTAAATTGTAGCCATTTGTTGAGTGTTTTTTTTGGTGTCTAATCCCAATATATATCACCATTGTCCTTGATTTTCTTGGCTGTTTATCTCTTAAATATCAACATATACACGTGTGATTTAGTTTACGAAGATTTTTCAATGCCGAGAACCTCGATCAGAGAGTAAAAAAGGCGTATGGTTCTCAATGGTGTAAAATTAAAATGGGATATACCAGGCTAGGATTCGAGTTACAGGAAAAAGGGCCAAACCAACCACCAAAGAATGGAATCGTCGAGCGAAAACACTTGACAACCTCCTAGAAGCAGCTTTTCTGGCCACCAGACCTTTCTCCATCAATTAGGAATCTGATGCCGTCACTAAACACATTCCTTAAATTGTAGCCATTTGTTGATTGTTTTTTTTTTGTGTCTAATCCACATATATATCATCACCATTGTCCTTGATTTTCTTGGCTGTTTATCTCTTAAATATCAACATATACACGTGTGATTTAGTTTACGAAGACTTTTCAATGCCGAGAACCTCGATCAGAGAGTAAAAAAGGCGTAAGGTTCTCAATGGTGTAAAATTAAAATGGGATATACTAGGCTAGGATTCGAGTTACAGGAGCAAGGGCCAAACCAACCACCCAAGAATGGAATCGTCGAGCGAAAACACTTGACAACCTCCTAGAAGCAGCTTTTCTGGCCACCAGACCTTTCTCCATCAATTAGGAATCTGATGCCGTCGCTAAACACATTCCTTAAATTGTAGCCATTTGTTGATTGTTTTTTTTTTTTTGGTGTCTAATCCACATATATATCATCACCATTGTCCTTGATTTTCTTGGCTGTTTATCTCTTAAATATCAACATATACACGTGTGATTTAGTTTACGAAGACTTTTCAATGCCGAGAACCTCGATCAGAGAGTAAAAAAGGCGTAAGGTTCTCAATGGTGTAAAATTAAAATGGGATATACCAGGCTAGGATTCGAGTTACAGGAACAAGGGCCAAACCAACCACCCAAGAATGGAATCGTCGAGCGAAAACACTTGACAACCTCCTAGAAGCAGATTTTCTGGCCACCAGACCTTTCTCCATCAATTAGGAATCTGATGTCGTCACTAAACACATTCCTTAAATTGTAGCCATTTGTTGAGTGTTTTTTTTTTGTTGTCTAATCCGCATATATATCACCATTTCCCTTGATTTTCTTGACTGTATATCTCTTAAATGTCAACATATACACGTATGATTTAGTTTACGAAGATTTTTCAATGCCGAGTACCTCGATCAGAGAGTAAAAAAGGCGTAGGGTTCACAATGGTGTAAAATTAAAATGGGATATACCGGGCTAGGATTCGAGTTACAGTAACAAGGGCGAAACCAACCACCCAAGAATGGAATCATCGAGCGAAAACACTTGACAACCTCCTAGAAGCAGCTTTTCTTGCCACCAGACCTTTCTCCATCAATTAGGAATATGATGCCGTCACTAAACACATTCCTTTAATTGTACCCATTTGTTGAGTGTTTTTTTTTGGTGTCTAATCCGCATATATATATCACCGTTGCCCTTGATTTTCTTGATAGTATATCTCTTAAATATCAACATATACACGTGTGATTTAGTTTACGAAGATTTTTCAATGCCGAGAACCTCGATTAGAGAGTAAAAAAGGCGTAAGGTTCTCAATGGTGTAAATTACAATGGGATATACCGGGCTAGGATTCGAGTTACAGGAACAAGGGCCAAACCGACCACCCAAGAATGGAATCGTCGAGCGAAAACACTTGACAACCTCCTAGAAGCAGCTTTTCTTGCCACCAGACCTTTCTCCATCAATTAGGAATCTGATGCCGTCACTAAACACATTCCTTAAATTGTAGCCATTTGTTGAGTGTTTTTTTTTTGTGTCTAATCCGCATATATATCACCATTGTCCTTGATTTTCACGACAGTATATCTCTTAAATATCAACATATACACGTGTGATTTAGTTTACGAAGATTTTTCAATGCCGAGAACCTTGATCAGAGATTAAAAAAGGCGTAAAGTTCTCAATGGTGTAAAATTAAAATGGGATATACCAGGCTAGGATTCGAGTTACAGGAACATGGGCCAAACCAACAACCCAAGAATGGAATCGTCGAGCGAAAACACTTGACAACCTCCTACAAGCAGCTTTTCTTGCCAGTAGACCTTTCTCCATCAATTAGGAATCTGATACCGTCACTACACACATTCCTTAAATTGTACCCATTTGTTGAGTGTTTTTTTTTGGTGTCTAATCCGCATATATGTCACCATTGCCCTTGATTTTCTTGACTGTATATCTCTTAAATATCAACATATACACGTGTGATTTAGTTTACGAAGATTTTTCAATGCCGGGAACCTTGATCAGAGAGTAAAAAAGCCGTAAGGTTCTCAATGGGGTAAAATTAAAATGGGATATACCGGGCTAGGATTCGAGTTACAGGAACAAGGGCCAAACCAACCACCCAAGAATCGAATCGTCGAGCGAAAAAACATGACAAGCTCCGAGAAGCAGCTTTTCTTGCCACCAGACCTTTCTCCATCAATTAGGAATCTGATGTCGTCACTAAACACATTCCTTAAATCGTAGCCATTTGTTGAGTGTTTTTTTTTGTATCTAATCCGCATATATATCACCATTGCCCATGATTTTCTTGACTGTATATCTCTTAAATATCAATATATACACGTGTGATTTAGTTTACGAATATTTTTCAATGCCGAGAACCTCGATCAGAGAGTAAAAAAGGTGTAAGGTTCTCAATGGTGTAAAATTAAAATGGGATATACCGGGCTAGGATTCGAGTTACAGGAACAAGGGCCAAACCAACCACTCAAGAATGGAATCCTCGAGCGAAACACTTGACAAACTCCTAGAAGCAGCTTTTCTTGCCACCAGACCTTTCTCCATCAATTAGGAATATGATGCCGTCACTAAACACATTCCTTAAATTGTAGCCATTTGTTGAGTGTTTTTTTTTTGGTGTCTAATCCGCATATATATCACCATTGCCCTTGATTTTCTTGACTGTATACCTCTTAAATGTCAACATATACACGTGTAATTTAGTTTACGAAGATTTTTCAATGCCGAGAACCTCGATCAGAGAGTAAAAAAGGCTTAAGGTTCACAATGGTGTAAAATTAAAATGGGATATACCGGGCTAGGATTCGAGTTACAGGAACAAGGGCCAAACCAACCACCCAAGAATGGAATCGTCGAGCGCAAACACTTCACAACCTCCTAGAAGCAGCTTTTCTTGCCACCAGACCTTTCTCCATCAATTAGGAATCTGATGCCGTCACTAAACACATTCCTTAAATTGTAGCCATTTGTTGAGTGTTTTTTTTTGTGTCTAATCCGTATATATATCACCATTGCCCTTGATTTTATTGGCTCTTTATCTCTTAAATATCAACATATACACGTGTGATTTACTTTACGAAGATTTTTCATTGCCGAGAACCTCGATCAGAGAGTAAAAAAGGCGTAAGGTTCACAATGGTGTAAAATTAAAATGGGATATAACGGGCTAGAATTCGAGTTACAGGAACAAGGGCCAAACCAACCACCCAAGAATGGAATCGTCGAGCGAAAACACTTGACAACCTCCAAGAAGCAGCTTTTTCTTGCCACCAGACCTTTCTCCATCAATTCGGAATCTGATGCCGTCACTAAACTCATTCCTTAAATTGTAGCCATTTGTTGAGTGTTTTTTTTGTGTCTAATCCGCATATATATCACCGTTGCCCTTGATTTTCTTGACTGTATATCTCTTAAATATCAACATATACACGTGTGATTTAGTTTACGAAGATTTTTCAATGCCGAGAACCTCGATCAGAGAGTAAAAAAGTCGTAAGGTTCTCAAAGGTGTAAAATTAAAATTGGATATACCGGGTTAAGATTCGAGTTACAGGAACAAGGGCCAAACCAACCACCCAAGAATGGAATCGTCGAGCGAAAACACTTGACAACCTCCTAGAAGCAGCTTTTCTTGCCACCGGACCATTCTCCATCAATTAGGAATATGATGACGTCACTAAACACATTCCTTAAATTGTAGCCATTTGTTGAGTGTTTTGTTTTGGTGTCTAATCCGCATATATATCACCATTGCCCTTGATTTTCTTGACTGTATATCTCTTAAATGTCAATATATACACGTGTGATTTAGTTTACGAATATTTTTCAATGCCGAGAACGTCGATCATAGAGTAAAAAAGGCGTAAGGTTCTCAATGGTGTAAAATTAAAATGGGATATACCGGGCTAAGAATCGAGTTACAGGAACAAGGGCCACACCAACCACCCATGAATGGAATCATCGAGCGAAAAACTTGACAACCTCCTAGAAGCAGCTTTTCTTGCCACCAGACCTTTCTCCATCAATTTGGAATCTGATGCCGTCACTAAACACATTCCTTAAATTGTAGCCATTTGTTGAGTGTTTTCTTTTTCGTGTCTAATCCGCATATATATCACCATTGCCCTTGATTTTCTTGACAGTATATCTCTTAAATGTCAACATATACACGTGTGGTTTAGTTTACGAAGATTTTTCATTGCCGAGAACCTCGATCAGAGAGTAAAAAAGGCGTAAGGTTCACAATGGTGTAAAATTAAAATGGGATATACCGGGCTAGGATTCGAGTTACAGGAAAAAGGACCAAACCAACCACCCAAGAATGGAATCGTCGAGCGAAAACATTTGACAACCTCCTTGAAGCAGCTTTTATTTCCACCAGACCTTTCTCTATCAATTAGGAATCTGATGCCGCCACTAAACACATTCCTTAAATTGTAGCCATTTGTTGAGTGTTTTTTTTGGTGTCTAATCCGCATATATATCACCATTGCCCTTGATTTTCTTCACTGTATATCTCTTAAATGTCAACATATACACGTGTGATTTAGTTTACGAAGATTTTTCAATGCCGAGAAGCTCGATCAGAGAGTAAAAAAGGCGTAAGGTTCTCAATGGTGTAAAATTAAAATGGGATAAAAAGGGCTAGGATTCGAGTTACAGGAACAAGGGCCAAACCAACCACCCAAGAATGGAATCATCGCGCGAAAACACTTGAAAACCTCCTAGAAGTAGCTTTTCTTACCACCAGACCTTTCTCCATCAATTAGGAATCTGATGCCGTCACTAAACACATTCCTTAAATTGTAGCCATTTGTTGAGTTTTTTTTTGGTGTCTAATCCGCATATATATCACCATTGCCCTTGATTTTCTTGACTGTATATCTCTTAAATATCAACATATACACGTGTGATTTAGTTTACGAAGATGTTTCAATGCCGAGAACCTCGATCAGAGAGTAAAAAAGGCGTAAAGTTCACAATGGTGTAAAATTAAAATGGGATATACCGGGATAGGATTCGAGTTACAGGAACAAGGGCCAAACCAACCACCCAAGAATGGAATCGTCGAGCGAAAACACTTGACAACCTCTTAGAAGCAGCTTTTCTTACCACCAGACCTTTCTCCATCAATTAGGATTCTGATGCCGTCACTAAGCACATTCCTTAAATTGTAGCCATTTGTTGAGTGTTTTTTTTTTGTGTCTAATCTGCGTATATATCACCATTGCCCTTGATTTTCTTGGCTGTTTATCTTTTAAATATCAACATATACACGTGTGATTTAGTTTACGAAGATTTTTCAATGCCGAGAACCTCGATCAGAGAGTAAAAAAGGCGTAAAGTTCACAATGGTGTAAAATTAAAATGGGATATACCGGGCTAGGAATCGAGTTACAGGAACAAGGGCCAAACCAACTACCCAAGAATCGAATCGTCGAGCGAAAACACTTGATAACCTCCAAGGAGCAGCTTTTCTTGCAACCAGACCTTTCTCCATCAATTAGGAATCTGATGCCGTCACTAAACACATTCCTTAAATTGTATCCATTTGTTGAGTGTTTTTTTTTTGTGTCTAATCCGCATATATATCACCATTGCCATTGATTTTCTTGACTGTATATCTCTTAAATGTCAACATATACACGTGTGATTTAGTTTACTGAGATTTTTCAATGCCGAGAACCTCGATGAGAGAGTAAAAAAGGCGTAAGGTTCTCAATGGTGTAAAATTAAAATGGGATATACCGGGCTAAGATTCGAGTTACAGGAACAAGGGCCAAACTAACCACCCAAGAATGGAATCGTCGAGTGAAACACTTGACAACCTCCTAGAAGCAGCTTTTCTTGCCACCAGACCTTTCTCCATCAATTAGGAATCTGATGCCGTCACTAAACACATTCCTTAAATTGTAGCCATTTGTTGAGTGTTTTTTTTTTTGGTGTCTAATCCTCATATATATCACCATTGCCCTTGATTTTCTTGACTGTATATGTCTTAAATATCAACATATACACGTGTGATTTAGTTTACGAAGATTTTTCAATGCCGAGAACCTTGATCAGAGAGTAATAAAGGCGTAAGGTTCTCAAAGGGGTAAAATTAAAATGGGATATACTGGGCTAGGATTCGAGTTACAGGAACAAGGGCCAAACCAACCACCCAAGAATGGAATCGTCGAGCGAAAAAACATGACAACCTCCTAGAAGCAGCTTTTCTTGCCACCAGACCTTTCTCCATCAATTAGGAATCTGATGCCGTCACTAAACACATTCCTTAAATCGTAGCCATTTGTTGAGTGTTTTTTTTTTGGTATGTAATCCGCATATATATCACCATTGCCCTTGATTTTCTTGACTGTATATCTCTTAAATATCAACATATACACGTGTGATTTAGTTTACGAATATTTTTCAATGCCGAGAACCTCGATTAGATAGTAAAAAAGGCGTAATGTTCACAATGGTGTAAAATTAAAATGGGATATACCGGGCTAGGATTCGAGTTACAGGAACAAGGGCCAAACCAACCACCCAAGAATGGAATCGACAAGCGAAAACACTTGACAACCTCCTAGAAGCAACTTTTCTTGCCACCAGACCTTTCTCCACCAATTAGGAATCTGATGCCGTCACTAAACACATTCCTTAAATTGTAGCCATTTGTTGAGTGTTTTTTTTGTGTCTAATCCGCATATATATCACCATTTCCCTTGATTTTCTTGACTGTATATCTCTTAAACGTCAACATATACACGTGTGATTTAGTTTACGAAGATTTTTCAATGCCGAGAACTTCGATCAGAGAGTAAAAAAGGCGTAAGGTTCTCAATGGTGTAAAATTAAAATGGGATATACCGGGCTAGGATTCGAGTTACGGGAACAAGGGCCAAACCAACCACCCAAGAATGGAATCGTCGAGCGTAAACACTTCACAACCTCCCAGAAGCAGCTTTTCTTGCCACCAGACCTTTCCCCATCAATTAGGAATCTGATGCCGTCACTAAACACATTCCTTAAATTGTAGCCATTTGATTTTCTTGGCTGTTTATCTCTTAAATATCAACATATACACGTGTGATTTAACTTATGAAGATTTTTCAATGCCGAGAACCTCGATCAGAGAGTAAAAAAGGCGTAAGGTTCACAATGGTGTAAAATTAAAATGGGATATACCGGGCTAGGATTCGAGTTACAGGAACAAGGGCCAAACCAACCACCCAAGAATGGAATCGTCGTGCGAAAACACTTGACAACCTCCTAGAAGCAGCTTTTCTTGCTACCAGACCTTTCTCCATCAATTAGGAATCTGATGCCGTCACTAAACACATTCCTTAAATTGTAGCCATTTGATTTTCTTGGCTGTTTATCTCTTAAATATCAACATATACACGTGTGATTTAGTTTACGAAGATTTTTCAATGCAGAGAACCTCGATCAGAGAGTAAAAAAGGCGTAAGGTTCACAATGGTGGAAAATTAAAATGGGATATACCGGGCTAGGATTCGAGTTACAGGAACAAGGGCCAAACCAACCACCCAAGAATCGAATCGTCGAGCGAATATACTTGACAACCTCCAAGAAGCAGCTTTTCTTGCCACCAGACCTTTCTCCATCAATTAGGAATCTGATGCCGTCACTAAACATATTCCTTAAATTGTAGCAATTTGTTGAGTGTTTTTTTTTTGTGTCTAATCCGCATATATATCACCATTGCGCTTGATTTTATTGACTATATATCTCTTAAATATCAACATATACACGTGTGATTTAGTTTACGAAGATTTTTCAATGACGAGAACCTCGATCAGAGAGTAAAAAAGGCGTAGGGTTCTCAAAGGTGTAAAATAAAAATGGGATATACCGGGTTAAGATTCGAGTTACAGGAACAAGGGCCAAACCAACCACCCAAGAATGGAATCGTCGAGCAAAAACACTTGACAACCTCCTAGAAGCAGCTTTTCTTGCCACCGGACCTTTCTCCATCAATTAGGAATATGATGCCGTCACTAAACACATTCCTTAAATTGTAGCCATTTGTTGAGTGTTTTTTTTTGGTGTCTAATCCGCATATATATCACCATTGCCTTTGATTTTCTTGACTGTATATCTCTTAAATATCAACATATACACGTGTGATTTAGTTTACGAAGATTTTTCAATGCCGAGAACCTCGATTAGAGAGTAAAAAAGGTGTGACACCTGGGTCACTGCGACCATCAAACAAATACCAAAACAATGAAATATTGTTTTTCATACTTGGTATTTGTACAAATATGTGTATCATTTGCACATATCAATTCTTGTTCGATTTCGGGCTCTAAATCGCTTTCTGGATGGTTATACGCACACCGATGCGTAAATATAACCAGTTTAATGCAACAAACACTCCGGAACAGTGAAATAGGCTTAACATACCTTAAATAACCTTTACATGACTTAGAAATAAGTTTTGAAGGCTTTGGTGTGACAAAAACAAGTTAATTCGCCTATAGGGACTAAATTTGACAAACTGCGAAAGTATGCCAATTTGAACTGTAACAGACATTCCGGAACATGACCATGAGTTAAACATACCATAAATATCCTTTACATAGCTTAGAAATAGGCTTTGAGGTGTTCGGTGTGCTAAAATAAACTTTTGGGTCATTCAGGGGCTAAAAGCGTCAAAAAGTGCACAAGTTTGCACTTTCGCGCATAACTTACGTTCTGAATACATCCGGATATCCAAAAATTTATGTAAGCATTATAATATTATGCTTTAGTGTTTGGCTTGTCAAAAATCTATTCGTCGCTTAATTTGGATCGTTTTTGCGTTCGTTACGACTCCCGTCGTAATTAACCGAACAACGCCATCGTACGGCCAAACGAACCGACATCCATGATATTTTCAAGCATATTTCATGTTCCCTATGTCTTAACATCATTGTGGAGCTTGAAATTGGGTTTGACGGGTGTTAGAAGTGCCGTTACGCAACGAAACAAGGTGCAGGGACTGAAACTGACAATTCTGCATAGTTGATGGCTTACGGACCGTAAGCCATCTCCTTACGGTCCGTAAGGGATCTCCAAAACAACAGAATGCAGGAACATTGAATCTGGCCTTTCCACCTTTTTCACTTGCCTCTTCAGTATAATGAGGGGCCAATTGTGGTGTACCATGGAAATTTCAACAAATGTAGGGTGGAGATCAAAGCACGTTATTCGATAAACGATCCTAACGGTTCCAACATTCCTATAAATACCCAACCCCATCACTTGCAAAAACCCACAAAAATCTAATCTAAAAGCTCTAAGTTGAAGCCATTGCTTCATACCTGGGCTACTTGGATCAAGATTAGCTTTCGGGGACCCTTTGTAAGTGTTCCTTCGTTCTTTTATTCTTTAAGCGTTAAAAGTCAAACTTTGTTTGACTTTCTGCGTTGACCAGTTTATGGTCAATGCAAAGTTCGTTTGAACTTCATAACGTGAGCGTAATCACGATGGTTATAGTCCCTAGTGACTATACCTACTGATTACCACGTTATCTAGGCTCAGTGATGAGTCGTAGTTTCGACCAAAATGCGTGTTATTGCGTATTTTGTAACCAAACTACTCTTAGGTATCTAAACCGTTTGTTTTGATACCAAACCTGTTTTCTAAACTTAGTTAAGCATGTTTTAACATGCTTAGCTCGTCACTTTTAGTTTAGTGCTTATATAGGGTCGTAAGGTAAGCGATCTAAACAATCGCTTATACTTTCGAACCCGACCCGTTTGGTCGATCATTAGGATCCGACCAAACACATTAGGTGACCATAGTTGTATAGGGAATAACCTTCCGAGGTTATACCTTATGGTCACATCGTTTGAGTAGTTGTATGATAGGTGGTATATATATGCCTTAGGTAAATTACCAAAATGCCCTTTTAACGCCAAAATTCATTTCAAGCATATGTAACATAACTTTTGGTATCTAAATGGATTCGGTAACAATATTAGAAATGTTAAGGCATATTTTACTTATCATAGGGCTAGTTAGGCGTTCTGAACGCGTTTTACGCGAACGACGCGTTAAAGTAGCATAAGCTACCTAAACGGGTCGTAATGGGTCGTAAGCACTTAGGTTAGGTTTCATTTTAGTATGTGAGCTTTGTTAAACCATATTACATGAGTTCCCATACTCATTTGGTTTACGAACCCTCATTTTATCCGATCCTCCGATTTAGGTCCGGTTTATTAACATGGTTACCTATATTAGGTGCCATTTAATTTCCGTGATCTCTAGCATTGTTTGGTTGTTACACAAGGACTTCTAAGCAATCTCAAGTGAGTACATAGACTTCTAAGCAAACACATGTGCCTACTTGTTACTTTCATGCTTTTCCATGTTTTCATATCATATGCTTGTTATGTTCAATAGTACACTTATAGTACATGATTTCATTGTGTTTATGCTATGTATGCCCATTGTGTGCATATTTAGTACATCGTTTTACATTACCTGTTATGCTATGTATGTCCATTGTGTGCATACTTAGTACATTGTTTTACATTACATTTTATGCCATGTATGCCCATTGTGTGCATACTTAGTACATCGTTTTACATTACATGTTATGCTATGTATGTCCATTGTGTGCATACTTAGTACATTGTTTTACATTACATTTTATGCTATGTTTGCCCATTGTGTGCATACTTAGTACATGTGTTATTCATCACATGCTTACATTTTGGTATGACATTTGGTTTGTTCAAATGGGACAATATACATTCATTAACATTAGCTAGGCCGCTCGTTAGTAGGTAATGGTACCATAGGACTTGACAACTCCCGTTCCTGAACCCTAGGTTTGTTTGGGTGGAAGGAATGACCGAATTTGATAAACATAACACAGATAGACCTTTAAATTCGTTTAGGGGTCTATCACCACAGTCACAAGGCTTGGATGTATGCATTTTCACAATACCGCATAGATGTTTATATCAGTATAGCATGCATTTGTTCCCCAAAACATAACTTTGATTTAAACCATGTTTTACTTCAATACCTTGTTTTTGTGCAGTTTACATATGGTTTACTTGATATATTCACTTACCATACATGATATTTTGGATACACATTACATGATTTACATTAGACATAAACATTTTGACATTGATATACACAATTCATGATTTACATTAGACATAAACATTTTGACATTGATATATACAATTCATGATTTACATTAGACATAAACATTTTGACATTGATATACACAATTCATGATTTACATTAGACATAAACATTTTGACATTGATATACATAATTCATGATTTACATTAGACATAAACATTTTGACATTGATATACACAATTCATGATTTACATTAGACATACACATTTTGACATTGATATACACAATTCATGATTTACATTAGACATAAACATTTTGACATTGATATACATAATTCATGATTTACATTAGACATAAACATTTTGACATTGATATACACAATTCATGATTTACATTAGACATAAACATTTTTACATTTGATTATACATAAACATTTTACTTTGGTTGTTTGGTTTGAGTAAGTGATTTAAGTAACGAGGCGTGTGTAATATGATACAAGCATGGTGGATACGCCGCTGGTACTTCCAATATATAAGTGCTTGTATGGTATTACATATCGTAGCGTTATTTGAATCATTTCAATTTAGACATATAACATTTTTTACAAATAACATACTTTTCACGAGACATTGTTTTACAAACAACTTATCTTATACAAACTCATTTTACTTGGTTATTTACTTAACCATGTATTATTCTTTTATACATATATATCATTTGGTTTTTTATCACTTTTCAAATGATTTACAAGACAAAGCAAAATTACAAGGTTCATGACTAAACATTTTCTTAAACATAAGTCATGAATTCTATTTTCACAAAACCTATGTATCTCACAGGCATTTTTATGCTGACGTACCTATTTTCACATGTGTTTCAGGATATGATGCATAGGAATTATCAAGATACACTTATGTGGACTTGGGCCTTAGTGACAATAAAAGATGCAAGACTAGTTATATATGTTTTATTTCATTGATTGTCAAGACATTGTAACTCATTTAATCAATAAAACAATATTTCAATTTCCATGTGTTATGAAACAATGATTCTGTTACAACACTCCCCGACGTTTCCGCCACGTTTTGTTGTTTTACGTGGTCGGGGTGTGACAAAAGGCGTAAGGTTCACAATGGTGTAAAATTAAAATGGGATATACGATTCGAGTTACAGGAACAAGGGCCAAACCAACCACCCAAGAATGGAATCGTCGAGCGAAAACACTTGACAACCTCTTAGAAGCAGATTTTCTTGCCACCAGACCATTCTCCATCAATTAGGAATCTAATGCCGTCAATAAACACATTCCTTATATTGTAGCCATTTGTTGAGTGTTTTTTTTGGTGTCTAATCCGCATATATATCACCATTGCCCTTGATTTTCTTGACTGTATATCTCTTAAATAACAACATATAAACGTGTGATTTAGTTTACGAAGATTTTTCAATGCTAAGAACCTCGATCGGAGAGTAAAAAAGGCGTAAGGTTCTCAATGGTGTAAAATTAAAATGGGATATACCGGGATAGGATTCGAGTTACAGGAACAAGGGCCAAACCGACCACCCAAGAATGGAATCGTCGAGCGAAAACACTTGACAACCTCCTAGAAGCAGCTTTTCTTGCCACCAGACCTTTCTCCATCAATTAGGAATCTGATGCCGTCACTAAACACATTCCTTAAATTGTAGCCATTTGTTGAGTGTTTTCTTTTTGGTGTCAAATCCGCATATATATCACCATTGTCCTTGATTTTCTTGACTGTATATCTCTTAAATGTCAACATATACACGTGTCATTTAGTTTACGAAGATTTTTCATAGCCGAGAACCTCGATCAGAGAGTAAAAAAGGCGTAAGGTTCTCAATGGTGTAAAATTAAAATGGGATATACCGGGCTAGGATTCGAGTTACAGGAACAAGGGCCAAACCAACCACCCAAGAATGGAATCGTCGAGCGAAAACATTTGACAACCTCCTAGAAGCAGCTTTTATTTCCACCAGACCTTTCTCCATCAATTAGGAATCTAATGCCGTTACTAAACACATTCCTTAAATTGTAGCCATTTGTTGAGTGTTTTTTTTGGTGTCTAATCCGCATATATATCACCATTGCCCTTGATTTTCTTGACTGCATATCTCTTAAATGTCAACATATACACGTGTGATTTAGTTTACGAAGATTTTTCAATGCCGAGAAGCTCGATCAGAGATTAAAAAAGGCGTAAGTTTCTCAATGGTGTAAAATTAAAATGGGATATACAGGGCTAGGATTCGAGTTACAAGAACAAGGGCCAAACCAACCACCCAAGAATAAAATCGTCGAGCGAAAACACTTGACAACCTCTTAGAAGCAGTTTTTCTTGCCACCAGACCTTTCTCATTCAATTAGGAATCTGATGGCGTCACTAAACACATTCCTTATATTGTCTCCATTTGTTGAGTGTTTTTTTTTTGTGTGTAATCCGCATGTATATCGCCATTGCCCTTGATTTTCTTGACTGTATATCTCTTAAATATCAACATATACAGGTGTGATTTAGTTTACGTAGATTTTTCAATGCCAAGAACCTCGATCAGAGAGTAAAAAAGGCGTAAGGTTCTCAATGGTGTAAAATTAAAATGGGATATACCGGGCTAGGATTTGAGTTAGAGGAACAAGGGCCAAACCAACCACCCAAGAATGGAATCGTCGAGCGAAACACTTGACAACCTCCTAGAAACAGCTTTTCTTGCCACCAGACCTTTCTCCATCAATTAGGAATCTGATATCGTCACTAAACACAGTCCTTAAATTGTAGCCATTTATTGAGTGTTTTTTTTTGGTGTCTAATCTTCATATGTATCACAATTGTCCTTGATTTTCTTGACTGTATATCTCTTAAATATCAACATATACACGTGTGATTTAGTTAACGAAGATTTTTCAATGCCGAGAACCTCGATCAGAGAGTGAAAAAGGCGTAAGGTTCACTATGGTGTAAAATTAAAATGGGATATACTGGGCTAGGATTCGAGTTACAGGAACAAGGGCCAAACCAACCACCCAAGAATGGAATCATCGAGCGAAAACACTTGACAACCTCTTAGAAGCAGCCTTTCTTGCCACCAGACCTTTCTCCATCAATTAGGAATCTGATGCCGTCACTAAACGCATTCCTTATATTGTAGCCATTTGTTGAGTGTTTTTTTTGGTGTCTAATCCTCATATATATCACCATTGCCCTTGATTTTCTTGACTGTATATCTCTTAAATGTCAACATATACACGTGTGATTTAGTTTACGAAGATTTTTCAATGCCGAGAAGCTCGATCAGAGAGTAAAAAAGGCGTAAGGTTCTTAATGGTGTAAAATTAAAATGTGATATACAGGGCTAGGATTCGAGTTACAGGAACAAGGGACAAACCAACCACCCAAGAATGGAATCGTCGACCGAAAACTCTTGACAACCTCCTAGAAGCAGCTTTTCTTACCACCAGACCTTTCTCCATCAATTAGGAATCTGATGCCGTCACTAAACACATTCCTTAAATTGTAGCCATTTGTTGGGTGTTTTTTTTTTGTGTCTAATCCACATATATATCACCATTGCCCTTGATTTTCTTGACTGTATATCTCTTAAATGTCAACATACACACGTGTGATTTAGTTTACGAAGATTTTTCAATGCCGAGAAGCTCGATCAGAGAGTAAAAAAGGCGTAAGGTTCTCAATGGTGTAAAATTAAAATGTGATATACAGGGCTAGGATTCGAGTTACAGGAACAAGGGACAAACCAACCACCCAAGAATGAAATCGTCGAGCGAAAAGTCTTGACAACCTCCTAGAAGCAGCTTTTCTTACCACCAGACCTTTCTCCATCAATTAGGAATCTGATGCCGTCACTAAACACATTCCTTAAATTGTAGCCATTTGTTGAGTGTTTTCTTTTTGGTGTCAAATCCGCATATATATCACCATTGTCCTTGATTTTCTTGACTGTATATCTCTTAAATGTCAACATATACACGTGTCATTTAGTTTACGAAGATTTTTCATAGCCGAGAACCTCGATCAGAGAGTAAAAAAGGCGTAAGGTTCTCAATGGTGTAAAATTAAAATGGGATATACCGGGCTAGGATTCGAGTTACAGGAACAAGGGCCAAACCAACCACCCAAGAATGGAATCGTCGAGCGAAAACATTTGACAACCTCCTAGAAGCAGCTTTTATTTCCACCAGACCTTTCTCCATCAATTAGGAATCTAATGCCGTTACTAAACACATTCCTTAAATTGTAGCCATTTGTTGAGTGTTTTTTTTTGGTGTCTAATCCGCATATATATCACCATTGCCCTTGATTTTCTTGACTGCATATCTTTTAAATGTCAACATATACACGTGTGATTTAGTTTACGAAGATTTTTCAATGCCGAGAAGCTCGATCAGAGATTAAAAAAGGCGTAAGTTTCTCAATGGTGTAAAATTAAAATGGGATATACAGGGCTAGGATTCGAGTTACAGGAACAAGGGCCAAACCAACCACCCAAGAATAAAATCGTCGAGCGAAAACACTTGACAACCTCTTAGAAGCAGTTTTTCTTGCCACCAGACCTTTCTCATTCAATTAGGAATCTGATGGCGTCACTAAACACATTCCTTATATTGTCTCCATTTGTTGAGTGTTTTTTTTTTGTGTGTAATCCGCATGTATATCGCCATTGCCCTTGATTTTCTTGACTGTATATCTCTTAAATATCAACATATACACGTGTGATTTAGTTTACGTAGATTTTTCAATGCCAAGAACCTCGATCAGAGAGTAAAAAAGGCGTAAGGTTCTCAATGGTGTAAAATTAAAATGGGATATACCGGGCTAGGATTTGAGTTAGAGGAACAAGGGCCAAACCAACCACCCAAGAATGGAATCGTCGAGCGAAAACACTTGACAACCTCCTAGAAGCAGCTTTTCTTGCCACTAGACCTTTCTCCATCAATTAGGAATCTGATGCCGTCACTAAAAACATTCCTTAAATTGTAGCCATTTGTTGAGTGTTTTTTTTTTTTGGTGTCTAATCCGCATATATATCACAATTGCCCTTGATTTTTTTGGCTGTTTATCTCTTAAATATCAAAATATACACGTGTGATTTAGTTCACACAGATTTTTCAATGCCGAGAACCTCGATCAGAGAGTAAAAAAGGCGTAAGGTTCTCAATGGTGTAAAATTAAAATGGGATATACCGGGCTAGGATTCGAGTTACAGGAACAAGGGCCAAACCAACCACCCAAGAATGGAATCGTCGAGCGAAAACACTTGACAACCTCTTAGAAGCAGAAGTTTTCTTGCCATCGGACCTTTCTCCATCAATTAGGAATCTGATGCCATCTCTAAACACATTCTTTAAATTGTAGCCATTTGTTGAGTGTTTTTGTTTTGTGTCTAATCCGCATATATATCACCATTGCCCCTTGATTTTCTTGACTGTATATCTCTTAAATGTCAACATATACACGTGTGATTTAGTTTACGAATATTTTTCAATGCCGAGAACCTCGATCAGAGAGTAAAAAAGGCGTAAAGTTCTCAATGGTGTAAAATTAAAATGGGATATACCGGGCTAAGATTCGAGTTACAGGAACAAGGGCCAAACCAACCACCCAAGAATGGAATCGTCGAGCGAAACACTTGACAACCTCCTAGAAACAGCTTTTCTTGCCACCAGACCTTTCTCCATCAATTAGGAATCTGATGCCGTCACTAAACGCATTCCTTAAATTGTAGCCATTTGTTGAGTGTTTTTTTTGGTGTCTAATCCTCATATATATCACCATTGCCCTTGATTTTCTTGACTGTATATCTCTTAAATGTCAACATATACACGTGTGATTTAGTTTACGAAGATTTTTCAATGCCGAGAAGCTCGATCAGAGAGTAAAAAAGGCGTAAGGTTCTTAATGGTGTAAAATTAAAATGTGATATACAGGGCTAGGATTCGAGTTACAGGAACAAGGGACAAACCAACCACCCAAGAATGGAATCGTCGACCGAAAACTCTTGACAACCTCCTAGAAGCAGCTTTTCTTACCACCAGACCTTTCTCCATCAATTAGGAATCTGATGCCGTCACTAAACACATTCCTTAAATTGCAGCCATTTGTTGAGTGTTTTTTTTTGTGTCTAATCCACATATATATCACCATTGCCCTTGATTTTCTTGACTGTATATCTCTTAAATGTCAACATATACACGTGTGATTTAGTTTACGAAGATTTTTCAATGCCGAGAAGCTCGATCAGAGAGTAAAAAAGGCGTAAGGTTCTCAATGGTGTAAAATTAAAATGTGATATACAGGGCTAGGATTCGAGTTACAGGAACAAGGGACAAACCAACCACCCAAGAATGAAATCGTCGAGCGAAAACTCTTGACAACCTCCTAGAAGCAGCTTTTCTTACCACCAGACCTTTCTCCATCAATTAGGAATCTGATGCCGTCACTAAACACATTCCTTAAATTGTAGCCATTTGTTGAGTGTTTTTTTTGTTGTCTAATCCGCATATATATCACCATTGCCCTTGGTTTTCCTGACTGTTTATCTCTTAAATATCAACATATACACGTGTGATTTAGTTTACGAAGATTTTTCAATGCCGAGAACCTCGATCAGAGAGTAAAAAAGGCGTAAGGTTCTCAATGGTGTAAAATTTAAATGGGATATACCGGGCTAGGATTCGAGTTACAGGAACAAGGGCCAAACCAACCACCCAAGAATGGAATCGTCGAGCGAAAACACTTGACAACCTCCTCGAACCAGCTTTTCTTGCCACCAGACCTTTCTCCATCAATTAGGAATCTGATGCCGTTACTAAACACATTCCTTAAATTGTAGCCATTTGTTGAGTGTTTTTTTTTGTGTCTAATCCGCATATATATCACCATTGCCCTTGATTTTCTTGACTGTGTATCTCTTAAATGTCAACATATACACGTGTGATTTAGTTTACAAAGATTTTTCAATGCCGAGAACCTTGATCAGAGAGTAAAAAAGGCGTAAGGTTCACAACGGTGTAAAATTCAAATGGGATATACCGGGCTAGGATTCGAGTTACAGGAACAAGGGCCAAACCAACCACCCAAGAATGGAATCATCGAGCGAAAACACTTGACAACCTCTTAGAAGCAGCCTTTCTTGCCACCAGACCTTTCTCCATCAATTAGGAATCTGATGCCGTCACTAAACGCATTCCTTATATTGTAGCCATTTGTTGAGTGTTTTTTTTGGTGTCTAATCCTCATATATATCACCATTGCCCTTGATTTTCTTGACTGTATATCTCTTAAATGTCAACATATACACGTGTGATTTAGTTTACGAAGATTTTTCAATGCCGAGAAGCTCGATCAGTGAGTAAAAAAGGCGTAAGGTTCTTAATGGTGTAAAATTAAAATGTGATATACAGGGCTAGGATTCGAGTTACAGGAACAAGGGACAAACCAACCACCCAAGAATGGAATCATCGACCGAAAACTCTTGACAACCTCCTAGAAGCAGCTTTTCTTACCACCAGACCTTTCTCCATCAATTAGGAATCTGATGCCGTCACTAAACACATTCCTTAAATTGTAGCCATTTGTTGAGTGTTTTTTTTTGTGTGTCTAATCCACATATATATCACCATTGCCCTTGATTTTCTTGACTGTATATCTCTTAAATGTCAACATATACACGTGTGATTTAGTTTACGAAGATTTTTCAATGCCGAGAAGCTCGATCAGAGAGTAAAAAAGGCGTAAGGTTCTCAATGGTGTAAAATTAAAATGTGATATACAGGGCTAGGATTCGAGTTACAGGAACAAGGGACAAACCAACCACCCAAGAATGGAATCGTCGAGCGAAAACTCTTGACAACCTCCTAGAAGCAGCTTTTCTTACCACCAGACCTTTCTCCATCAATTAGGAATCTGATGCCGTCACTAAACACATTCCTTAGATTGTAGCCATTTGTTGAGTGTTTTTTTTGTTGTCTAATCCGCATATATATCACCATTGCCCTTGGTTTTCCTGACTGTATATCTCTTAAATATCAACATATACACGTGTGATTTAGTTTACGAAGATTTTTCAATGCCGAGAACCTCGATCAGAGAGTAAAAAAGGCGTAAGGTTCTCAATGGTGTAAAATTTAAATGGGATATACCGGGCTAGGATTCGAGTTACAGGAACAAGGGCCAAACCAACCACCCAAGAATGGAATCGTCGAGCGAAAACACTTGACAACCTCCTCGAACCAGCTTTTCTTGCCACCAGACCTTTCTCCATCAATTAGGAATCTGATGCCGTCACTAAACACATTCCTTAAATTGTAGCCATTTGTTGAGTGTTTTTTTTTGTGTCTAATCCGCATATATATCACCATTGCCCTTGATTTTCTTGACTGTGTATCTCTTAAATGTCAACATATACACGTGTGATTTAGTTTACGAAGATTTTTCAATGCCGAGAACCTTGATCAGAGAGTAAAAAAGGCGTAAGGTTCACAATGGTGTAAAATTAAAATGGGATATACCGGGCTAGGATTCGAGTTACAGGAACAAGGGCCAAACCAACCCCCCAAGAATGGAATCATCGAGCGAAAACACTTGACAACCTCTTAGAAGCAGCCTTTCTTGCCACCAGACCTTTCTCCATCAATTAGGAATCTGATGCCGTCACTAAACGCATTCCTTATATTGTAGCCATTTGTTGAGTGTTTTTTTTGGTGTCTAATCCTCATATATATCACCATTGCCCTTGATTTTCTTGACTGTATATCTCTTAAATGTCAACATATACACGTGTGATTTAGTTTACGAAGATTTTTCAATGCCGAGAAGCTCGATCAGAGAGTAAAAAAGGCGTAAGGTTCTTAATGGTGTAAAATTAAAATGTGATATACAGGGCTAGGATTCGAGTTACAGGAACAAGGGACAAACAAACCTCCCAAGAATGGAATCGTCGACCGAAAACTCTTGACAACCTCCTAAAAGCAGCTTTTCTTACCACCAGACCTTTCTCCATCAATTAGGAATCTGATGCCATCACTAAACACATTCCTTAAATTGTAGCCATTTGTTGAGTGTTTTTTTTTTGTGTCTAATCCACATATATATCACCATTGCCCTTGATTTTCTTGACTGTATATATCTCTTAAATGTCAACATATACACGTGTGATTTAGTTTACGAAGATTTTTCAATGCCGAGAAGCTCGATCAGAGAGTAAAAAAGGCGTAAGGTTCTCAATGGTGTAAAATTAAAATGTGATATACAGGGCTAGGATTCGAGTTAGAGGAACAAGGGACAAACCAACCACCCAAGAACGGAATCGTCAAGCGAAAACTCTTGACAACCTCCTAGAAGCAGCTTTTCTTACCACCAGACCTTTCTCCATCAATTAGGAATCTGATGCCGTCACTAAACACATTCCTTAAATTGTAGCCATTTGTTGAGTGTTTTTTTTGTTGTCTAATCCGCATATATATCACCATTGCCCTTGGTTTTCCTGACTGTATATCTCTTAAATATCAACATATACACGTGTGATTTAGTTTACGAAGATTTTTCAATGCCGAGAACCTCGATCAGAGAGTAAAAAAGGCATAAGGTTCTCAATGGTGTAAAATTTAAATGGGATATACCGGGCTAGGATTCGAGTTATAGGAACAAGGGCCAAATCAACCACCAAAGAATGGAATCGTCAAGCGAAAACACTTGACAACCTCCTCGAACCAGCTTTTCTTGCCACCAGACCTTTCTCCATCAATTAGGAATCTGATGCCGTCACTAAACACATTCCTTAAATTGTAGCCATTTGTTGAGTGTTTTTTTTTGTGTCTAATCCGCATATATATCACCATTGCCCTTGATTTTCTTGACTGTGTATCTCTTAAATGTCAACATATACACGTGTGATTTAGTTTACAAAGATTTTTCAATGCCGAGAACCTTGATCAGAGAGTAAAAAAGGCGTAAGGTTCACAATGGTGTAAAATTAAAATGGGATATACCGGGCTAGGATTCGAGTTACAGGAACAAGGGCCAAACCAACCACCCAAGAATGGAATCGTCGAGCGAAAACACTTGACAACCTCCTAGAAGCAGCTTTTCTTACCACCAGACCTTTCTCCATCAATTAGGAATCTGATGCTGTCACTAAGCACATTCCTTAAATTGCAGCCATTTGTTAAGTGTTTTTTTTTTGGTGTCTAATCCGCATATATATCACCATTGCCCTTGATTTTCTTGACTGTGTATCTCTTAAATATCAACATATACACGTGTGATTTAGTTTACAAAGATTTTTCAATGCCGAGAACCTCGATCAGAGAGTAAAAAAGGCGTAAGGTTCACAATAGTGTAAAATTAAAATGAGATATACCGGTCTAGGATTCGAGTTACAGGAACAAGGGCCAAACCAACCACCTAAGAATTAGGAATCGTCGAGCAAAAACACTTGACAACCTTCTAGAAGCAACTTTTCTTGCCACCAGACCTTTTCCATCAATTAGGAATCTGATGTTGTCACTAAACACATTCCTTAAATTGTAGCCATTTGTTGAGTGTTTTTTTTGGTGTCTAATCCGCATATATATCACCATTGCCCTTGATTTTCTTGACTGTGTATCTCTTAAATGTCAACATATACACGTGTGATTTAGTTTACGAAGATTTTTCAATGCCGAGAACCTTGATCAGAGAGTAAAAAAGGCGTAAGGTTCACAATGGTGTAAAATTAAAATGGATATACCGGGATAGGATTCGAGTTACAGGAACAAGGGCCAAACCAACCACCCAAGAATGGAATCGTCGAGCGAAAACACTTGACAACCTCCTAGAAGTAGCTTTTCTTACCACCAGACCTTTCTCCATCAATTAGGAATCTGATGCCATCACTAAACACATTACTTAAATTGTAGCCATTTGTTGAGTATTTTTTTGGTGTCTAATCCGCATATATACCACCATTGCCCTTGATTTTCTTGACTGTATATCTCTTAAATATCAACATATACACATGTGATTTAGTTTACGAATATTTTTCAATGCCGAGAACCTCGATCAGAGAGTAAAAAAGGCGTAAGGTTCACAATGGTGTAAAATTAAAATGGGATATACCGGGCTAGGATTCGAGTTACAGGAACAAGGGCCAAACCAACCACCCAAGAATGGAATCGTCGAGCGAAAACACCTGACAACCTCCTAGAAGCAGCTTTTCTTACCACCAGACCTTTCTCCATCAATTAGGAATCTGATGCCATCACTAAACACATTACTTAAATTGTAGCCATTTATTGAGTATTTTTTTTGGTGTCTAATCCGCATATATATCACCATTGCCCTTGATTTTCTTGACTGTATATCTCTGAAATATCAACATATACTCGTGTGATTTAGTTTGTGAAGATTTTTCAATGCCGAAAACCTGGATCAGAGGGTAAAAAAGGCGTAAGGTTCTCAATGGTGTAAAATTAAAATGGGATATACCGGGCTAGGATTCGAGTTACAGGAACAAGGGCTAAACCAACCACCCAAGAATGGAATCGTCGAGCGAAAACACTTGACAACCTCCGGGAAGCAGCTTTTCTTGCCACCAGACCTTTCTCCATCAATTAGGAATTTGATGCCGTCACTAAACACATTCCTTAAATTGTAGCCATTTGTTGAGTGTTTTTTTTGGTGTCTAATCCGCATATATATCACCATTGCCCTTGATTTTCTTGACTGTATATCTCTTAAATGTCAACATATACACGTGTGATTTAGTTTACGAAGATTTTTCAATGCCGAGAACCTCTATCAGAGAGTAAAAAATGTGTAAGGTTCACATTGGTGTAAAATTAAAATGGGATATACCGGGCTAGGATTCGAGTTACAGGAACAAGGGCCAAACCAACCACCCAAGAATGGAATCGTCGAGCGAAAACACTTGACAACCTCCTAGAAGCAGCTTTTCTTACCACCAGACCTTTCTCCATCAATTAAGAATCTGATGCCATCACTAAACACATTACTTAAATTGTAGCCATTTGTTGAGTATTTTTTTGGTGTCTAATCCGCATATATATCACCATTGCCCTTGATTTTCTTGACTGTATATCTTTTAAATATCAACATATACACGTGTGATTTAGTTTACGAAGATTTTTCAAGGCCGAGAACCTCGATCAGAGAGTAAAAAAGGCGTAAGGTTCACAATGGTGTAAAATTAAAATGGGATATACCGGGCTACGATTCGAGTTACAGGAACAAGGGCCAAACCAACCACCCAAGAATGGAATCGTCGAGCGAAAACACTTGACAACCTCCTAGAAGCAGCTTTTCTTACCACCAGACCTTTCTCCATCAATTAGGAATCTGATGCCATCACTAAACACATTACTTAAATTGTAGCCTTTTATTGAGTATTTTTTTTGTGTCTAATCCGCATATATATCACCATTGCCCTGATTTTCTTGACTGTATATCTCTTAAATATCAACATATACTCGTGTGATTTAGTTTGTGAAGATTTTTCAATGCCGAGAACCTGGATCAGCGGGTAAAAAAGGCGTAAGGTTCTCAATGGTGTAAAATTAAAATGGGATATACCGGGCTAGGATTCGAGTTGCAGGAACAAGGGCCAAACCAACCACCCAAGAATGGAATCGTCGAGCGAAAACACTTGACAACCTCTAGAAGCAGCTTTTCTTGCCACCAGACCTTTCTCCATCAATTAGGAATCTGATGCCGTCACTAAACACATTCCTTAAATTGTAGCCATTTGTTGAGTGTTTTTTTTTTTGGTGTCTAATCCGCATATATATCACCATTGCCCTTGATTTTCTTGACTGTATATCTCTTAAATGTCAACATATACACGTGTGATTTAGTTTACGAAGATTTTTCAATGCCGAGAACCTCTATCAGAGAGTAAAAAAGGCGTAAGGTTCACAATGGTGTAAAATTAAAATGGGATATACCGGGCTAGGATTCGAGTTACAGGAACAAGGGCCAAACCAACCACCCAAGAATGGAATCGTCGAGCGAAAACACTTGACAACCTCCTAGAAGCAGCTTTTCTTACCACCAGACCTTTCTCCATCAATTAGGAATCTGATGCCATCACTAAACACATTACTTAATTTGTAGCCATTTGTTGAGTATTTTTTTGGTGTCTAATCCGCATATATATCACCATTGCCCTTGATTTTCTTGACTGTATATCTCTTAAATATCAACATATACACGTGTGATTTAGTTTACGAAGATTTTTCAATGCCGAGAACCTCGATCAGAGAGTAAAAAAGGCGTAAGGTTCACAATGGTGTAAAATTAAAATGGGATATACCGGGCTAGGATTCGAGTTACAGGAACAAGGGCCAAACCAACCACCCAAGAATGGAATCGTCGAGCGAAAACACTTGACAACCTCCTAGAAGCAGCTTTTCTTACCACCAGACCTTTCTCCATCAATTAGGAATCTGATGCCATCACTAAACACATTACTTAAATTGTAGCCAATTTTTGAGTATTTTTTTTTGGTGTCTAATCCGCATATATATCACCATTGCCCTTGATTTTTTTGACTGTATATCTCTTAAATATCAACATATACTCGTGTGATTTAGTTTGTGAAGATTTTTCAATGCCGAGAACCTGGATCAGAGGGTAAAAAAGGCGTAAGGTTCTCAATGGTGTAAAATTAAAATGGGATATACCAGTCTAGGATTCGAGTTACAGGAACAAGGGCCAAACCAACCACCCAAGAATGGAATCGTCGAGCGAAAACACTTGACAACCTCCTAGAAGCAGCTTTTCTTGCCACCAGACCTTTCTCCATCAATTAGGAATCTGATGCCGTCACTAAACACATTCCTTAAATTGTAGCCATTTGTTGAGTGTTTTTTTTTTGGTGTCTAATCCGCATATATATCACCATTGCCCTTGATTTTCTTGACTGTATATCTCTTAAATGTCAACATATACACGTGTGATTTAGTTTACGAAGATTTTTCAATGCCGAGAACCTCTATCAGAGAGTAAAAAAGGCGTAAGGTTCACAATGGTGTAAAATTAAAATGGGATATACCGGGCTAGGATTCGAGTTACAGGAACAAGGGCCAAACCAACCACCCAAGAATGGAATCGTCGAGCGAAAACACTTGACAACCTCCTAGAAGCAGCTTTTCTTACCACCAGACCTTTCTCCATCAATTAGGAATCTGATGCCATCACTAAACACATTACTTAAATTGTAGCCATTTTTTGAGTATTTTCTTGGTGTCTAATCCGCATATATATCACCATTGCCCTTGATTTTCTTGACTGTATATCTCTTAAATATCAACATATACACGTGTGATTTAGTTTACGAAGATTTTTCAATGCCGAGAACCTCGATCAGAGAGTAAAAAAGGCGTAAGGTTCACAATGGTGTAAAATTAAAATGGGATATACCGGGCTAGGATTCGAGTTACAGGAACAAGGGCCAAACCAACCACCCAAGAATGGAATCGTCGAGCGAAAACACTTGACAACCTCCTAGAAGCAGCTTTTCTTACCACCAAACCTTTCTCCATCAATTAGGAATCTGATGCCATCACTAAACACATTACTTAAATTGTAGCCATTTATTGAGTATTTTTTTTTGTGTCTAATCCGCATATATATCACCATTGCCCTTGATTTTCTTGACTGTATATCTCTTAAATATCAACATATACTCGTGTGATTTAGTTTGTGAAGATTTTTCAATGCCGAGAACTTGGATCAGAGGGTAAAAAAGGCGTAAGGTTCACAATGGTGTAAAATTAAAATGGGATATACCGGGCTAGGAGTCGAGTTACAGGAACAAGGGCCAAACCAACCACCCAAGAATGGAATCGTCGAGCGAAAACACTTAACAACCTCCTAGAAGCAGCTTTTCTTACCACCAGACCTTTCTCCATCAATTAGGAATCTGATGCCATCACTAAACACATTACTTAATTTGTAGCCATTTGTTGAGTATTTTTTTGGTGTCTAATCCGCATAAATATCACCATTGCCCTTGATTTTCTTGACTGTATATCTCTTAAATATCAACATATACACGTGTGATTTAGTTTACGAAGATTTTTCAATGCCGAGAACCTCGATCAGAGAGTAAAAAAGGCGTAAGGTTCACAATGGTGTAAAATTAAAATGGGATATCCCGGGTTAGGAATCGAGTTACAGGAACAAGGGCCAAACCAACCACCCAAGATGGAATCGTCGAGCGAAAACACTTGACAACCTCCTAGAAGCAGCTTTTCTTACCACCGGAACTTTCTCCATCAATTAGGAATCTGATGCCATCACTAAACACATTACTTAAATTGTAGCCATTTGTTGAGTCCTTTTTTGGTGTCTAATCCGCATATACATCACCATTGCCCTTGATTTTCTTGACTGTATATCTCTTAAATATCAACATATACACGTGTGATTTAGTTTACGTAGATTTTTCAATGCCGAGAACCTCGATCAGAGAGTAAAAAAGGCGTAAGGTTCACAATGGTGTAAAATTAAAATGGGATATACCAGGCTAGGATTCGAGTTACAGGAACAAGGGCCAAACCAACCACCCAAGAATGGAATCGTCGAGCGAAAACACTTGACAACCTCCTAGAAGCAGCTTTTCTAACCACCGGATCTTTCTCCATCAATTAGGAATCTGATGCCATCACTAAACACATTACTTAAATTGTAGCCATTTGTTGAGTCTTTTTTTGGTGTCTAATCCGCATATATATCACCATTGCCCTTGATTTTCTTGACTGTATATCTCTTAAATGTCAATATATACACGTGTGATTTAGTTTACGAAGATTTTTCAATGCCGAGAACCTCTATCAGAGAGTAAAAAAGGCGTAAGGTTCACAATGTTGTAAAATTAAAATGGGATATACCGGGCTAGGATTCGAGTTACAGGAACAAGGGCCAAACCAACCACCCAAGAATGGAATCGTCGAGCGAAAACACTTGACAACCTCCTAGAAGCAGCTTTTCTTACCACCGGACCTTTCTCCATCAATTAGGAATCTGATGCCATCACTAGACACATTACTTAAATTGTAGCCATTTGTTGAGTCTTTTTTTGGTGTCTAATCCGCATATAGATCACCATTGCCCTTGATTTTCTTGACTGTATATCTTTTAAATATCAACATATACACGTGTGATTTAGTTTACGAAGATTTTTCAATGCCGAGAACCTCGATCAGAGAGTAAAAAAGGCGTAAGGTTCACAATGGTGTAAAATTAAAATGGGATATACCGGGCTAGGATTCGAGTTACAGGAACAAGGGCCAAACCAACCACCCAAGAATGGAATCGTCGAGCGAAAACACTTGACAACCTCCTAGAAGCAGCTTTTCTTACCACCAGACCTTTCTCCATCAATTAGGAATCTGATGCCATCACTAAACACATTACTTAAATTGTAGCCATTTATTGAGTATTTTTTTTGGTGTCCAATCCGCATATATATCACCATTGCCCTTGATTTTCTTGACTGTATATCTCTTAAATATCAACATATACACGTGTGATTTAGTTTACGAAGATTTTTCAATGCCGAGAACCTCGATCAGAGAGTAAAAAAGGCGTAAGGTTCACAATGGTGTAAAATTAAAATGGGATATACCGGGCTAGGATTCGAGTTACAGGAACAAGGGCCAAACCAACCACCCTAGAATGGAATCGTCGAGCGAAAACACCTGACAACCTCCTAGAAGCAGCTTTTCTTACCACCAGACCTTTCTCCATCAATTAGGAATCTGATGCCATCACTAAACACATTACTTAAATTGTAGCCATTTATTGAGTATTTTCTTTTGGTGTCTAATCCGCATATATATCACCATTGCCCTTGATTTTCTTGACAGTATATCTCTTAAATATCAACATATACACGTGTGATTTAGTTTACGAAGATTTTTCAATGCCGAGAACCGCGATCAGAGAGTAATAAAGGCGTAAGGTTCTCAGAGGTTTAAAATTAAAATGGGATATACCGGGCTAGGATTCGAGTTACAGGAACAAGGGCCAAACCAACCACCTAAGAATGGAATCGTCGAGCGAAAACACTTGACAACCTCCTAGAAGCAGCTTTTCTTACCACCGGACCTTTCTCCATCAATTAGGAATCTGATGCCATCACTAGACACATTACTTAAATTGTAGCCATTTGTTGAGTCTTTTTTTGGTGTCTAATCCGCATATAGATCACCATTGCCCTTGATTTTCTTGACTGTATATCTCTTAAATATCAACATATACTCGTGTGATTTAGTTTGTGAAGATTTTTCAATGCCGAGAACCTGGATCAGAGGGTAAAAAAGGCGTAAGGTTCTCAGAGGTTTAAAATTAAAATGGGATATACCGGGCTAGGTTTCGAGTTACAGGAACAAGGGCCAAACCAACCACCCAAGAATGGAATCGTCGAGCGAAAACACTTGACAACCTCCTAGAACCAGCTTTTCTTGCCACCAGACCTTTCTCCATCAATTAGGAATCTGATGCCGTCACTAAACACATTCCTTAAATTGTAGCCATTTGTTGAGTGTTTTTTTTTTGGTGTCTAATACGCATATATATCACCATTGCCCTTGATTTTCTTGACTGTATATCTCTTAAATATCAACATATACACATGTGATTTAGTTTACGAAGATTTTTCAATGCCGAGAACCTCGATCAGAGAGTAAAAAAGGCGTAAGGTTCACAATGGTGTAAAATTAAAATGGGATATACCGGGCTAGGATTCGAGTTACAGGAACAAGGGCCAAACCAACCACCCTAGAATGGAATCGTCGAGCGAAAACACCTGACAACCTCCTAGAAGCAGCTTTTCTTACCACCAGACCTTTCTCCATCAATTAGGAATCTGATGCCATCACTAAACACATTACTTAAATTGTAGCCATTTATTGAGTATTTTCTTTTGGTGTCTAATCCGCATATATATCACCATTGCCCTTGATTTTCTTGACAGTATATCTCTTAAATATCAACATATACACGTGTGATTTAGTTTACGAAGATTTTTCAATGCCGAGAACCGCGATCAGAGAGTAAAAAAGGCGTAAGGTTCTCAATGGTGTAAAATTAAAATGGGATATACCGGGCTAGGATTCGAGTTACAGGAAAAAGGGCCAAACCAACCACCCAAGAATGGAATCGTCGAGCAAAAACACTTGACAACCTCCTAGAAGCAGCTTTTCTTGCCACCAGACCTTTCTCCATCAATTAGGAATCTGATGCCGTCAATAAACACATTCCTTAAATTGTAGCCATTTGTTGAGTGTTTTTTTTAGTATCTAATCCGCATATATATCACCATTGCCCTTGATTTTCTTGACTGTATATCTTTTAAATATCAACATATACATGTGTGATTTAGTTTACGAAGATTTTTGAATGCCGAGAACCTCGATCAGAGAGTAAAAAAGGCGTAAGGTTCACAATGGTGTAAAATTAAAATGGGATATACCGGGATAGGATTCAAGTTACAGGAACAAGGGCGAAACCAACCACCCAAGAATGCAATCGTCGAGTGAAAACACTTCACAACCTCCTAGAAGCAGCTTTTCTTGCCACCAGACCTTTCTCCATTAATTAGGAATCTGATGCCGTCACTAAACACATTCCTTAAATTGTAGCCATTTGTTGAGTGTTTTTTTTTGGTGCCTAATCCGCATATATATCACCATTTCCCTTGATTTTCTTGACTGTATATCTCTTAAATATCAACATATAGACGTGTGATTTAGTTTACGAAGATTTTTTAATGCCGAGAACCTTGATCATAGAGTAAAAAAGGCGTAAGGTTCTCAATGGGGTAAAATTAAAAAGGGATATACCGGGCTAGGATTCGAGTTACAGGAACAAGAGCCAAACCAACCACCCAAGAATGGAATCGTCGAGCGAAAAAACATGACAACCTCCTAGAAGCAGCTTTTCTTGCCACCAGACTTTTCTTCATCAATTAGAAATCTGATGCCGTCACTAAAAACATTCCTTAAATCGTAGCCATTTGTTGAGTGTTTGTTTTTTGGTATCTAATCCGCATATATATCACCATTGCCCTTGATTTTCTTGACTGTATATCTCTTAAATATCAACATTTACACTTGTGATTTAGTTTACGAAGATTTTTCAATGCCGAGAACCTCGATCAGAGAGTAAAAAAGGCGTAAGGTTCTCAATGGTGTAAAATAAAAATGGGATATATCGGGCTAGGATTCGAGTTACAGGAACAAGGGCCAAACCAACCACCCAAGAAGGGAATCGTCGAGCGAAAACACTTGACAACCTCCTAGAAACAACTTTTCTTGCCACCAGATCTTTCTCTATCAATTAGGAATATGATGCCGTCACTAAACACATTCCTTAAATTGTAGCCATTTGTTGAGTGTTTTTTTTTGTGTCTAATCCGCATATATATCACCATTGCGCTTGATTTTCTTGACTGTATATCTCTTAAATGTCAACATATAGACGTGTGATTTAGTTTACGAAGATTTTTCAATGCCGAGAACCTCGATCAGAGAGTAAAAAAGGCTTAAGGTTCACAATGGTGTAAAATTAAAATGGGATATACCGGGCTAGGATTTGAGTTACAGGAACAAGGGCCAAACCAACCACCCAAGAATGGAATCGTCGAGCGAAAACACTTGACAACCTTCAAAAACAGCTTTTCTTGCCACCAGACCTTTCTCCATCAATTAGGAATCTGATGTCGTCACTAAACACATTTCTTAAATTGTAGTCATTTGTTGAGTGTTTTTTTTTTGTGTCTAATCCGCATATATATCACCATTGCCCTTGATTTTCTTGACTGTATATCTCTTAAATATCAACATATACACGTGTGATTAAGTTTACAAAGATTTTTCAATGCCGAGAACCTTGATCAGAGAGTAAAAAAGGCGTAAGGTTCTCAGAGGTTTAAAATTAAAATGGGATATACCAGGTTAAGATTCGAGTTACAGGAACAAGGGCCAAACCAACCACCCAAGAATGGAATCGTCGAGCGAAAACACTTGACAACCTTCAAGAAGCAGCTTTTCTTGCCACCAGACCTTTCTCCATCAATTAGGAATCTGATGCCGTCACTAAACACATTCCTTAAATTGTAGCCATTTGTTGAGTGTTTTTTTTTGGTGTCTAATCCGCATATATATCACCATTGCCCTTGATTTTCTTGACTGTATATCTCTTAAATATCAATATATAGACGTGTGATTTAGTTTACGAAGATTTTTCAATGCCGAGAACCTCGATCAGAGAGTAAAAAAGGCGTAAGGTTCTTAATGATGTAAAATTAAAATGGGATATACCAGGCTAGGATTCGAGTTACAGGAACAAGGGCCAAACCAACCACCCAAGAATGTAATCGTCGAGCGAAAACACTTGACAACTTTCTAGAAGCAGCTTTTCTTGCCACCAGACCTTTCTCCATCAATTAGGAATCTGATGCCGTCACTAAACACATTCCTTAAATTGTAGCCATTTGTTGAGTGTGTTTTTTTGGTGTCTAATCCGCATATATATCACCATTGCCCTTGATTTTCTTGACAATATATCTCTTAAATATCAACATATATATGTGTGATTTAGTTTAAGAAGATTTTTCAATGCCGAGAACCTCGATCAGAGAGTAAAAAAGGCGTAAGGTTCACAATGGTGTAAAATTAAAATGGGATATACCGGGATAGGATTCGAGTTAGAGGAACAAGGGCGAAACCAACCACCCAAGAATGGAATCGTCGAGCGAAAACACTTGACAACCTCCTAGAAGCAGCTTTTATTGCCACTAGACCTTTCTCCATCAATTAGGAATCTGATGCCGTCACTAAAAACATTCCTTAAATCGTAGCCATTTGTTGAGGGTTTGTTTTTTGGTATCTAATCCGCATATATATCACCATTGCCCTTGATTTTCTTGACTGTATATCTCTTAAATATCAACATTTACACGTGTGCTTTAGTTTACGAAGATTTTTCAATGCCGAGAACCTCGATCAGAGAGTAAAAAAGGCGTAAGGTTCTCAATGGTGTAAAATAAAAATGGGATATACCGGGCTAGGATTCGAGTTACAGGAACAAGGGCCAAACCAACCACCCAAGAAGGGAATCGTCGAGCGAAAACACTTGACAACCTCCTAGAAACAGCTTTTCTTGCCACCAGATCTTTCTCTATCAATTAGGAATATGATGCCGTCACTAAACACATTCCTTAAATTGTAGCCATTTGTTGAGTGTTTTTTTTTTTTTGTGTCTAATCCGCATATATATCACCATTGCGCTTGATTTTCTTGACTGTATATCTCTTAAATGTCAACATACAGACGTGTGATTTAGTTTACGAAGATTTTTCAATGCCGAGAACCTCGATCAGAGAGTAAAAAAGGCTTAAGGTTCACAATGGTGTAAAATTAAAATGGGATATACCGGGCTAGGATTCGAGTTACAGGAACAAGGGCCAAACCAACCACCCAAGAATGGAATCGTCGAGCGTAAACACTTGACAACCTTCAAAAACAGCTTTTCTTGCCACCAGACCTTTCTCCATCAATTAGGAATCTGATGTCGTCACTAAACACATTTCTTAAATTGTAGTCATTTGTTGAGTGTTTTTTTTTTTGTGTCTAATCCGCATATATATCACCATTGCCCTTGATTTTCTTGACTGTATATCTCTTAAATATCCACATATACACGTGTGATTAAGTTTACAAAGATTTTTCAATGCCGAGAACCTTGATCAGAGAGTAAAAAAGGCGTAAGGTTCTCAGAGGTTTAAAATTAAAATGGGATATACCAGGTTAAGATTCGAGTTACAGGAACAAGGGCCAAACCAACCACCCAAGAATGGAATCGTCGAGCGAAAACACTTGACAACCTTCAAGAAGCAGCTTTTCTTGCCACCAGACCTTTCTCCATCAATTAGGAATCTGATGCCGTCACTAAACACATTCCTTAAATTGTAGCCATTTGTTGAGTGTTTTTTTTTTTGTGTCTAATCCGCATATATATCACCATTGCCCTTGATTTTCTTGACTGTATATCTCTTAAATATCAATATATAGACGTGTGATTTAGTTTACGAAGATTTTTCAATGCCGAGAACCTCGATCAGAGAGTAAAAAAGGCGTAAGGTTCTTAATGATGTAAAATTAAAATGGGATATACCAGGCTAGGATTCGAGTTACAGGAACAAGGGCAAAACCAACCACCCAAGAATGTAATCGTCGAGCGAAAACACTTGACAACTTTCTAGAAGCAGCTTTTCTTGCCACCAGACCTTTCTCCATCAATTAGGAATCTGATGCCGTCACTAAACACATTCCTTAAATTGTAGCCATTTGTTGAGTGTGTTTTTTTGGTGTCTAATCCGCATATATATCACCATTGCCCTTGATTTTCTTGACAGTATATCTCTTAAATATCAACATATATATGTGTGATTTAGTTTAAGAAGATTTTTCAATGCCGAGAACCTCGATCAGAGAGTAAAAAAGGCATAAGGTTCACAATGGTGTAAAATTAAAATGGGATATACCGGGATAGGATTCGAGTTAGAGGAACAAGGGCGAAACCAACCACCCAAGAATGGAATCGTCGAGCGAAAACACTTGACAACCTCCTAGAAGCAGCTTTTATTGCCACTAGACCTTTCTCCATCAATTAGGAATCTGATGCCGTCACTAAAAACATTCCTTAAATCGTAGCCATTTGTTGAGTGTTTGTTTTTTGGTATCTAATCCGCGTATATATCACCATTGCCCTTGATTTTCTTGACTGTATATCTCTTAAATATCAACATTTACACGTGTGATTTAGTTTACGAAGATTTTTCAATGCCGAGAACCTCGATCAGAGAGTAAAAAAGGCGTAAGGTTCTCAATGGTGTAAAATAAAAATGGGATATACCGGGCTAGGATTCGAGTTACAGGAACAAGGGCCAAACCAACCACCCAAGAAGGGAATCGTCGAGCGAAAACACTTGACAACCTCCTAGAAACAGCTTTTCTTGCCACCAGATCTTTCTCTATCAATTAGGAATATGATGCCGTCACTAAACACATTCCTTAAATTGTAGCCATTTGTTGAGTGTTTTTTTTTTTTGTGTCTAATCCGCATATATATCACCATTGCGCTTGATTTTCTTGACTGTATATCTCTTAAATGTCAACATATAGACGTGTGATTTAGTTTACGAAGATTTTTCAATGCCGAGAACCTCGATCAGAGAGTAAAAAAGGCTTAAGGTTCACAATGGTGTAAAATTAAAATGGGATATACCAGGCTAGGATTCGAGTTACAGGAACAAGGGCCAAACCAACCACCCAAGAATGGAATCGTCGAGCGAAAACACTTGACAACCTTCAAAAACAGCTTTTCTTGCCACCAGACCTTTCTCCATCAATTAGGAATCTGATGTCATCACTAAACACATTTCTTAAATTGTAGTCATTTGTTGAGTGTTTTTTTTTTGTGTCTAATCCGCATATATATCACCATTGCCCTTGATTTTCTTGACTGTATATCTCTTAAATATCAACATATACACGTGTGATTAAGTTTACAAAGATTTTTCAATGCCGAGAACCTTGATCAGAGAGTAAAAAAGGCGTAAGGTTCTCAGAGGTTTAAAATTAAAATGGGATATACCAGGTTAAGATTCGAGTTACAGGAACAAGGGCCAAACCAACCACCCAAGAATGGAATCGTCGAGCGAAAACACTTGACAACCTTCAAGAAGCAGCTTTTCTTGCCACCAGACCTTTCTCCATCAATTAGGAATCTGATGCCGTCACTAAACACATTCCTTAAATTGTAGCCATTTGTTGAGTGTTTTTTTTTGGTGTCTAATCCGCATATATATCACCATTGCCCTTGATTTTCTTGACTGTATATCTCTTAAATATCAATATATAGACGTGTGATTTAGTTTACGAAGATTTTTCAATGCCGAGAACCTCGATCAGAGAGTAAAAAAGGCGTAAGGTTCTTAATGATGTAAAATTAAAATGGGATATACCAGGCTAGGATTCGAGTTACAGGAACAAGGGCCAAACCAACCACCCAAGAATGTAATCGTCGAGCGAAAACACTTGACAACTTTCTAGAAGCAGCTTTTCTTGCCACCAGACCTTTCTCCATCAATTAGGAATCTGATGCCGTCACTAAACACATTCCTTAAATTGTAGCCATTTGTTGAGTGTGTTTTTTTGGTGTCTAATCCGCATATATATCACCATTGCCCTTGATTTTCTTGACAGTATATCTCTTAAATATCAACATATATATGTGTGATTTAGTTTAAGAAGATTTTTCAATGCCGAGAACCTCGATCAGACAGTAAAAAAGGCGTAAGGTTCACAATGGTGTAAAATTAAAATGGGATATACCGGGATAGGATTCGAGTTAGAGGAACAAGGGCGAAACCAACCACCCAAGAATGGAATCGTCGAGCGAAAACACTTGACAACCTCCTAGAAGCAGCTTTTATTGCCACTAGACCTTTCTCCATCAATTAGGAATCTGATGCCGTCACTAAACACATTCCTTAAATTGTAGCCATTTGTTGAGTGTTTTTTTTTTGGTGTCTAATCCGCATATATATCACCATTGCCCTTGATTTTCTTGACTGTATATTTCTTAAATATCAACATATAGACGTGTGATTTAGTTTACGAAGATTTTTCAATGCCGAGAACCTCGACCAGAGAGTAAAAAAGGCGTAAGGTTCTCAATGGTGTAAAATTAAAATGGGATATACCGGGCTAGGATTCGAGTTACACGAACAAGGGCCAAACCAACCACCCAAGAATGGAATCGTCGAGCGAAAACACTTGACAACCTTCTAGAAGCAGCTTTTCTTGCCACCAGACCTTTCTCCATCAATTAGGAATATGATGCCGTCACTAAACACATTCCTTAAATTGTAGCCATTTGTTGAGTGTTTTATTTTTGTATCTAATCCGCGTATATATCACCATTGCCCTTGATTTTATTGACTGTATACCTCTTAAACGTCAACATATACACGTCTGATTTAGTTTACGAAGATTTTTCA
Organism: Helianthus tuberosus; assembly: GCA_030545235.1. Taxonomy (NCBI): domain Eukaryota; kingdom Viridiplantae; phylum Streptophyta; class Magnoliopsida; order Asterales; family Asteraceae; genus Helianthus; species Helianthus tuberosus. The sequence goes on from CM060450.1 coordinate 178,350,442, forward strand.
ATGCCGAGAACCTGGATCAGAGGGTAAAAAAGGCGTAAGGTTCTCAATGGTGTAAAATTAAAATGGGATATACCGGGCTAGGATTCGAGTTACAGGAACAAGGGCCAAACCAACCACCCATGAATGGAATCGTCGAGCGAAAACACTTGACAACCTCCTAGAAGCAGCTTTTCTTGCCACCGGACCTTTCTCCATCAATTAGGAATCTGATGTCGTCACTAAACACATTTCTTAAATTGTAGCCATTTGTTGAGTGTTTTTTTTGGTGTCTAATCCGCATATATATCACAGTTGCCCTTGATTTTCTTGACTGTATATCTCTTAAATATCAACATATACATGTGTGATTTAGTTTACGAAGATTTTTCAATGCCGAGAACCTCGATCAGAGAGTAAAAAAGGCGTAAGGTTCACAATGGTGTAAAATTAAAATGGGATATACCGGGCTAGGATTCGAGTTACAGGAACAAGGGCCAAACCAACCACCCAAGAATGGAATCGTCGAGCGAAAACACTTGACAACCTCCTAAAAGCAGCTTTTCTTGCCACAAGACCTTTCTCCATCAATTAGGAATTTGATGTCGTCACTAAACACATTTCTTAAATTGTAGCCATTTGTTGAGTGTTTTTTTTGGTGTCTAATCCGCATATATATCACCATTGCCCTTGATTTTCTTGACTTTATACATCTTAAATGTCAACATATACACGTCTGATTTAGTTTACGAAGATTTTTCAATGCCGAGAACCTCGATCAGAGAGTAAAAAATGCTTAAGGTTCACAATGGTGTAAAATTAAAATGGGATATACCGGGCTAGGATTCGAGTTACAGGAACAAGGGCCAAACCAACCACCCAAGAATGGAATCGTCGAGCGAAAACACTTGACAACCTCCTAAAAGCAGCTTTTCTTGCCACCAGACCTTTCTCCATCAATTAGGAATTTGATGTCGTCACTAAACACATTTCTTAAATTGTAGCCATTTGTTGAGTGTTTTTTTTGGTGTCTAATCCGCATATATATCACCATTGCCCTTGATTTTCTTGACTGTATATCTCTTAAATATCAACATATACACGTGTGATTTAGTTTACAAAGATTTTTCAATGCCGAGAACCTTGATCAGAGAGTAAAAAAGGCGTAAGGTTCTCAGAGGTTTAAAATTAAAATGGGATATACCGGGTTAAGATTCGAGTTACAGGAACAAGGGCCAAACCAACCACCCAAGAATGGAATCGTCGAGCGAAAACACTTGACAACCTTCAAGAAGCAGCTTTTCTTGCCACCAGACCTTTCTCCATCAATTAGGAATCTGATGCCGTCACTAAACACATTCCTTAAATTGTAGCCATTTGTTGAGTGTTTTTTTTTGGAGTTTAATCCGCATATATATCACCATTGCCCTTGATTTTCTTGACTGTATATCTCTTAAATATCAACATATAGACGTGTGATTTAGTTTACGAAGATTTTTCAATGCCGAGAACCTCGATCAGAGAGTAAAAAAGGCGTAAGGTTCACAATGGTGTAAAATTAAAATGGGATATAACGGGCTAGGATTCGAGTTACAGGAACAAGGGCCAAACCAACCACCCAAGAATAGAATCGTCGAGCGAAAACACTTGACAACCTCCTAGATACAGCTTTTCTTGCCACCAGACCTTTCTCCATCAATTAGGAATCTGATTCCGTCACTAAACACATTTCTTAAATTGTAGCCATTTGTTCAGTGTTTTTTTTTTGTGTCTAATCCGCATATTTATCACCATTGTCCTTGATTTTCTTGGCTGTTTATCTCTTAAATATCATCATATACACGTGTGATTTAGTTTACGAAGATTTTTCAATGCCGATAACCTCGATCAGAGAGTAAAAAAGGCGTAAGGTTTACAATGGTGTAAAATTAAAATGGGATATACCGGGCTAGGATTCGAGTTACAGGAACAAGGGCCAAACCAACCACCCAAAAATCGAATCGTCGAGCGAAAACACTTGACAACCTCCAAGAAGCAGCTTTTCTTGCCACCAGACCTTTCTCCATCAATTAGGAATCTGATGCCGTCACTAAACACATTCCTTAAATAGTAGCCATTTGTTGAGTGTTTCTTTTTGGTGTCTAATCCGCATATATATCACCATTGCCCTTGATTTTCTTGACTGTTTATCTCTTAAATATCAACATATAGACGTGTGATTTAGTTTACGAAGATTTTTCAATGCCGAGAACCTCGATCAGAGAGTAAAAAAGGCGTAACGTTCTCAATGGTGTAAAATTAAAATGGGATATACCGGGCTAGGATTCGAGTTACAGGAACAAGGGCCAAACCAACCACCCAAGAATACAATCGTCGAGCGAAAACACTTGACAACCTCCTAGAAGCAGCTTTTCTTGCCACCAGACCTTTCTTCATCAATTAGGAATCTGATGCCGTCACTGAACACATTCCTTAAATTGTAGCAATTTGTTGAGTGTTTTTTTTTGTGTCTAATCCGCATATATATCACCATTGCCCTTGATTTTCTTGACTGTATATCTCTTAAATGTCAACATATACACGTGTGATTTAGTTTACAAATATTTTTCAATGCCGAGAACCTCGATCAGAGAGTAAAAAAGTCGTAAGGTTCTCAATGGTGTAAAATTAAAATGGGATATACCGGGCTAGAATTCGAGTTACAGGAACAAGGGCCAAACCAACCACCCAAGAATGGAATCTTCGAGCGAAAACACCTGACAACCTCCTAGAAGCAGCTTTTCTTGCCACCAGACCTTTCTCCATCAATTAGGAATATGATGCCGTCACTAAACACATTCCTTAAATTGTAGCCATTTGTTGAGTGTTTTTTTTGTGTCTAATCCGCATATATATCACCATTGCCCTTGATTTTCTTGACTGTATACCTCTTAAATGTCAACATATACACGTCTGATTTAGTTTACGAAGATTTTTCAATGCCGAGAACCTCGATCAGAGAGTAAAAAATGCTTAAGCTTCACAATGGTGTAAAATTAAAATGGTATATACCGGGCTAGGATTCGAGTTACAGGAACAAGGGCCAAACCAACCACCCAAAAATGGAATCGTCGAGCGAAAACACTTGACAATTTCCTAGAAGCAACTTTTCTTGCCACCAGACCTTTCTCCATCAATTAGGAATCTGATGTCGTCACAAAACACATTTCTTAAATTGTAGCCATTTGTTGAGTGTTTTTTTTTTTGGTGTCTAATCCGCATATATATCACCATTGCCCTTGATTTTCTTGAATTTCTATCTCTTAAATATCAACATATACACGTGTGATTTAGTTTACAAAGATTTTTCAATGCCGAGAACCTTGATCAGAAAGTAAAAAAGGCGTAAGGTTCTCAAAGGTGTAAAATTAAAATGGGATATACCGGGTTAAGATTCGAGTTACAGGAACAAGGGCCAAACCTACCACCCAAGAATGGAATCGTCGAGCAAAAACACTTGACAACCTTCAAGAAGCAGCTTTTCTTGCAATCAGACCTTTCTCCATCAATTAGGAATCTGATGCCGTCACTAAACACATTCCTTAAATTGTAGACATTTGTTGAGTGTTTTTTTTGGTGTCTAATCCGCATATATATCACCATTGCTCTTGATTTTCTTGACTGTATATCTCTTAAATATCAACATATAGACGTGTGATTTAGTTTACGAAGATTTTTCAATGCCGAGAACCTCGATCAGAGAGTCAAAAAGGCGTAAGGTTCACAATGGTGTAAAATTAAAATGGGATATACCGGGCTAGGATTCGAGTTACAGGAACAAGGGCCAAACCAACCACCCAAGAATGGAATCGTCGAGCGAAAACACTTGACAACCTCCTAGAAGCAGCTTTTCTTGCCACCAGACCTTTCTCCATCAATTAAGAATATGATGCCGTCACTAAACACATTCCTTAAATTGTAGCCATTTGTTGAGTGTTTTTTTTTTTTTTTTTTTGTGTCTAATCCGCATATATATCACCATTGCCCTTGATTTTCTTGACTGTATACCTCTTAAATGTCAACATATACACGTCTGATTTAGTTTACGAAGATTTTTCAATGCCGAGAACCTCGATCAGAGAGTAAAAAAATGCTTAAGGTTCACAATGGTGTAAAATTAAAATGGGATATACCGGGCTAGGATTCGAGTTACAGGAACAAGGGCCAAACCAACCACCCAAAAATGGAATCGTCGAGCGAAAACACTTGACAATCTCCTAGAAGCAGCTTTTCTTGCCACCAGACCTTTCTCCATCAATTAGGAATCTGATGTCGTCACAAAACACATTTCTTAAATTGTAGCCATTTGTTGAGTGTTTTTTTTGTGTTTAATCCGCATATATATCACCATTGCCCTTGATTTTCTTGACTGTCTATCTCTTAAATATCAACATATACACGTGTGATTTAGTTTACAAAGATTTTTCAATGCCGAGAACCTCGATCAGAGAGTAAAAAAGTCGTAAGGTTCTCAATGGTGTAAAATTAAAATGGGATATACCGGGCTAGAATTCGAGTTACAGGAACAAGGGCCAAACCAACCACCCAAGAATGGAATCGTCGAGCGAAAACACTTGACAACCTCCTAGAAGCAGCTTTTCTTGCCACCAGACCTTTCTCCATCAATTAGGAATATGATGCCGTCACTAAACACATTCCTTAAATTGTAGCCATTTGTTGAGTGTTTTTTTTTTTTTGTGTCTAATCCGCATATATATCACCATTGCCCTTGATTTTCTTGACTGTATACCTCTTAAATGTCAACATATACACGTCTGATTTAGTTTACGAAGATTTTTCAATGCCGAGAACCTCGATCAGAGAGTAAAAAAATGCTTAAGGTTCACAATGGTGTAAAATTAAAATGGGATATACCGGGCTAGGATTCGAGTTACAGGAACAAGGGCCAAACCAACCACCCAAAAATGGAATCGTCGAGCGAAAACACTTGACAATCTCCTAGAAGCAGCTTTTCTTGCCACCAGACCTTTCTCCATCAATTAGGAATCTGATGTCGTCACAAAACACATTTCTTAAATTGTAGCCATTTGTTGAGTGTTTTTTTTGTGTTTAATCCGCATATATATCACCATTGCCCTTGATTTTCTTGACTGTCTATCTCTTAAATATCAACATATACACGTGTGATTTAGTTTACAAAGATTTTTCAATGCCGAGAACCTTGATCAGAGAGTAAAAAAGGCGTAGGGTTCTCAAAGGTGTAAAATTAAAATGGGATATACCGGGTTAAGATTCGAGTTACAGGAACAAGGGCCAAACCAACCACCCAAGAATGGAATCGTCGAGCGAAAACACTTGACAACCTTCAAGAAGCAGCTTTTCTTTCTAGCAGACCTTTCTCCATCAATTAGGAATCTGATGCCGTCACTAAACACATTCCTTAAATTGTAGCCATTTGTTGAGTGTTTTTTTTTGGTGTCTAATCCGCATATATATCACCATTGCCCTTGATTTTCTTGACTGTATATCTCTTAAATATCAACATATAGACGTGTGATTTAGTTTACGAAGATTTTTCAATGCCGAGAACCTCGATCAGAGAGTAAAAAAGGCGTAAGATTCACAATGGTGTAAAATTAAAATGGGATATACCGGGCTAGGATTCGAGTTACAGGAACAAGGGCCAAACCAACCACCCAAGAATGGAATCGTCGAGCGAAAACACTTGACAACCTCCTAGAAGCAGCTTTTCTTGCCACCAGACCTTTCTCCATCAATTAGGAATCTGATGTCGTCACTAAACACATTTCTTAAATTGTAGCCATTTGTTGAGTGTTTTTTTTGGTGTCTAATCCGCATATATATCACCGTTGCCCTTGATTTTCTTGACTGTATATCTCTTAAATATCAACATATACATGTGTGATTTAGTTTACGAAGATTTTTCAATGCCGAGAACCTCGATCAGAGAGTAAAAAAGGCGTAAGGTTCACAATGGTGTAAAATTAAAATGGGATATACCGGGCTAGGATTCGAGTTACAGGAACAAGGGCCAAACCAACCACCCAAGAATGGAATCGTCGAGCGAAAACACTTGACAACCTCCTAAAAGCAGCTTTTCTTGCCACAAGACCTTTCTCCATCAATTAGGAATTTGATGTCGTCACTAAACACATTCCTTAAATTGTAGCCATTTGTTGAGTGTTTTTTTTTTGGTTTCTAATCCGCATATATATCATCATTGCCCTTGATTTTCTTGACTGTTTATCTCTTAAATATCAACATATAGACGTGTGATTTAGTTTACGAAGATTTTTCAATGCCGAGAACCTCGATCAGAGAGTAAAAAAGGCGTAAGGTTCACAATGGTGTAAAATTAAAATGGGATATACCGGGCTAGGATTCGAGTTACAGGAACAAGGGCCAAACCAACCACCCAAGAATGGAATCGTCGAGCGAAAACACTTGATAACCTCCTAGAATCAGCTTTTCTTATCACCAGACCTTTCTCCATCAATTAGGAATCTGATGCCGTCACTGAACACATTCCTTAAATTGTAGCCATTTCTTGAGTGTTTTTTTTGTGTCTAATCCGCATATATATCACCATTGCCCTTGATTTTCTTGATTGTATATCTCTTAAATGTCAACATATACACGTGTGATTTAGTTTACAAAGATTTTTCAATGCCGAGAACCTCGATCAGAGAGTAATAAAGGCGTAAGGTTCTCAATGGTGTAAAATTAAAATGGGATATACCAGGCTAGAATTCGAGTTACAGGAACAAGGGCCAAACCAACCACCCAAGAATGGAATCGTCGAGCGAAAACACTTGACAACCTCCTAGAAGCAGCTTTTCTTGCCACCAGACCTTTCTCCATCAATTAGGAATCTGATGCCGTCACTAAACACATTCCTTAAATTGTAGCCATTTGTTGAGTGTTTTTTTTTGTGTGTCTAATCCGCATATATATCACCATTGCCCTTGATTTTCTTGATTGTATATCTCTTAAATGTCAACATATACACGTGTGATTTAGTTTACAAAGATTTTTCAATGCCGAGAACCTCGATCAGAGAGTAAAAAAGGCGTAAGGTTCTCAATGGTATAAAATTAAAATGGGATATACCGGGCTAGGATTCGAGTTACAGGAACAAGGGCCAAACCAACCACCCAAGAATGGAATCGTCGAGCGAAAACACTTGACAACCTCCTAGAAGCAGCTTTTCTTGCCACCAGACCTTTCTCCATCAATTAGGAATCTGATGCCGTCACTAAACACATTCCTTAAATTGTAGCCATTTGTTGAGTGTTTTTTTTTGTGTGTCTAATCCGCATATATATCACCATTGCCCTTGATTTTCTTGATTGTATATCTCTTAAATGTCAACATATACACGTGTGATTTAGTTTACAAAGATTTTTCAATGCCGAGAACCTCGATCAGAGAGTAATAAAGGCGTAAGGTTCTCAATGGTGTAAAATTAAAATGGGATATACCAGGCTAGAATTCGAGTTACAGGAACAAGGGCCAAACCAACCACCCAAGAATGGAATCGTCGAGCGAAAACACTTGACAACCTCCTAGAAGCAGCTTTTCTTGCCACCAGACCTTTCTCCATCAATTAGGAATCTGATGCCGTCACTAAACACATTCCTTAAATTGTAGCCATTTGTTGAGTGTTTTTTTTTTGTGTTTCTAATCCGCATATATATCACCATTGCCCTTGATTTTCTTGACTGTCTATCTCTTAAATATCAACATATACACGTGTGATTTAGTTTACAAAGATTTTTCAATGCCGAGAACCTTGATCAGAGAGTAAAAAAGGCGTAGGGTTCTCAAAGGTGTAAAATTAAAATGGGATATACCGGGTTAAGATTCGAGTTACAGGAACAAGGGCCAAACCAACCACCCAAGAATGGAATCGTCGAGCGAAAACACTTGACAACCTTCAAGAAGCAGCTTTTCTTTCCAGCAGACCTTTCTCCATCAATTAGGAATCTGATGCCGTCACTAAACACATTCCTTAAATTGTAGCCATTTGTTGAGTGTTTTTTTTTTGGTGTCTAATCCGCATATATATCACCATTGCCCTTGATTTTCTTGATTGTATATCTCTTAAATGTCAACATATACACGTGTGATTTAGTTTACAAAGATTTATCAATGCCGAGAACCTCGATCAGAGAGTAATAAAGGCGTAAGGTTCTCAATGGTGTAAAATTAAAATGGGATATACCAGGCTAGAATTCGAGTTACAGGAACAAGGGCCAAACCAACCACGCAAGAATGGAATCGTCGAGCGAAAACACTTGACAACCTCCTAGAAGCAGCTTTTCTTGCCACCAGACCTTTCTCCATCAATTAGGAATCTGATGCCGTCACTAAACACATTCCTTAAATTGTAGCCATTTGTTGAGTGTTTTTTTTTTGTGTGTCTAATCCGAATATATATCACCATTGCCCTTGATTTTCTTGACTGTATACCTCTTAAATGTCAACATATACACGACTGATTTAGTTTACGAAGATTTTTCAATGCCGAGAACCTCGATCAGAGAGTAAAAAATGCTTAAGGTTCACAATGGTGTAAAATTAAAATGGGATATACCGGGCTAGGATTCGAGTTACAGGAACAAGGGCCAAACCAACCACCCAAGAATGGAATCGTCGAGCGAAATCACTTGACAACCTCCTAGAAGCAGCTTTTCTTGCCACCAGACCTTTCTCCATCAATTAGGAATCTGATGTCGTCACTAAACACATTTCTTAAATTGTAGCCATTTGTTGAGTGTTTTTTTTGGTGTCTAATCCGCATATATATATCACCATTGCTCTTGATTTTCTTGACTGTATATCTCTTAAATATCAACATATACACGTGTGATTTAGTTTACAAAGATTTTTCAATGCCGAGAACCTCGATCAGAGAGTAAAAAAGGCGTAAGGTTCTCAATGGTGTAAAATTAAAATGGGATATACCAGGCTAGAATTCGAGTTACAGGAACAAGGGCCAAACCAACCACCCAAGAATGGAATCGTCGAGTGAAAACACTTGATAACCTCCTAGAAGCAGCTTTTCTTATCACCAGACCTTTCTCCATCAATTAGGAATCTGATGCCGTCACTGAACACATTCCTTAAATTGTAGCCATTTCTTGAGTGTTTTTTTTGTGTCTAATCCGCATATATATCACCATTGCCCTTGATTTTCATGATTGTATATCTCTTAAATGTCAACATATACACGAGTGATTTAGTTTACAAAGATTTTTCAATGCCGAGAACCTCGATCAGAGAGTAAAAAAGGCGTAAGGTTCTCAATGGTGTAAAATCAAAATGGGATATACCAGGCTAGAATTCGAGTTACAGGAACAAGGGCCAAACCAACCACCCAAGAATGGAATCGTCGAGCGAAAACACTTGACAACCTCCTAGAAGCAGCTTTTTCTTGCCACCAGACCTTTCTCCATCAATAAGGAATCTGATGCCGTCACTAAACACATTCCTTAAATTGTAGCCATTTGTTGAGTGTTTTTTTTTGGTGTCTAATCCGCATATATATCACCATTGCCCTTGATTTTCTTGACTGCATATCTCTCAAATATCAACATATAGACGTGTGATTTAGTTTACGAATATTTTTCAATGCCGAGAACCTCGATCAGAGAGTAAAAAAGGCGTAAGGTTCCCAATGGTGTAAAATTAAAATGGGATATACCGGGCTAGGATTCGAGTTACAGGTACAAGGGCCAAACCAACCACCCAAAAATGGAATCGTCGAGCGAAAACACTTGACAACCTCCTAGAAGCAGCTTTTCTTGCCACCAGACCTTTCTCCATCAATTAGGAATCTGATGCAGTCACTAAACACATTCCTTAAATTGTAGCCATTTGTTGAGTGTTTTTTTTTTGTGTCTAATCCGCATATATATCACCATTGCCCTTGATTTTCTTGACTGTATATCTCTTAAATATCAACATATACACGTGTGATTTAGTTTACGAAGATTTTTCAATGCCGAGAACCTCGATCAGAGAGTAAAAAAGGCGTAAGGTTCTCAATGGTATAAAATTAAAATGGGATATACCGGGCTAGGATTCGAGTTACAGGAACAAGGGCCAAACAAACCACCCAAGAATGGAATCGTCGAGCGAAAACACTTGACAACCTCCAAGAAGCAGTTTTTCTTGCCACCAGACCTTTCTCCATCAATTAGGAATATGATGCCGTCACTAAACACATTCCTTAAATTGTAGCCATTTGTTGAGTGTTTTTTTTGTGTCTAATCCGCATATATATCACCATTGCCCTTGATTTTCTTGACTGTATACCTCTTAAATGTCAACATATACACGTCTGATTTAGTTTACGAAGATTTTTCAATGCCGAGAACCTCGATCAGAGAGTAAAAAATGCTTAAGGTTCACAACGGTGTAAAATTAAAATGGGATATACCGGGCTAGGATTCGAGTTACAGGAACAAGGGCCAAACCAACCACCCAAGAATGGAATCGTCGAGCGAAAACACTTGACAACCTCCTAGAAGCAGCTTTTCTTGCCACCAGACCTTTCTCCATCAATTAGGAATCTGATGTCGTCACTAAACACATTTCTTAAATTGTAGCCATTTGTTGAGTGTTTTTTTTGGTGTCTAATCCACATATACATATCACCATTGCCCTTGATTTTCTTGACTGTATATCTCTTAAATATCAACATATACACGTCTGATTTAGTTTACAAAGATTTTTCAATGCCGAGAACCTCGATCAGAGAGTAAAAAAGGCATAAGGTTCTCAATGGTCTAAAATTAAAATGGGATATACCGGGTTAAGATTCGAGTTACAGGAACAAGGGCCAAACCAACCACCCAAGAATGGAATCGTCGAGCGAAAACACTTGACAACCTCCAAGAAGCACCATCAATTAGGAATTTGATGCCGTCACTAAACACATTCCTTAAATTGTAGCCATTTGTTGAGTGTTTTTTTTTTTGTGGTGTCTAATCCGCATATATATCACCATTGCCTTTGATTTTCTTGACTGCATATCTCTTAAATATCAACATATAGACGTGTGATTTAGTTTACGAAGATTTTTAAATGCCGAGAACCTCGATCAGAGAGTAAAAAAGGCGTAAGGTTCTCAATGGTCTAAAATTAAAATGGGATATACCGGGTTAAGATTCGAGTCACAGGAACTAGGGCTAAACCAACCACCCAAGAATGGAATCGTCGAGCGAAAACACTTGACAACCTCCAAGAAGCAGCTTTTCTTGCCACCAGACCTTTCTCCATCAATTAGGAATCTGATGCCATCACTAAACACATTCCTTAAACTGTAGCCATTTGTTGAGTGTTTTTTTTTGGTGTCTAATCCGCATATATATCACCATTGCCCTTGATTTTCTTGACTGTTTATCTCTTAAATATCAACATATAGACGTGTGATTTAGTTTACGATGATTTTTCAATGCCGAGAACCTCGATCAGAGAGTAAAAAAGGCGTAAGGTTCACAATGGTGTAAAATTAAAATGGGATATACCGGGCTAGGATTCGAGTTACAGGAACAAGGGCCAAACCAACCACCCAAAAATCGAATCGTCGAGCGAAAACACTTGACAACCTCCAAGAAGCAGCTTTTCTTGCCACCAGACCTTTCTCCATCAATTAGGAATCTGATGCCGTCACTAAACACATTCCTTAAATTGTAGCCATTTGTTGAGTGTTTTTTTTTTGGTGTCTAATCCGCAACTATATCACCATTGCCCTTGATTTTCTTGACTGTTTATCTCTTAAATATCAACATATAGACGTGTGATTTAGTTTACGAAGATTTTTCAATGCCGAGAACCTCGATCAGAGAGTAAAAAAGGCGTAAGGTTCACAATGGTGTAAAATTAAAATGGGATATACCGGGCTAGGATTCGAGTTACAGGAAAAAGGGCCAAACCAACCATCCAAGAATGGAATCGTCGAGCGAAAACACTTGACAACCTCCTAGAAGCAGCTTTTCTTGCCAACAGACCTTTCTCCATCAATTAGGAATCTGATGCCGTCACTAAACAGATTCCTTAAATTGTAACCATTTGTTGAGTGTTTTTTTTTTGTTTCTAATCCGCATATATATCACCATTGCCCTTGATTTTCTTGACTGTATATCTCTTAAATATCAACATATACACATGTGATTTGGTTTTCGAAGATTTTTCAATGCCGAGAACCTCGATCAGAGATTAAAAAAGGCGTAAGGTTCACAATGGTGTAAAATTAAAATGGGATATACCGGGCTAGGATTCGAGTTACAGGAACAAGGGCCAAACCAACCACCCAAGAATGGAATCGTCGAGCGAAAACACTTAACAACCTCCAAGAAGCAGCTTTTCTTGCCACCAGACCTTTCTCCATCAATTAGGAATCTGATGTCGTAACTAAACACATTCCTTAAATTGTAGCCATTTGTTGAGTGTTTTTTTTTGGTGTCTAATCCGCATATATATCACCATTGCCCTTGATTTTCTTGACTGTATATCTCTCAAATATCAACATATAGACGTGTGATTTAGTTTACGAAGATTTTTCAATGCCGAGAACCTCGATCAGAGAGTAAAAAGGGCGTAAGGTTCACAATGGTGTAAAATTAAAATGGGATATACCGGGCTAGGATTCGAGTTACAGGAACATGGGCCAAACCAACCACCCAAAAATGGAATTGTCGAGCGAAAACACTTGACAACCTCCTATAAGCAGCTTTTCTTGCCACCAGACCTTTCTCCATCAATTAGGAATCTGATGCCGTCACTAAACACATTCCTTAAATTGTAGCCATTTGTTGAGTGTTTTTTTTGTGTCTAATCCGCATATATATCACCATGGCCCTTGATTTTCTTGACTGTATATCTCTAAAATATCAATATATACACGTGTGATTTAGTTTACGAAGATTTTTCAATGCCGAGAACCTCGATCAGAGAGTAAAAAAGGCGTAAGGTTCACAATGGTGTAAAATTAAAATGCGATATACCGGGCTAGGATTCGAGTTATAGGAACAAGGGCCAAACCAACCACCCAAGAATGGAATCGTCGAGCGAAAACACTTGACAACCTCCTAGAAGCAGCTTTTCTTGCCACCAGACCTTTCTCCATCAATTAGGAATCTGATGCCGTCACTAAACACATTCCTTAAATTGTAGCCATTTGTTGTGTGTTTTTTTTTTGTTTCTAATCCGCATATATATCACCATTGCCCTTGATTTTCTTGACTGTATATCTCTTAAATATCAACATATACACGTATGATTTAGTTTTCGAAGATTTTTCAATGCCGAGAACCTCGATCAGAGATTAAAAAAGGCGTAAGGTTCACAATGGTGTAAAATTAAAATGGGATATACCGGGCTAGGATTCGAGTTACAGGAACAAGGGCCAAACCAACCACCCAAGAATGGAATCGTCGAGCGAAAACACTTAACAACCTCCAAGAAGCAGCTTTTCTTGCCACCAGACCTTTCTCCATCAATTAGGAATCTGATGTCGTCACTAAACACATTCCTTAAATTGTAGCCATTTGTTGAGTGTTTTTTTTTTGGTGTCTAATCCGCATATATATCACCATTGCCCTTGATTTTCTTGACTGTATATCTCTCAAATATCAACATATAGACGTGTGATTTAGTTTACGAAGATTTTTCAAGGCCGAGAACCTCGATCAGAGAGTAAAAATGGCGTAAGGTTCACAATGGTGTAAAATTAAAATGGGATATACCGGGCTAGGATTCGAGTTACAGGAACAAGGGCCAAACCAACCACCCAAAAATGAAATTGTCGAGCGAAAACACTTGACAACCTCCTATAAGCAGCTTTTCTTGCCACCAGACCTTTTTCCATCAATTAGGAATCTGATGCCGTCACTAAACACATTCCTTAAATTGTAGCCATTTGTTGAGTGTTTTTTTTTGTGTCTAATCCGCATATATATCAGCATGGCCCTTGATTTTCTTGACTGTATATCTCTAAAATATCAATATATACACGTGTGATTTAGTTTACGAAGATTTTTCAATGCCGAGAACCTCGATCAGAGAGTAAAAAAGGCGTAAGGTTCACAATGGTGTAAAATTAAAATGCGATATACCGGGCTAGGATTCGAGTTATAGGAACAAGGGCCAAACCAACCACCCAAGAATGGAATCGTCGAGCGAAAACACTTAACAACCTCCAAGAAGCAGCTTTTCTTGCCACCAGACCTTTCTTCATCAATTAGGAATCTGATGCCGTCACTAAACACATTCCTTAAATTGTAGCCATTTGTTGAGTGTTTTTTTTGGTGTCTAATCTGCATATATATCACCATTGCCCTTGATTTTCTTGACAGTATATCTCTTAAATATCAACATATACACGTGTGATTTAGTTTACGAAGATTTTTCAATGCCGAGAACCTCGATCAGAGAGTAAAAAAGGCGTAAGGTTCATAATGGTGTAAAATTAAAATGGGAAATACCAGGCTAGGATTCGAGTTACAGGAACAAGGGCGAAACCAACCACCCAAGAATGGAATCGTCGAGCGAAAACACTTGACAACCTCGTAGAAGCAGCTTTTCTGGCCACCAGACATTTCTCCATCAATTAGGAATCAGATGCCGTCACTAAACACATTCCTTAAATTGTTGCCATTTGTTGAGTGTTTTTTTTGGTGTCTAATCCGCATATATATCACCATTGCGCTTGATTTTCTTGACTGTATATCTCTTAAATGTCAACTTATACACGTGTGATTTAGTTTACGAAGATTTTTCAATGCCGAGAACCTCGATCAGAGAGTAAAATCGGCGTAAGGTTCACAATGGTGTAAAATGAAAATTGGAAATACCAAGCTAGGATTCGAGTTACAGGAACAAGGGCGAAACCAACCACCCAAGAATGGAATCATCGAGCGAAAACACTTGACAACCTCCTAGAAGCAGCTTTTCTTGCCAACAGACCTTTCTCCATCAATTAGGAATCTGATGCCGTCACTAAACACATTCCTTAAATTGTACCCATTTGTTGAGTGTTTTTTTTTTGCTGTCTAATCCACATATATATCACCATTGCCCTTGATTTTCTTGACTGTATATATCTTAAATATCAACATATACACGTGTGATTTAGTTTACGAAGATTTTTCAATGCCGAGAACCTTGATCAGAGAGTAAAAAAGGCGTAAGGTTCTCAATGGGGTAAAATTAAAATGGGATATACCGGGCTAGGATTCGAGTTACCGGAACAAGGGCCAAACCAACCACCCAAGAATGGAATCGTCGAGCAAAAAAACATGACAACCTCCTAGAAGCAGCGTTTCTTGCCACCAGACCATTCTCAATCAATTAGGAATCTGATGTCGTCACTAAACACATTCCTTAAATCGTAGCCATTTGTTGAGTGTTTTTTTTTTTGTATCTAATCCGCATATATATCACCATTACCCTTGATTTTCTTGACTGTATATCTCTTAAATATCAACATATACACGTGTGATTTAGTTTACGAAGATTTTTCAATGCCGAGAACCTCGATCAGAGAGTAAAAAAGGCGTAAGGTTCTCAATGGTGTAAAATTAAAATGGGGTATACAGGGCTAGGATTCGAGTTACAGGAAGAAGGGCCAAACCAACCACCCAAGAATGGAATCGTCGAGCGAAACACTTGACAACCTCCTAGAAGCAGCTTTTCTTGCCACCGGACCTTTCTCCATCAATTAGGAATCTGATGTCGTCACTAAACACATTCCTTAAATCGTAGCCATTTGTTGAGTGTTTTTTTTGGTATCTAATCCGCATATATATCACCATTGCCCTTGATTTTCTTGACTGTATATCTCTTAAATATCAACATATACACGTGTGATTTAGTTTACGAATATTTTTCAATGCCGAGAACCTCGATCAGAGAGTAAAAAAGGTGTAAGGTTCTCAATGGTGTAAAATTAAAATGGGATATACCGGGCTAGGTTTCGAGTTACAGGAACAAGGGCCAAACCAACCACCCAAGAATGGAATCCTCGAGCGAAACACTTGACAAACTCCTAGAAGCAGCTTTTCTTGCCACCAGACCTTTCTCCATCAATTAGGAATATGATGCCGTCACTAAACACATTCCTTAAATTGTAGCCATTTGTTGAGTGTTTTTTTTTGGTGTCTAATCCGCATATATATCACCATTGCCCTTGATTTTCTTGACTGTTTATCTCTTAAATATCAACATATAGACGTGTGATTTAGTTTACGAAGATTTTTCAATGCCGAGAACCTCGATAAGAGAGTAAAAAAGGCGTAAGGTTCTCAATGGTGTAAAATTTAAATGGGATATACCGGGCTAGGATTCGAGTTACAGGAACAAGGGCCAAACCAACCACCCAAAAATGGAATCGTCGAGCGAAAACACTTGACAACCTCCTAGAAGCTGCTTTTCTTGCCACCAGACCTTTCTCCATCAATTAGGAATCTGATGCCGTCACTAAACACATTCCTTAAATTGTAGCCATTTGTTGAGTGTTATTTTTTTGTGTCTAATCCGCGTATATATCACCATTGCCCTTGATTTTCTTGACTATATATCTCTTAAATATCCACATATACACGTGTAATTTAGTTTACGAAGATTTTTCAATGCCGAGAACCTCGATCAGAGAGTAAAAAAGGCGTAAGGTTCACAATGGTGTAAAATTAAAATGGGATATACCGGGCTAGGATTCGAGTTACAGGAAAAAGGGCCAAACCAACCACCCAAGAATGGAATCGTCGAGCGAAAACACTTGACAACCTCCTAGAAGCAGCTTTTCTTGCCAACAGACCTTTCTCCATCAATTAGGAATCTGATGCCGTCACTAAACAGATTCCTTAAATTGTAGCCATTTGTTGAGTGTTTTTTTTTTGTTTCTAATCCGCATATATATCACCATTGCCCTTGATTTTCTTGACTGTATATCTCTTAAATATCAACATATACACGTGTGATTTAGTTTTCGAAGATTTTTCAATGCCGAGAACCTCGATCAGAGATTAAAAAAGGCGTAAGGTTCACAATGGTGTAAAATTAAAATGGGATATACCGGGCTAGGATTCGAGTTACAGGAACAAGGGCCAAACCAACCACCCAAGAATGGAATCGTCGAGCGAAAACACTTAACAACCTCCAAGAAGCAGCTTTTCTTGCCACCAGACCTTTCTCCATCAATTAGGAATCTGATGTCGTCACTAAACACATTCCTTAAATTGTAGCCATTTGTTGAGTGTTTTTTTTTTGGTGTCTAATCCGCATATATATCACCATTGCCCTTGATTTTCTTGACTGTATATCTCTCAAATATCAACATATAGACGTGTGATTTAGTTTACGAAGATTTTTCAATGCCGAGAACCTCGATCAGAGAGTAAAAAAGGCGTAAGGTTCACAATGGTGTAAAATTAAAATGGGATATACCGGGCTAGGATTCGAGTTACAGGAACATGGGCCAAACCAACCACCCAAAAATGGAATTGTCGAGCGAAAACACTTGACAACCTCCTATAAGCAGCTTTTCTTGCCACCAGACCTTTCTCCATCAATTAGGAATCTGATGCCGTCACTAAACACATTCCTTAAATTGTAGCCATTTGTTGAGTGTTTTTTTTGTGTCTAATCCGCATATATATCACCATGGCCCTTGATTTTCTTGACTGTATATCTCTAAAATATCAATATATACACGTGTGATTTAGTTTACGAAGATTTTTCAATGCCGAGAACGTCGATCAGAGAGTAAAAAAGGCGTAAGGTTCACAATGGTGTAAAATTAAAATGCGATATACCGGGCTAGGATTCGAGTTATAGGAACAAGGGCCAAACCAACCACCCAAGAATGGAATCGTCGAGCGAAAACACTTGACAACCTCCTAGAAGCAGCTTTTCTTGCCACCAGACCATTCTCCATCAATTAGGAATCTGATGCCGTCACTAAACACATTCCTTAAATTGTAGCCATTTGTTGTGTGTTTTTTTTTGTTTCTAATCCGCATATATATCACCATTGCCCTTGATTTTCTTGACTGTATATCTCTTAAATATCAACATATACACGTATGATTTAGTTTTCGAAGATTTTCAATGCCGAGAACCTCGATCAGAGATTAAAAAAGGCGTAAGGTTCACAATGGTGTAAAATTAAAATGGGATATACCGGGCTAGGATTCGAGTTACAGGAACAAGGGCCAAACCAACCACCCAAGAATGGAATTGTCGAGCGAAAACACTTGACAACCTCCTATAAGCAACTTTTCTTGCCACCAGACCTTTTTCCATCAATTAGGAATCTGATGCCGTCACTAAACCCATTCCTTAAATTGTAGCCATTTGTTGAGTGTTTTTTTTTTGTGTCTAATCCGCATATATATCAGCATGGCCCTTGATTTTCTTGACTGTATATCTCTAAAATATCAATATATACACGTGTGATTTAGTTTACGAAGATTTTTCAATGCCGAGAACCTCGATCAGAGAGTAAAAAAGGCGTAAGGTTCATAATGGTGTAAAATTAAAATGGGAAATACCAGGCTAGGATTCGAGTTACAGGAACAAGGGCGAAACCAACCACCCAAGAATGGAATCGTCGAGCGAAAACACTTGACAACCTCGTAGAAGCAGCTTTTCTGGCCACCAGACATTTCTCCATCAATTAGGAATCAGATGCCGTCACTAAACACATTCCTTAAATTGTTGCCATTTGTTGAGTGTTTTTTTTGGTGTCTAATCCGCATATATATCACCATTGCGCTTGATTTTCTTGACTATATATCTCTTAAATGTCAACTTATACACGTGTGATTTAGTTTACGAAGATTTTTCAATGCCGAGAACCTCGATCAGAGAGTAAAATCGGCGTAAGGTTCACAATGGTGTAAAATGAAAATTGGAAATACCAAGCTAGGATTCGAGTTACAGGAACAAGGGCGAAACCAACCACCCAAGAATGGAATCATCGAGCGAAAACACTTGACAACCTCCTAGAAGCAGCTTTTCTTGCCAACAGACCTTTCTCCATCAATTAGGAATCTGATGCCGTCACTAAACACATTCCTTAAATTGTACCCATTTGTTGAGTGTTTTTTTTTTGCTGTCTAATCCACATATATATCACCATTGCCCTTGATTTTCTTGACTGTATATATCTTAAATATCAACATATACACGTGTGATTTAGTTTACGAAGATTTTTCAATGCCGAGAACCTTGATCAGAGAGTAAAAAAGGCGTAAGGTTCTCAATGGGGTAAAATTAAAATGGGATATACCGGGCTAGGATTCGAGTTACCGGAACAAGGGCCAAACCAACCACCCAAGAATGGAATCGTCGAGCAAAAAAACATGACAACCTCCTAGAAGCAGCGTTTCTTGCCACCAGACCATTCTCAATCAATTAGGAATCTGATGTCGTCACTAAACACATTCCTTAAATCGTAGCCATTTGTTGAGTGTTTTTTTTTTGGTATCTAATCCGCATATATATCACCATTACCCTTGATTTTCTTGACTGTATATCTCTTAAATATCAACATATACACGTGTGATTTAGTTTACGAAGATTTTTCAATGCCGAGAACCTCGATCAGAGAGTAAAAAAGGCGTAAGGTTCTCAATGGTGTAAAATTAAAATGGGGTATACAGGGCTAGGATTCGAGTTACAGGAAGAAGGGCCAAACCAACCACCCAAGAATGGAATCGTCGAGCGAAACACTTGACAACCTCCTAGAAGCAGCTTTTCTTGCCACCGGACCTTTCTCCATCAATTAGGAATCTGATGTCGTCACTAAACACATTCCTTAAATCGTAGCCATTTGTTGAGTGTTTTTTTTGGTATCTAATCCGCATATATATCACCATTGCCCTTGATTTTCTTGACTGTATATCTCTTAAATATCAACATATACACGTGTGATTTAGTTTACGAATATTTTTCAATGCCGAGAACCTCGATCAGAGAGTAAAAAAGGTGTAAGGTTCTCAATGGTGTAAAATTAAAAGGGGATATACCGGGCTAGGTTTCGAGTTACAGGAACAAGGGCCAAACCAACCACCCAAGAATGGAATCGTCGAGCGAAACACTTGACAAACTCCTAGAAGCAGCTTTTCTTGCCACCAGACCTTTCTCCATCAATTAGGAATATGATGCCGTCACTAAACACATTCCTTAAATTGTAGCCATTTGTTGAGTGTTTTTTTTTTGGTGTCTAATCCGCATATATATCACCATTGCCCTTGATTTTCTTGACTGTATACCTCTTAAATGTCAACATATACACGTGTAATTTAGTTTACGAAGATTTTTCAATGCCGAGAACCTCGATCAGAGAGTAAAAAAGGCTTAAGGTTCACAATGGTGTAAAATTAAAATGGGATATACCGGGATAGGATTCGAGTTACAGGAACAAGGGCCAAACCAACCACCCAAGAATGGAATCGTCGAGCGCAAACACTTCACAACCTCCTAGAAGCAGCTTTTCTTGCCACCAGACCTTTCTCCATCAATTAGGAATCTGATGCCGTCACTAAACACATTCCTTAAATTGTAGCCATTTGTTGAGTGTTTTTTTTTTGTTGTCTAATCCGCATATATATCACCATTGCCCTTGATTTTCTTGACTGTATATCTCTTAAATGTCAACATATACACGTATGATTTAGTTTACGAAGATTTTTCAATGCCGAGTACCTCGATCAGAGAGTAAAAAAGGCGTAGGGTTCACAATGGTGTAAAATTAAAATGGGATATACCGGGCTAGGATTCGAGTTACAGGAACAAGGGCGAAACCAACCACCCAAGAATGGAATCATCGAGCGAAAACACTTGACAACCTCCTAGAAGCAGCTTTTCTTGCCACCAGACCTTTCTCCATAAATTAGGAATATGATGCCGTCACTAAACACATTCCTTTAATTGTACCCATTTGTTGAGTGTTTTTTTTTGGTTTCTAATCCGCATATATATCACCGTTGCCCTTGATTTTCTTGATAGTATATCTCTTAAATATCAACATATACACGTGTGATTTAGTTTACGAAGATTTTTCAATGCCGAGAACCTCGATTAGAGAGTAAAAAAGGCGTAAGGTTCTCAATGGTGTAAATTACAATGGGATATACCGGGCTAGGATTCGAGTTACAGGAACAAGGGCCAAACCGACCACCCAAGAATGGAATCGTCGAGCGAAAACACTTGACAACCTCCTAGAAGCAGCTTTTCTTGCCACCAGACCTTTCTCCATCAATTAGGAATCTGATGCCGTCACTAAACACATTCCTTAAATTGTAGCCATTTGTTGAGTGTTTTTTTTTGTGTCTAATCCGCATATATATCACCATTGTCCTTGATTTTCTCGACATTATATCTCTTAAATATCAACATATACACGTGTGATTTAGTTTACAAAGATTTTTCAATGCCGAGAACCTCGATCAGAGATTAAAAAAGGCGTAAAGTTCTCAATGGTGTAAAATTAAAATGGGATATACCAGGCTAGGATTCGAGTTACAGGAACATGGGCCAAACCAACCACCCAAGAATGGAATCGTCGAGCGAAAACACTTGACAACCTCCTACAAGCAGCTTTTCTGGCCACCAGACCTTTCTCCATCAATTAGGAATCTTATGCCATCACTAAACACATTCCTTAAATTGTCGCCATTTGTTGAGTGTTTTTTTTTGGTGTCTAATCCGCATATATATCACCATTGCCCTTGATTTTCTTGACTGTATATCTCTTAAAGGTCAACATATACACGTGTGATTTAGTTTACGAAGATTTTTCAATGCCGAGAACCTCGATCCGAGAGTAAAAAAGGCGTAAGGTTCACAATGGAGTAAAATTAAAATGGGATATACCGGGCTAGGATTCGAGTTACAGGAACAAGGGCCAAACCAACCACCCAAGAATGGAATCGTCGAGCGAAAACACTTGACAACCTCCTAGAAGCAGCTTTTCTTGCCACCAGACCTTTCTCCATCAATTAGGAATCTGATGCCGTGACTAAACACATTCCTTAAATTGTACCCATTTGTTGAGTGTTTTTTTTTGGTGTCTAATCCGCATATATATCACCATTGCCCTTGATTTTCTTGACTGTATATCTCTTAAAGGTCAACATATACACGTGTGATTTAGTTTACGAAGATTTTTCAATGCCGAGAACCTCGATCCGAGAGTAAAAAAGGCGTAAGGTTCACAATGGTGTAAAATTAAAATGGGATATACCGGGCTAGGATTCGAGTTACAGGAACAAGGGCCAAACCGACCACCCAAGAATGGAATCGTCGAGCGAAAACACTTGACAACCTCGTAGAAGCAGCTTTTCTGGCCACCAGACATTTCTCCATCAATTAGGAATCAGATGCCGTCACTAAACACATTCCTTAAATTGTAGCCATTTGTTGAGTGTTTTTTTTGGTGTCTAATCCGCATATATATCACCATTGCGCTTGATTTTCTTGACTGTATATCTCTTAAATGTCAACTTATACACGTGTGATTTAGTTTACGAAGATTTTTCAATGCCGAGAACCTCGATCAGAGAGTAAAAACGGCGTAAGGTTCACAATGGTGTAAAATGAAAATTGGAAATACCAAGCTAGGATTCGAGTTACAGGAACAAGGGCGAAACCAACCACCCAAGAATGGAATCATCGAGCGAAAACACTTGACAACCTCCTAGAAGCAGCTTTTCTTGCCAACAGACCTTTCTCCATCAATTAGGAATCTGATGCCGTCACTAAACACATTCCTTAAATTGTACCCATTTGTTGAGTGTTTTTTTTTTGCTGTCTAATCCACATATATATCACCATTGCCCTTGATTTTCTTGACTGTATATCTCTTAAATATCAACATATACACGTGTGATTTAGTTTACGAAGATTTTTCAATGCCGAGAACCTTGATCAGAGAGTAAAAAAGGCGTAAGGTTCTCAATGGGGTAAAATTAAAATGGGATATACCGGGCTAGGATTCGAGTTACCGGAACAAGGGCCAAACCAACCACCCAAGAATGGAATCGTCGAGCAAAAAAACATGACAACCTCCTAGAAGCAGCGTTTCTTGCCACCAGACCATTCTCAATCAATTAGGAATCTGATGTCGTCACTAAACACATTCCTTAAATCGTAGCCATTTGTTGAGTGTTTTTTTTTTGTATCTAATCCGCATATATATCACCATTACCCTTGATTTTCTTGACTGTATATCTCTTAAATATCAACATATACACGTGTAATATAGTTTACGAAGATTTTTCAATGCCGAGAACCTCGATCAGAGAGTAAAAAAGGCGTAAGGTTCTCAATGGTGTAAAATTAAAATGGGGTATACAGGGCTAGGATTCGAGTTACAGGAAGAAGGGCCAAACCAACCACCCAAGAATGGAATCGTCGAGCGAAACACTTGACAACCTCCTAGAAGCAGCTTTTCTTTCCACCGGACCTTTCTCCATCAATTAGGAATCTGATGTCGTCACTAAACACATTCCTTAAATCGTAGCCATTTGTTGAGTGTTTTTTTTTTGTATCTAATCCGCATATATATCACCATTGCCCTTGATTTTCTTGACTGTATATCTCTTAAATATCAACATATACACGTGTGATTTAGTTTACGAATATTTTTCAATGCCGAGAACCTCGATCAGAGAGTAAAAAAGGTGTAAGGTTCTCAATGGTGTAAAATTAAAATGGGATATACCGGGCTAGGTTTCGAGTTACAGGAACAAGGGCCAAACCAACCACCCAAGAATGGAATCGTCGAGCGAAACACTTGACAAACTCCTAGAAGCAGCTTTTCTTGCCACCAGACCTTTCCCCATTAATTAGGAATATGATGCCGTCACTAAACACATTCCTTAAATTGTAGCCATTTGTTGAGTGTTTTTTTTTTGTGTCTAATCCGCATATATATCACCATTGCCCTTGATTTTCTTGACTGTATACCTCTTAAATGTCAACATATACACGTGTGATTTAGTTTACGAAGATTTTTCAATCCCGAGAACCTCGATCAGAGAGTAAAAAAGGCGTAAGGTTCACAATGGTGTAAAATTAAAATGGGATATACCAGGCTAGGATTCGAGTTACAGGAACATGGGCCAAACCAACCACCCAAGAATGGAATCGTCGAGCGAAAACACTTGACAACGTCCTAGAAGCAGATTTTCTGGCCACCAGACCTTTCTCCATCAATTAGGAATCTGATGCCGTCACTAAACACATTCCTTAAATTGTAGCCATTTGTTGAGTGTT
Source organism: Helianthus tuberosus (assembly GCA_030545235.1). Lineage (NCBI taxonomy): Eukaryota > Viridiplantae > Streptophyta > Magnoliopsida > Asterales > Asteraceae > Helianthus > Helianthus tuberosus. The sequence goes on from CM060450.1 coordinate 178,374,727, forward strand.
TTTTTTTGTTGTCTAATCCGCATATATATCACCATTGCCCTTGATTTTCTTGACTGTATATCTCTTAAATGTCAACATATACACGTATGATTTAGTTTACGAAGATTTTTCAATGCCGAGTACCTCGATCAGAGAGTAAAAAAGGCGTAGGGTTCACAATGGTGTAAAATTAAAATGGGATATACCGGGCTAGGATTCGAGTTACAGGAACAAGGGCGAAACCAACCACCCAAGAATGGAATCATCGAGCGAAAACACTTGACAACCTCCTAGAAGCAGCTTTTCTTGCCACCAGACCTTTCTCCATCAATTAGGAATATGATGCCCTCACTAAACACATTCCTTTAATTGTACCCATTTGTTGAGTGTTTTTTTTTGGTGTCTAATCCGCATATATATCACCGTTGCCCTTGATTTTCTTGATAGTATATCTCTTAAATATCAACATATACACGTGTGATTTAGTTTACGAAGATTTTTCAATGCCGAGAACCTCGATTAGAGAGTAAAAAAGGTGTAAGGTTCTCAATGGTGTAAATTACAATGGGATATACCGGGCTAGGATTCGAGTTACAGGAACAAGGGCCAAACCGACCACCCAAGAATGGAATCGTCGAGCGAAAACACTTGACAACCTCCTAGAAGCAGCTTTTCTTGCCACCAGACCTTTCTCCATCAATTAGGAATCTGATGCCGTCACTAAACACATTCCTTAAATTGTAGCCATTTGTTGGGTGTTTTTTTTTTGTGTCTAATCCGCATATATATCACCATTGTCCTTGATTTTCTCGACAGTATATCTCTTAAATATCAACATATACACGTGTGATTTAGTTTACGAAGATTTTTCAATGCCGAGAACCTCGATCAGAGATTAAAAAAGGCGTAAAGTTCTCAATGGTGTAAAATTAAAATGGGATATACCAGGCTAGGATTCGAGTTACAGGAACATGGGCCAAACCAACCACCCAAGAATGGAATCGTCAAGCGAAAACACTTGACAACCTCCTACAAGCAGCTTTTCTGGCCACCAGACCTTTCTCCATCAATTAGGAATCTTATGCCATCACTAAACACATTCCTTAAATTGTCGCCATTTGTTGAGTGTTTTTTTTTGGTGTCTAATCCGCATATATATCACCATTGCCCTTGATTTTCTTGATTGTATATCTCTTAAATGTCAACATATGCACGTGTGATTTAGTTTACGAAGATTTTTCAATGCCGAGAACCTCGATCGGAGAGTAAAAAAGGCGTAAGATTCACAATGGTGTAAAATTAAAATGGGATATACCGGGCTAGGATTCGAGTTACAGGAACAAGGGCGAAACCAACCACCCAAGAATGGAATCATCGAGCGAAAACACTTGACAACCTCCTAGAAGCAGCTTTTCTTGCCACTAGACCTTTCTCCATCAATTAGGAATCTGATACCGTCACTAAACACATTCCTGAAATTGTACCCATTTGTTGAGTGTTTTTTTTGGTGTCTAATCCGCATATATGTCACCATTGCCCTTGATTTTCTTGACTGTATATCTCTTAAATATCAACATATACACGTGTGATTTAGTTTACGAAGATTTTTCAATGCCGGGAACCTTGATCAGAGACTAAAAAAGCCGTAAGGTTCTCAATGGGGTAAAATTAAAATGGGATATACCGGGCTAGGATTCGAGTTACAGGAACAAGGGCCAAACCAACCACCCAAGAATCGAATCGTCGAACGAAAAAACATGACAAGCTCCGAGAAGCAGCTTTTCTTGCCACCAGACCTTTCTCCATCAATTAGGAATCTGATGTCGTCACTAAACACATTCCTTAAATCGTAGCCATTTGTTGAGTGTTTTTTTTTTGGTATCTAATCCGCATATATATCACCATTGCTCTTGATTTTCTTGACTGTATATATCTTAAATATCAACATATACACGTGTGATTTAGTTTACGAATATTTTTCAATGCCGAGAACCTCGATCAGAGAGTAAAAAAGGTGTAAGGTTCTCAATGGTGTAAAATTAAAATGGGATATACCGGGCTAGGTTTCGAGTTACAGGAACAAGGGCCAAACCAACCACCCAAGAATGGAATCCTCGAGCGAAACACTTGACAAACTCCTAGAAGCAGCTTTTCTTGCCACCAGACCTTTCTCCATCAATTAGGAATATGATGCCGTCACTAAACACATTCCTTAAATTGTAGGCATTTGTTGAGTGTTTTTTTTTTGGTGTCTAATCCGCATATATATCACCATTGCCCTTGATTTTCTTGACTGTATACCTCTTAAATGTCAACATATACACGTGTAATTTAGTTTACGAAGATTTTTCAATGCCGAGAACCTCGATCAGAGAGTAAAAAAGGCTTAAGGTTCACAATGGTGTAAAATTAAAATGGGATATACCGGGATAGGATTCGAGTTACAGGAACAAGGGCCAAATCAACCACCCAAGAATGGAATCGTCGAGCGCAAACACTTCACAACCTCCTAGAAGCAGCTTTTCTTGCCACCAGACCTTTCTCCATCAATTAGGAATCTGATGCCGTCACTAAACACATTCCTTAAATTGTAGCCATTTGTTGAGTGTTTTTTTTTTGGTGTCTAATCCGTATATATATCACCATTGCCCTTGATTTTCTTGGCTCTTTATCTCTTAAATATCAACATCTACACGTGTGATTTAGTTTACGAAGATTTTTCATTGCCGAGAACCTCGATCAGAGAGTAAAAAAGGCGTAAGGTTCACAATGGTGTAAAATTAAAATGGGATATAACGGGCTAGAATTCGAGTTACAGGAACAAGGGCCAAACCAACCACCCAAGAATGGAATCGTCGAGCGAAAACACTTGACAACCTCCAAGAAGCAGCTTTTTCTTGCCACCAGACCTTTCTCCATCAATTCGGAATCTGATGCCGTCACTAAACACATTCCTTAAATTGTAGCCATATGTTGAGTGTTTTTTTTGTGTCTAATCCGCATATATATCACCGTTGCCCTTGATTTTCTTGACTGTATATCTCTTAAATATCAACATATACACGTGTGATTTAGTTTACGAAGATTTTTCAATGCCGAGAACCTCGATCAGAGAGTAAAAATGTCGTAAGGTTCTCAAAGGTGTAAAATTAAAATTGGATATACCGGGTTAAGATTCGAGTTACAGGAACAAGGGCCAAACCAACCACCCAAGAATGGAATCGTCGAGCGAAAACACTTGACAACCTCCTAGAAGCAGCTTTTCTTGCCACCGGACCTTTCTCCATCAATTAGGAATATGATGACGTCACTAAACACATTCCTTAAATTGTAGCCATTTGTTGAGTGTTTTGTTTTGGTGTCTAATCCGCATATATATCACCATTGCCCTTGATTTTCTTGACTGTATATCTCTTAAATGTCAATATATACACGTGTGATTTAGTTTACGAAGATTTTTCACTGCCGAGAACCTCGATCAGAGAGTAAAAAAGGCGTAACGTTCTCAATGGTGTAAAATTAAAATGGGATATACCGGGCTAAGAATCGAGTTACAGGAACAAGGGCCAAACCAACCACCCATGAATGGAATCGTCGAGCGAAAAACTTGACAACCTCCTAGAAGCAGCTTTTCTTGCCACCAGACCTTTCTCCATCAATTTGGAATCTGATGCCGTCACTAAACACATTCCTTAAATTGTAGCCATTTGTTGAGTGTTTTCTTTTTCGTGTCTAATCCGCATATATATCACCATTGCCCTTGATTTTCTTGACTGTATATCTCTTAAATGTCAACATATACACGTGTGGTTTAGTTTACGAAGATTTTTCATTGCCGGGAACCTCGATCAGAGAGTAAAAAAGGCGTAAGGTTCACAATGGTGTAAAATTAAAATGGGATATACCGGGCTAGGATTCGAGTTACAGGAAAAAGGACCAAACCAACCACCCAAGAATGGAATCGTCGAGCGAAAACATTTGACAACCTCCTTGAAGCAGCTTTTATTTCCACCAGACCTTTCTCTATCAATTAGGAATCTGATGCCGCCACTAAACACATTCCTTAAATTGTAGCCATTTGTTGAGTGTTTTTTTTTGGTGTCTAATCCGCATTTATATCACCATTGCCCTTAATTTTCTTCACTGTATATCTCTTAAATGTCAACATATACACGTGTGATTTAGTTTACGAAGATTTTTCAATGCCGAGAAGCTCGATCAGAGAGTAAAAAAGGCGTAAGGTTCTCAATGGTGTAAAATTAAAATGGGATAAAAAGGGCTAGGATTCGAGTTACAGGAACAAGGGCCAAACCAACCACCCAAGAATGGAATCATCGCGCGAAAACACTTGAAAACCTCCTAGAAGCAGCTTTTCTTACCACCAGACCTTTCTCCATCAATTAGGAATCTGATGCCGTCACTAAACACATTCCTTAAATTGTAGCCATTTGTTGAGTTTTTTTTTGGTGTCTAATCCGCATATATATCACCATTGCCCTTGATTTTCTTGACTGTATATCTCTTAAATATCAACATATACACGTGTGATTTAGTTTACGAAGATGTTTCAATGCCGAGAACCTCGATCAGAGAGTAAAAAAGGCGTAAAGTTCACAATGGTGTAAAATTAAAATGGGATATACCGGGATAGGATTCGAGTTACAGGAACAAGGGCCAAACCAACCACCCAAGAATGGAATCGTCGAGCGAAAACACTTGACAACCTCTTAGAAGCAGCTTTTCTTACCACCAGACCTTTCTCCATCAATTAGGATTCTGATGCCGTCACTAAGCACATTCCTTAAATTGTAGCCATTTGTTGAGTGTTTTTTTTTGTGTCTAATCTGCGTATATATCACCATTGCCCTTGATTTTCTTGGCTGTTTATCTTTTAAATATCAACATATACACGTGTGATTTAGTTTACGAAGATTTTTCAATGCCGAGAACCTCGATCAGAGAGTAAAAAAGGCGTAAAGTTCACAATGGTGTAAAATTAAAATGGGATATACCGGGCTAGGAATCGAGTTACAGGAACAAGGGCCAAACCAACCACCCAAGAATCGAATCGTCGAGCGAAAACACTTGATAACCTCCAAGGAGCAGCTTTTCTTGCAACCAGACCTTTCTCCATCAATTAGGAATCTGATGTCGTCACTAAACACATTCCTTAAATTGTATCCATTTGTTGAGTGTTTTTTTTTTGTGTCTAATCCGCATATATATCACCATTGCCATTGATTTTCTTGACTGTATATCTCTTAAATGTCAACATATACACGTGTGATTTAGTTTACGGAGATTTTTCAATGCCGAGTACCTCGATGAGAGAGTAAAAAAGGCGTAAGGTTCTCAATGGTGTAAAATTAAAATGGGATATACCGGGCTAAGATTCGAGTTACAGGAACAAGGGCCAAACTAACCACCCAAGAATGGAATCGTCGAGTGAAACACTTGAGAACCTCCTAGAAGCAGTTTTTCTTGCCACCAGACCTTTCTCCATCAATTAGGAATCTGATGCCGTCACTAAACACATTCCTTAAATTGTAGCCATTTGTTGAGTGTTTTTTTTTGGTGTCTAATCCTCATATATATCACCATTGCCCTTGATTTTCTTGACTGTATATGTCTTAAATATCAACATATACACGTGTGATTTAGTTTACGAAGATTTTTCAATGCCGAGAACCTTGATCAGAGAGTAATAAAGGCGTAAGGTTCTCAAAGGGGTAAAATTAAAATGGGATATACCGGGCTAGGATTCGAGTTACAGGAACAAGGGCCAAACCAACCACCCAAGAATGGAATCGTCGAGCGAAAAAACATGACAACCTCCTAGAAGCAGCTTTTCTTGCCACCAGACCTTTCTCCATCAATTAGGAATCTGATGCCGTCACTAAACACATTCCTTAAATCGTAGCCATTTGTTGAGTGTTTTTTTTTGGTATCTAATCCGCATATATATCACCATTGCCCTTGATTTTCTTGACTGTATATCTCTTAAATATCAACATATACACGTGTGATTTAGTTTACGAAGATTTTTCAATGCCGAGAACCTCGATTAGATAGTAAAAAAGGCGTAATGTTCACAATGGTGTAAAATTAAAATGGGATATACCGGGCTAGGATTCGAGTTACAGAAACAAGGGCCAAACCAACCACCCAAGAATGGAATCGACAAGCGAAAACACTTGACAACCTCCTAGAAGCAGCTTTTCTTGCCACCAGACCTTTCTCCACCAATTAGGAATCTGATGCCGTCACTAAACACATTCCTTAAATTGTAGCCATTTGTTGAGTGTTTTTTTTTTGTGTCTAATCCGCATATATATCACCATTTCCCTTGATTTTCTTGACTGTATATCTCTTAAACGTCAACATATACACGTGTGATTTAGTTTACGAAGATTTTTCAATGCCGAGAACTTCGATCAGAGAGTAAAAAAGGCGTAAGGTTCTCAATGGTGTAAAATTAAAATGGGATATACCGGGCTAGGATTCGAGTTACGGGAACAAGGGCCAAACCAACCACCCAAGAATGGAATCGTCGAGCGTAAACACTTCACAACCTCCCAGAAGCAGCTTTTCTTGCCACCAGACCTTTCCCCATCAATTAGGAATCTGATGCCGTCACTAAACACATTCCTTAAATTGTAGCCATTTGATTTTCTTGGCTGTTTATCTCTTAAATATCAACATATACACGTGTGATTTAACTTATGAAGATTTTTCAATGCCGAGAACCTCGATCAGAGAGTAAAAAAGGCGTAAGGTTCACAATGGTGTAAAATTAAAATGGGATATACCGGGCTAGGATTCGAGTTACAGGAACAAGGGCCAAACCAACCACCCAAGAATGGAATCGTCGTGCGAAAACACTTGACAACCTCCAAGAAGCAGCTTTTCTTGCCACCAGACCTTTCTCCATCAATTAGGAATCTGATGCCGTCACTAAACACATTCCTTAAATTGTAGCATTTTGTTGAGTGTTTTTTTTTGTGTCTAATCCGCATATATATCACCATTGCCCATGATTTTCTTGACTATATATCTCTTAAATATCAACATATACACGTGTGACTTAGTTTACGAAGATTTTTCAATGCCGAGAACCTCGATCTGAGAGTAAAAAAGGCGTAAGGTTCTCAATGGTGTAAAATTAAAATGGGATATACCGGGCTAGGATTTGAGTTACAGGAACAAGGGCCAAACCAACCCCCTGAGAATGGAATCGTCGAGCGAAAACACTTGACAACCTCCTAGAAGCAGCTTTTCTTGCCACCAGACCTTTCTCCATCAATTAGGTATCTGATGCTGTCACTAAACACATTCCTTAAATTGTAGCCATTTGTTGAGTGTTTTTTTTGGTGTCTAATCCGCATATATATCACCATTGCCCTTGATTTTCTTGGTTGTTTATCTTTTAAATATTAACATATACATGTGTGATTTAGTTTACGAAGATTTTTCAATGCCGAGAACCTCGATGAGAGAGTAAAAAAGGCGTAAGGTTCACAATGGAGTATAATTAAAATGGGATATACCGGGCAAGGAATCGAGTTACAGGAACAAGGGTCAAACCAACCACCCAAGAATCGAATCTTCGAGAGAAAACACTTGATAACCTCCAAGAAGCAGCTTTTCTTGCCACCAGACCTTTCTCCATCAATTAGGAATCTGATGCCGTCACTAAACACATTCCTTAAATTGTAGCCATTTTTTGAGTTTTTTTTTTGTGTCTAATCCGAATATATATCACCATTGCCCTTGATTTTCTTGACTGTATATCTCTTAAATATCAACATATACACGTGTGATTTAGTTTACGAAGATTTTTCAATGCCGAGAACCTTGATCAGTGAGTAAAAAAGGCGTAAGGTTCTCAATGGGGTAAAATTAAAATGGGATATACCGGGCTAGGATTCGAGTTACAGGAACAAGGGCCAAACCAACCACCCAAGAATGGAATCGTCGAGCGAAAAAACATGACAACCTCCTAGAAGCAGCTTTTCTTGCCACCAGACCTTTCTCCATCAATTAGGAATCTGATGCTGTCACTAAACACATTCCTTAAATCATAGCCATTTGTTGAGTGTTTTTTTGGTATCTAATCCGCATATATATCACCATTGCCCTTGTTTTTCTTGACTGTATATCTCTTAAATATCAACATATACACGTGTGATTTAGTTTACGAAGATTTTTCAATGCCGAGAACCTCGATTAGATAGTAAAAAAGGCGTAATGTTCACAATGGTGTAAAATTAAAATGGGATATACCGAGCTAGGATACGAGTTACAGGAACAAGGGCCAAACCAACCACCCAAGAATGGAATCGACAAGCGAAAACACTTGACAACCTCCTAGAAGCAGTTTTTCTTGCCACCAGACCTTTCTCCACCAATTAGGAATCTGATGTCGTCACTAAACACATTCCTTAAATTGTAGCCATTTGTTGAGTGTTTTTTTTTTGTGTCTAATCCGCATATATATCACCATTTCCCTTGATTTTCTTGACTGTATATCTCTTAAATGTCAACATATACACGTGTGATTTAGTTTACGAAGATTTTTCAATGCCGAGAACTTCGATCAGAGAGTAAAAAAGGCGTAAGGTTCTCAATGGTGTAAAATTAAAATGGGATATACCGGGCTAGGATTCGAGTTACGGGAACAAGGGCCAAACCAACCACCCAAGAATGGAATCGTCGAGCGTAAACACTTCACAACCTCCTAGAAGCAGCTTTTCTTGCCACCAGACCTTTCTCCATCAATTAGGAATCTGATGTCGTCACTAAACACATTCCTTAAATTGTAGCCATTTGTTGAGTGTTTTTTTTTGGTGTCTAATCCTCATATATATCACCATTGCCCTTGATTTTCTTGACTGTATATGTCTTAAATATCAACATATACACGTGTGATTTAGTTTACGAAGATTTTTCAATGCCGAGAACCTTGATCAGAGAGTAATAAAGGCGTAAGGTTCTCAAAGGGGTAAAATTAAAATGGGATATACCGGGCTAGGATTCGAGTTACAGGAACAAGGGCCAAACCAACCACCCAAGAATGGAATCGTCGAGCGAAAAAACATGACAACCTCCTAGAAGCAGCTTTTCTTGCCACCAGACCTTTCTCCATCAATTAGGAATCTGATGCCGTCACTAAACACATTCCTTAAATCGTAGCCATTTGTTGAGTGTTTTTTTTTTGTATGTAATCCGCATATATATCACCATTGCCCTTGATTTTCTTGACTGTATATCTCTTAAATATCAACATATACACGTGTGATTTAGTTTACGAAGATTTTTCAATGCCGAGAACCTCGATTAGATAGTAAAAAAGGCGTAATGTTCACAATGGTGTAAAATTAAAATGGGATATACCGGGCTAGGATTCGAGTTACAGGAACAAGGGCCAAACCAACCACCCAAGAATGGAATCGACAAGCGAAAACACTTGACAACCTCCTAGAAGCAGCTTTTCTTGCCACCAGACCTTTCTCCACCAATTAGGAATCTGATGCCGTCACTAAACACATTCCTTAAATTGTAGCCATTTGTTGAGTGTTTTTTTTGTGTCTAATCCGCATATATATCACCATTTCCCTTGATTTTCTTGACTGTATATCTCTTAAACGTCAACATATACACGTGTGATTTAGTTTACGAAGATTTTTCAATGCCCAGAACTTCGATCAGAGAGTAAAAAAGGCGTAAGGTTCTCAATGGTGTAAAATTAAAATGGGATATTCCGGGCTAGGATTCGAGTTACGGGAACAAGGGCCAAACCAACCACCCAAGAATGGAATCGTCGAGCGTAAACACTTCACAACCTCCCAGAAGCAGCTTTTCTTGCCACCAGACCTTTCCCCATCAATTAGGAATCTGATGCCGTCACTAAACACATTCCTTAAATTGTAGCCATTTGATTTTCTTGGCTGTTTATCTCTTAAATATCAACATATACACGTGTGATTTAACTTATGAAGATTTTTCAATGCCGAGAACCTCGATCAGAGAGTAAAAAAGGCGTAAGGTTCACAATGGTGTAAAATTAAAATGGGATATACCGGGCTAGGATTCGAGTTACAGGAACAAGGGCCAAACCAACCACCCAAGAATGGAATCGTCGTGCGAAAACACTTGACAACCTCCAAGAAGCAGCTTTTCTTGCCACCAGACCTTTCTCCATCAATTAGGAATCTGATGCCGTCACTAAACACATTCCTTAAATTGTAGCATTTTGTTGAGTGTTTTTTTTTTGTGTCTAATCCGCATATATATCACCATTGCCCATGATTTTCTAGACTATATATCTCTTAAATATCAACATATACACGTGTGACTTAGTTTACGAAGATTTTTCAATGCCGAGAACCTCGATCAGAGAGTAAAAAAGGCGTAAGGTTCTCAATGGTGTAAAATTAAAATGGGATATACCGGGCTAGGATTTGAGTTACAGGAACAAGGGCCAAACCAACCCCCTGAGAATGGAATCGTCGAGCGAAAACACTTGACAACCTCCTAGAAGCAGCTTTTCTTGCCACCAGACCTTTCTCCATCAATTAGGTATCTGATGCTGTCACTAAACACATTCCTTAAATTGTAGCCATTTGTTGAGTGTTTTTTTTGGTGTCTAATCCGCATATATATCACCATTGCCCTTGATTTTCTTGGTTGTTTATCTTTTAAATATTAACATATACATGTGTGATTTAATTTACGAAGATTTTTCAATGCCGAGAACCTCGATGAGAGAGTAAAAAAGGCGTAAGGTTCACAATGGAGTATAATTAAAATGGGATATACCGGGCAAGGAATCGAGTTACAGGAACAAGGGTCAAACCAACCACCCAAGAATCGAATCTTCGAGAGAAAACACTTGATAACCTCCAAGAAGCAGCTTTTCTTGCCACCAGACCTTTCTCCATCAATTAGGAATCTGATGCCGTCACTAAACACATTCCTTAAATTGTAGCCATTTTTTGAGTGTTTTTTTTTTGTGTCTAATCCGAATATATATCACCATTGCCCTTGATTTTCTTGACTGTATATCTCTTAAATATCAACATATACACGTGTGATTTAGTTTACGAAGATTTTTCAATGCCGAGAACCTTGATCAGTGAGTAAAAAAGGCGTAAGGTTCTCAATGGGGTAAAATTAAAATGGGATATACCGGGCTAGGATTCGAGTTACAGGAACAAGGGCCAAACCAACCACCCAAGAATGGAATCGTCGAGCGAAAAAACATGACAACCTCCTAGAAGCAGCTTTTCTTGCCACCAGACCTTTCTCCATCAATTAGGAATCTGATGCTGTCACTAAACACATTCCTTAAATCATAGCCATTTGTTGAGTGTTTTTTTGGTATCTAATCCGCATATATATCACCATTGCCCTTGATTTTCTTGACTGTATATCTCTTAAATATCAACATATACACGTGTGATTTAGTTTACGAAGATTTTTCAATGCCGAGAACCTCGATTAGATAGTAAAAAAGGCGTAATGTTCACAATAGTGTAAAATTAAAATGGGATATACCGAGCTAGGATACGAGTTACAGGAACAAGGGCCAAACCAACCACCCAAGAATGGAATCGACAAGCGAAAACACTTGACAACCTCCTAGAAGCAGTTTTTCTTGCCACCAGACCTTTCTCCACCAATTAGGAATCTGATGTCGTCACTAAACACATTCCTTAAATTGTAGCCATTTGTTGAGTGTTTTTTTTTTGTGTCTAATCCGCATATATATCACCATTTCCCTTGATTTTCTTGACTGTATATCTCTTAAATGTCAACATATACACGTGTGATTTAGTTTACGAAGATTTTTCAATGCCGAGAACTTCGATCAGAGAGTAAAAAAGGCGTAAGGTTCTCAATGGTGTAAAATTAAAATGGGATATACCGGGCTAGGATTCGAGTTACGGGAACAAGGGCCAAACCAACCACCCAAGAATGGAATCGTCGAGCGTAAACACTTCACAACCTCCTAGAAGCAGCTTTTCTTGCCACCAGACCTTTCTCCATCAATTAGGAATCTGATGTCGTCACTAAACACATTCCTTAAATTGTAGCCATTTGATTTTCTTGGTTGTTTATCTCTTAAATATCAACATATACACGTGTGATTTAGCTTACGAAGATTTTTCAATGCCGAGAACCTCGATCAGAGAGTAAAAAAGGCGTAAGGTTCACAATGGTGTAAAATTAAAATGGGATATACCGGGCTAGGATTCGAGTTATAGGAACAAGGGCCAAACCAACCACCCAAGAATGGAATCGTCGTGCGAAAACACTTGACAACCTCCAAGAAGCAGCTTTTCTTGCCACCAGACCTTTCTCCATCAATTAGGAATCTGATGCCGTCACTAAACACATTCCTTAAATTGTAGCAATTTGTTGAGTGTTTTTTTTTGTGTCTAATCCGCATATATATCACCATTGCCCTTGATTTTCTTGACTATATATCTCTTAAATATCAACATATACACGTGTGACTTAGTTTACGAAGATTTTTCAATGCCGAGAACCTTGATCAGAGAGTAAAAAAGGCGTAAGGTTCTCAATGGTGTAAAATTAAAATGGGATATACCGGGCTAGGATTTGAGTTACAGGAACAAGGGCCAAACCAACCACCTGAGAATGGAATCGTCGAGCGAAAACACTTGACAACCTCCTAGAAGCAGCTTTTCTTGCCACCAGACCTTTCTCTATCAATTAGGTATCTGATGCTGTCACTAAACACATTCCTTAAATTGTAGCCATTTGTTGAGTGTTTTTTTTTTGTCTAATCCGCATATATATCACCATTGCCCTTGATTTTCTTGGTCGTTTATCTTTTAAATATCAACATATACATGTGTTATTTAGTTTACGAAGATTTTTCAATGCCGAGAACCTCGATGAGAGAGTAAAAAAGGCGTAAGGTTCACAATGGTGTATAATTAAAATGGGATATACCGGGCAAGGAATCGAGTTACAGGAACAAGGGCCAAACCAACCACCCAAGAATCGAATCATCGAGAGAAAACACTTGATAACCTCCAAGAAGCAGCTTTTCTTGCCACCAGACCTTTCTCCATCATTTAGGAATCTGATGCCGTCACTAAACACATTCCTTAAATTGTAGCCATTTGTTGAGTGTTTTTTTTTTGTGTCTAATCCGCATATATATCACCATTGCCCTTGATTTTCTTGACTGTATATCTCTTAAATATCAACATATACACGTGTGATTTAGTTTACGAAGATTTTTCAATGCCGAGAACCTTGATCAGTGAGTAAAAAAGGCGTAAGGTTCTCAATGGGGTAAAATTAAAATGGGATATACCGGGCTAGGATTCGAGTTACAGGAACAAGGGCCAAACCAACCACCCAAAAATGGAATCGTCGAGCGAAAAAACATGACAACCTCCTAGAAGCTGCTTTTCTTGCCACCGGACCTTTCTCCATCAATTAGGAATCTGATGCCGTCACTAAACACATTCCTTAAATCGTAGCTGTTTTGGTCAAAAATTACCGAAGCAATTAAGTGATCAAATTAGTTTAAGTGAGGTAGTGTGCTGAAGAATTGTGTTGAAAATATGTTGGTTAAGTTGTTTGCTAAAACAGTTTCAGGATACGGCTCAAGATATAGAGCTGTATTTATGATCAAATAATGAGCAAAAATGTAAAGGTTGACACGTGATGTACGAGGAAAGCCCTTGATCAATCTAGATCTCCGGCATAAAACCTCGGGAGCTGACAATCGTCGGCTGCCTTGTTCTTCTTATTGCTTGAATAACAGGATACAGTGCAGGATATGATACGGATCAACTAAGTGTTACAATGCGATTTGAGCACAAGTGTGAGTGTTTGTGAGTGGTTACAGGTGGTAGAGAGCAAGAGTGTACGAGAAATTGTGTGTGTGAAAGTTGTGTCTACCTATGATCCGATCACCCCTTTATATAGTAAAAGGAAACAACTAACTATGTTAAAAATCCGGGATATTATGCTAAAAATCTGGGATACTGAGATTATTTCCTTTCTGAACGTTGCCAGGCTGTATCAACTCGTTTTCCACGCGCATTCCAACTATAATTCCGGGATTTAAGCTTCCATAACCGTTATAACATTAATATCTTTGACCAATCTTCGTAACTTTCCATAAAACACGTCAATCTTCAATGCTGACCGTTACAAGAGCTATTTTTCCACCATCAACGTCCTTATCCTAACCAATTTGAGCGGGTCTTCAGGATGACTTGGTCTTCATGAACGTTAGTCCCTTGTAGCCAACGTTTACAAGCAAATTGTTATTAATAGTCAGGATAATGCCTCAGGATGTTACCAATATCCTGGTCCGGTATCCTGATCATATACAACTAATAGAAAATCAAGATACAAAGTCAGGATATGGGTTCAGAATTTCACCCATAACAGTAGCCATTTGTTGAGTGTTTTTTTTGGTATCTAATCCGCATATATATCACCATTGCCCTTGATTTTCTTGACTGTATATCTCTTAAATATCAACATATACACGTGTGATTTAGTTTACGAAGATTTTTCAATGCCGAGAACCTCGATCAGATAGGAAAAAAGGGGTAAGGTTCTCAATGGTATAAAATTAAAATGGGATGTACCAGGCTAGTATTCGAGTTACAGGAACAAGGGCGAAACCAACCACCCAAAAATGGAATCGTCGAGCGAAAACACTTAACAACCTCCTAGAAGCAGCTTTTCTTGCCACCAGACCTTTCTCCATCAATTAGGAATATGATGCCCTCACTAAACACATTCCTTAAATTGTAGCCATTTGTTGAGTGTTTTTTTTGGTGTCAAATCCGCATATATATCACCATTGCCCTTGATTTTCTTGATTGTATACCTCTTAAATGTCAACATATACACGTGTGATTTAGTTTACGAAGATTTTTCAGTGCCGAGAACCTCGATCAGAGAGTAAAAAAGACTTAAGGTTCACAATGGTGTAAAATTAAAATGGGATTTAACGGGCTAGGATTCGAGTTACAGGAACAAGGGCCAAACCAACCACCCAAGAATGGAATCGTCGAGCGAAAACACTTGACAACATCCTAGAAGCAGCTTTTCTTGCCACCAGACCTTTCTCCATCAATTAGGAATCTGAAGCCGTCACTAAACACATTCCTTAAATTATAGCCATTTGTTGGGTGTTTTTTTTTTTGGTGTCTAATCCGAATATATATCACCATTGCCCTTGATTTTCTTGACTGTGTATCTTTTAAATATCAACATATACACGTGTGATTTAGTTTACAAAGATTTTTCAATGCCAAGAACCTCGATCAGATAGTAAAAAAGGCGTAAGGTTCACAATGGTGTAAAATTAAAATGAGATATACCGGGCTAGGATTCGAGTTACAGGAATAAGGGCCAAACCAACCACCCAAGAATGGAATCGTCGAGCGCAAACACTTCACAACCTCCTAGAAGCAGCTTTTTTTGCCACCAGACCTTTCTCCATCAATTAGGAATCTGATGCCGTCACTAAACACATTCCTTAAATTGTAGCCATTTGATTTTTTTACTGTATACCTCTTCAATGTCAACATATACACGTGTGATTTAGTTTACGAAGATTTTTCAATGCCGAGAACCTCGATCAGAGAGTAAAAAAGACTTAAGGTTCACAATGGTGTAAAAATAAAATGGGATGTAACGAGCTAGGATTCGAGTTACCGGAACAAGAGCCAAACCAACCACCCAAGAATGGAATCGTCGAGCGGAAACACTTGAC
Organism: Helianthus tuberosus; assembly: GCA_030545235.1. NCBI lineage: Eukaryota > Viridiplantae > Streptophyta > Magnoliopsida > Asterales > Asteraceae > Helianthus > Helianthus tuberosus. The sequence goes on from CM060450.1 coordinate 178,390,487, forward strand.
AACCTCCTAGAAGCAGCTTTTCTTGCCACCAGTCCTTTCTCCACCAATTAGGATTCTGATGCCGTCACTAAACACATTCCTTAAATTGTAGCCATTTGTTGAGTGTTTTTTTTTGTGTCTAATCCGCATATATATCACCATTTCCCTTGATTTTCTTGACTATATATCTCTTAAATGTCATCATATACACGTGTGATTTAGTTTACGAAGATTTTTCAATGCCGAGAACTTCGATCTGAGAGTAAAAAAGGCGTAAGGTCCTCAATGGTGTAAAATTAAAATGGGATATACTGGGCTAGGATTCGAGTTACAGGAACAAGGGCCAAACCAACCACCCAAGAATGGAATCGTCGAGCGGAAACACTTCACAACCTCCTAGAAGCAGTTTTTCTTGCCACCAGACCTTTCTCCATCAATTAGGAATCTGATGCCGTCACTAAACACATTCCTTAAATTGTAGCCATTTGATTTTCTTGACTGTTTATCTCTTAAATATCAACATATACACGTGTGATTTAGTTTACGAAGATTTTTCAATGCCGAGAACCTCGATCAGAGAGTAAAAAAGGCGTCAGGTTCACAATGGTGTAAAATTAAAATGGGATATACCGGGCTAGGATTCGAGTTACAGGAATAAGGGCCAAACCAACCACCCAAGAATCGAATCGTCGAGCGAAAACACTTGACGACCTCCAAGAAGCAGCTTTTCTTGCCACCAGACCTTTCTCCATCAATTAGGAATCTGATGCCGTCACTAAACACATTCCTTAAATTGTAGCAATTTGTTGAGGGTTTTTTTTTGTGTCTAATCCGCATATATATCACCATTGCCCTTGATTTTCTTGACTATATATCTCTTAAATATCAACATATACACGTGTGATTTGGTTTACGAGTATTTTTCAATGCCGAGAACCTCGATCAGAGAGTAAAAAAGGCGTAAGCTTCTCAAGGTGTAAAATTAAAATGGGATATACCGGGTTAAGATTCGAGTTACAGGAACAAGGGCCAAACCAACCACCCAAGAATGGAATCGTCGAGCGAAAACACTTGACAACCTCCTAGAAGCAACTTTTCTTGCCACCGGACCCTTCTCCATCAATTAGGAATATGATGCCGTCACTAAACACATTTCTTAAATTGTAGCCATTTGTTGAGTGTTTTTTTTTTGTGTCTAATCCGCATATATATCACCATTGCCCTTAATTTTCTTGACTGTATATCTCTAAAATGTCAACATATACACGTGTGATTTAGTTTACGAAGATTTTTCAATGCCGAGAACCTCGATCAGAGAGTAAAAAAGGCATAAGGTTCTCAATGGTGTAAAATTAAAATGGGATATACCGGGCTAAGATTCGAGTTACAGGAACAAGAGCCAAACCAACCACCCAAGAATGGAATCGTCGAGCGAAACACTTGACAACCTCCTAGAACCAGCTTTTCTTGCCACCAGACCTTTTTCCATCAATTAGGAATCTGATTCCGTCACTAACACATTCCTTAAATTGTAGCCATTTGTTGAGTGTTTTTTTTTGGTGTCTAATCCGCATATATAGCACCATTGCCCTTGATTTTCTTGACTGTATATCTCTTAAATATCAACATATACACGTGTGATTTAGTTTACGAAGATTATCCAATGCCGAGAACCTCGATCAGAGAGTAAAAAAGGCGCAAGGTTCACAATGGTGTAAAATTAAAATGAGATATACCGGGTTAGGATTCTAGTTACAGGAACAAGGGCCAAACCAACCACCCAAGAATGGAACCATCGAGCGAAAACACTTGACAACCTCTTAGAAGCAGCTTTTCTTGCCACCAGACCTTTCTCCATCAATTAGGAATCTGATGCCGTCACTAAACACATTCCTTATATTGTAGCCATTTGTTGAGTGTTTTTTTTTTTTGGTGTCTAATCCGCATATATATCACCGTTGCCCTTGATTTTCTTGACTGTATATCTCTTAAATAACAAAATATACACGTGTGATTTAGTTTACGAAGATTTTTCAATGCTAAGAACCTCGATCAGAGAGTAAAAAAGGCGTAAGGTTCTCAATGGTGTAAAATTAAAATGGGATATAGCGGGCTAGGATTCGAGTTACAGGAACAAAGGCCAAACCAACCACCCAAGAATGGAATCGTCGAGCGCAAACACTTCACAACCTCATAGAAGCAGCTTTTCTTGCTACCAGACCTTTCTCCATCAATTAGGAATCTGATGCCGTCACTAAACACATTCCTTAAATTGTAGCCATTTGATTTTCTTGGCTGTTTATCTCTTAAATATCAACATATACACGTGTGATTTAGTTTACGAAGATTTTTCAATGCAGAGAACCTCGATCAGAGAGTAAAAAAGGCGTAAGGTTCACAATGGTGGAAAATTAAAATGGGATATACCGGGCTAGGATTCGAGTTACAGGAACAAGGGCCAAACCAACCACCCAAGAATCGAATCGTCGAGCGAAAATACTTGACAACCTCCAAGAAGCAGCTTTTCTTGCCACCAGACCTTTCTCCATCAATTAGGAATCTGATGCCGTCACTAAACATATTCCTTAAATTGTAGCAATTTGTTGAGTGTTTTTTTTTTGTGTCTAATCCGCATATATATCACCATTGCGCTTGATTTTATTGACTATATATCTCTTAAATATCAACATATACACGTGTGATTTAGTTTATGAAGATTTTTCAATGATGAGAACCTCGATCAGAGAGTAAAAAAGGCGTAGGGTTCTCAAAGGTGTAAAATAAAAATGGGATATACCGGGTTAAGATTATAGTTACAGGAACAAGGGCCAAACCAACCACCCAAGAATGGAATCGTCGAGCGAAAACACTTGACAACCTCCTAGAAGCAGCTTTTCTTGCCACCGGACCTTTCTCCATCAATTAGGAATATGATGCCGTCACTAAACATATTCCTTAAATTGTAGCCATTTGTTGAGTGTTTTTTTTTGGTGTCTAATCCGCATATATATCACCATTGCCTTTGATTTTCTTGACTGTATATCTCTTAAATATCAACATATACACGTGTGATTTAGTTTACGAAGATTTTTCAATGCCGAGAACCTCGATTAGAGAGTAAAAAAGGTGTGACACCTGGGTCACTGCGACCATCAAACAAATACCAAACCAATGAAATATTGTTTTTCATACTTGGTATTTGTAAAAATATGTGTATCATTTGCACATATCAATTCTTGTTCGATTTCGGGCTCTAAATCGCTTTCTGGATGGTTATACGCACACCGATGCGTAAATATAACCAGTTTAATGCAACAAACACTCCGGAACAGTGAAATAGGCTTAACATACCTTAAATAACCTTTACATGACTTAGAAATAAGTTTTGAAGGCTTTGGTGTGACAAAAACAAGTTAATTCGCCTATAGGGACTAAATTTGACAAACTGCGAAAGTATGCCAATTTGAACTGTAACAGACATTCCGGAACATGACCATGAGTTAAACATACCATAAATATCCTTTACATAGCTTAGAAATAGTCTTTGAGGTGTTCGGTGTGCTAAAATAAACTTTTGGGTCATTCAGGGGCTAAAAGCGTCAAAAAGTGCACAAGTTTGCACTTTCGCGCATAACTTACGTTCTGAATACATCCGGATATCCAAAAATTTATGTAAGCATTATAATATTATGCTTTAGTGTTTGGCTTGTCAAAAATCTATTCGTCGCTTAATTTGGATCGTTTTTGCGTTCGTTACGACTCCCGTCGTAATTAACCGAACAACGCCATCGTACGGCCAAACGAACCGACATCCATGATATTTTCAAGCATATTTCATGTTCCCTATGTCTTAACATCATTTTGGAGCTTGAAATTGGGTTTGACGGGTGTTAGAAGTGCCGTTACGCAACGAAACAAGGTGCGGGGACTGAAACTGACAATTCTGCATAGTTGATGGCTTACGGACCGTAAGCCATCTCCTTACGGTCCTAAGGGATCTCCAAAACAGCAGAATGCAGGAACATTGAATCTGGCCTTTCCACCTTTTTCACTTGCCTCTTCAGTATAATGAGGGGCCAATTGTGGTGTACCATGGAAATTTCAACAAATGTAGGGTGGAGATCAAAGCACGTTATTCGATAAACGATCCTAACGGTTCCAACATTCCTATAAATACCCAACCCCATCACTTGCAAAAACCCACAAAAATCTGATCTAAAAGCTCTAAGTTGAAGCCATTGCTTCATACCTGGGCTACTTGGATCAAGATTAGCTTTCGGGGACCCTTTGTAAGTGTTCCTTCGTTCTTTTATTCTTTAAGCGTTAAAAGTCAAACTTTGTTTGACTTTCTGCGTTGACCAGTTTATGGTCAATGCAAAGTTCGTTTGAACTTCATAACGTGAGCGTAATCACGATGGTTATAGTCCCTAGTGACTATACCTACTGATTACCACGTTATCTAGGCTCAGTGATGAGTCGTAGTTTCGACCAAAATGCGTGTTATTGCGTATTTTGTAACCAAACTACTCTTAGGTATCTAAACCGTTTGTTTTGATACCAAACCTGTTTTCTAAACTTAGGTAAGCATGTTTTAACATGCTTAGCTCGTCACTTTTAGTTTAGTGCTTATATAGGGTCGTAAGGTAAGCGATCTAAACAATCGCTTATACTTTCGAACCCGACCCGTTTGGTCGATCATTAGGATCCGACCAAACACATTAGGTGACCATAGTTGTATAGGGAATAACCTTCCGAGGTTATACCTTATGGTCACATCGTTTGAGTAGTTGTATGATAGGTGGTATATATATGCCTTAGGTAAATTACCAAAATGCCCTTTTAACGCCAAAATTCATTTCAAGCATATGTAACATAACTTTTGGTATCTAAACTGATTCGGTAACAATATTAGAAATGTTAAGGCATATTTTACTTATCATAGGGCTAGTTAGGCGTTCTGAACGCGTTTTACGCGAACGACGCGTTAAAGTAGCATAAGCTACCTAAACGGGTCGTAATGGGTCGTAAGCACTTAGGTTAGGTTTCATTTTAGTATGTGAGCTTTGTTAAACCATATTACATGAGTTCCCATACTCATTTGGTTTACGAACCCTCATTTTATCCGATCCTCCGATTTAGGTCCGGTTTATTAACATGGTTACCTATATTAGGTGCCATTTAATTTCCGTGATCTCTAGCATTGTTTGGTTGTTACACAAGGACTTCTAAGCAATCTCAAGTGAGTACATAGACTTCTAAGCAAACACATGTGCCTACTTGTTACTTTCATGCTTTTCCATGTTTTCATATCATATGCTTGTTATGTTCAATAGTACACTAATAGTACATGATTTCATTGTGTTTATGCTATGTATGCCCATTGTGTGCATATTTAGTACATCGTTTTACATTACCTGTTATGCTATGTATGTCCATTGTGTGCATACTTAGTACATTGTTTTACATTACATTTTATGCCATGTATGCCCATTGTGTGCATACTTAGTACATCGTTTTACATTACATGTTATGCTATGTATGTCCATTGTGTGCATACTTAGTACATTGTTTTACATTACATTTTATGCTATGTTTGCCCATTGTGTGCATACTTAGTACATGTGTTATTCATCACATGCTTACATTTTGGTATGACATTTGGTTTGTTCAAATGGGACAATATACATTCATTAACATTAGCTACGCCGCTCGTTAGTAGGTAATGGTACCATAGGACTTGACAACTCCCGTTCCTGAACCCTAGGTTTGTTTGGGTGGAAGGAATGACCGAATTTGATAAACATAACACAGATAGACCTTTAAATTCGTTTAGGGGTCTATCACCACAGTCACAAGGCTTGGATGTATGCATTTTCACAATACCGCATAGATGTTTATATCAGTATAGCATGCATTTGTTCCCCAAAACATAACTTTGATTTAAACCATGTTTTACTTCAATACCTTGTTTTTGTGCAGTTTACATATGGTTTACTTGATATATTCACTTACCATACATGATATTTTGGATACACATTACATGATTTACATTAGACATAAACATTTTGACATTGATATACACAATTCATGATTTACATTAGACATAAACATTTTGACATTGATATATACAATTCATGATTTACATTAGACATAAACATTTTGACATTGATATACACAATTCATGATTTACATTAGACATAAACATTTTGACATTGATATACATAATTCATGATTTACATTAGACATAAACATTTTGACATTGATATACACAATTCATGATTTACATTAGACATACACATTTTGACATTGATATACATAATTCATGATTTACATTAGACATAAACATTTTGACATTGATATATAATCAATTCATGATTTACATTAGACATAAACATTTTTACATTTGATTATACATAAACATTTTACTTTGGTTGTTTGGTTTGAGTAAGTGATTTAAGTAACGAGGCGTGTGTAATATGATACAAGCATGGTGGATACGCCGCTGGTACTTCCAATATATAAGTGCTTGTATGGTATTACATATCGTAGCGTTATTTGAATCATTTCAATTTAGACATATAACATTTTTTACAAATAACATACTTTTCACGAGACATTGTTTTACAAACAACTTATCTTATACAAACTCATTTTACTTGGTTATTTACTTAACCATGTATTATTCTTTTATACATATATATCATTTGGTTTTTTATCACTTTTCAAATGATTTACAAGACAAAGCAAAATTACAAGGTTCATGACTAAACATTTTCTTAAACATAAGTCATGAATTCTATTTTCACAAAACCTATGTATCTCACAGGCATTTTTATGCTGACGTACCTATTTTCACATGTGTTTCAGGATATGATGCATAGGAATTATCAAGATACACTTATGTGGACTTGGGCCTTAGTGACAATAAAAGATGCAAGACTAGTTATATATGTTTTATTTCATTGATTGTCAAGACATTGTAACTCATTTAATCAATAAAACAATATTTCAATTTCCATGTGTTATGAAACAATGATTCTGTTACAACACGCCCCGACGTTTCCGCCACGTTTTGTTGTTTTACGTGGTCGGGGTGTGACAAAAGGCGTAAGGTTCACAATGGTGTAAAATTAAAATGGGATATACGATTCGAGTTACAGGAACAAGGGCCAAACCAACCACCCAAGAATGGAATCGTCGAGCGAAAACACTTGAAAACCTTTTAGAAGCAGATTTTCTTGCCACCAGACCATTCTCCATCAATTAGGAATCTAATGCCGTCAATAAACACATTCCTTATATTGTAGCCATTTGTTGAGTGTTTTTTTTGTTGTCTAATCCGCATATATATCACCATTGCCCTTGATTTTCTTGACTGTATATCTCTTAAATAACAACATATACACGTGTGATTTAGTTTACGAAGATTTTTCAATGCTAAGAACCTCGATCGGAGAGTAAAAAAGGCGTAAGGTTCTCAATGGTGTAAAATTAAAATGGGATATACCGGGCTAGGATTCGAGTTACAGGAACAAGGGCCAAACCGACCACCCAAGAATGGAATCGTCGAGCGAAAACACTTGACAACCTCCTAGAAGCAGCTTTTCTTGCCACCAGACCTTTCTCCATCAATTAGGAATCTGATGCCGTCACTAAACACATTCCTTAAATTGTAGCCATTTGTTGAGTGTTTTCTTTTTGGTGTCAAATCCGCATATATATCACCATTGTCCTTGATTTTCTTGACTGTATATCTCTTAAATGTCAACATATACACGTGTGATTTAGTTTACGAAGATTTTTCATAGCCGAGAACCTCGATCAGAGAGTAAAAAAGGCGTAAGGTTCTCAATGGTGTAAAATTAAAATGGGATATACCGGGCTAGGATTCGAGTTACAGGAACAAGGGCCAAACCAACCACCCAAGAATGGAATCGTCGAGCGAAAACATTTGACAACCTCCTAGAAGCAGCTTTTATTTCCACCAGACCTTTCTCCATCAATTAGGAATCTAATGCCGTTACTAAACACATTCCTTAAATTGTAGCCATTTGTTGAGTGTTTTTTTTTGGTGTCTAATCCGCATATATATCACCATTGCCCTTGATTTTCTTGACTGCATATCTCTTAAATGTCAACATATACACGTGTGATTTAGTTTACGAAGATTTTTCAATGCCGAGAAGCTCGATCAGAGATTAAAAAAGGTGTAAGTTTCTCAATGGTGTAAAATTAAAATGGGATATACAGGGCTAGGATTCGAGTTACAGGAACAAGGGCCAAACCAACCACCCAAGAATAAAATCGTCGAGCGAAAACACTTGACAACCTCTTAGAAGCAGTTTTTCTTGCCAACAGACCTTTCTCATTCAATTAGGAATCTGATGGCGTCACTAAACACATTCCTTATATTGTCTCCATTTGTTGAGTGTTTTTTTTTTGTGTGTAATCCGCATGTATATCGCCATTGCCCTTGATTTTCTTGACTGTATATCTCTTAAATATCAACATATACACGTGTGATTTAGTTTACGTAGATTTTTCAATGCCAAGAACCTCGATCAGAGAGTAAAAAAGGCGTAAGGTTCTCAATGGTGTAAAATTAAAATGGGATATACTGGGCTAGGATTTGAGTTAGAGGAACAAGGGCCAAACCAACCACCCAAGAATGGAATCGTCGAGCGAAAACACTTGACAACCTCCTAGAAGCAGCTTTTCTTGCCACTAGACCTTTCTCCATCAATTAGGAATCTGATGCCGTCACTAAAAACATTCCTTAAATTGTAGCCATTTGTTGAGTGTTTTTTTTTTGGTGTCTAATCCGCATATATATCACAATTGCCCTTGATTTTCTTGGCTGTTTATCTCTTAAATATCAAAATATACACGTGTGATTTAGTTCACACAGATTTTTCAATGCCGAGAACCTCGATCAGAGAGTAAAAAAGGCGTAAGGTTCTCAATGGTGTAAAATTAAAATGGGATATACCGGGCTAGGATTCGAGTTACAGGAACAAGGGCCAAACCAACCACCCAAGAATGGAATCGTCGAGCGAAAACACTTGACAACCTCTTAGAAGCAGAAGTTTTCTTGCCATCGGACCTTTCTCCATCAATTAGGAATCTGATGCCATCTCTAAACACATTCTTTAAATTGTAGCCATTTGTTGAGTGTTTTTTTTTTTGTGTCTAATCCGCATATATATCACCATTGCCCTTGATTTTCTTGACTGTATATCTCTTAAATGTCAACATATACACGTGTGATTTAGTTTACGAAGTTTTTTCAATGCCGAGAACCTCGATCAGAGAGTAAAAAAGGCGTAAAGTTCTCAATGGTGTAAAATTAAAATGGGATATACCGGGCTAAGATTCGAGTTACAGGAACAAGGGCCAAACCAACCACCCAAGAATGGAATCGTCGAGCGAAACACTTGACAACCTCCTAGAAACAGCTTTTCTTGCCACCAGACCTTTCTCCATCAATTAGGAATCTGATATCGTCACTAAACACAGTCCTTAAATTGTAGCCATTTATTGAGTGTTTTTTTTTGGTGTCTAATCCTCATATATATCACCATTGCCCTTGATTTTCTTGCCTGTATATCTCTTAAATGTCAACATATACACGTGTGATTTAGTTTACGAAGATTTTTCAATGCCGAGAAGCTCGATCAGAGAGTAAAAAAGGCGTAAGGTTCTTAATGGTGTAAAATTAAAATGTGATATACAGGGCTAGGATTCGAGTTACAGGAACAAGGGACAAACCAACCACCCAAGAATGGAATCATCGACCGAAAACTCTTGACAACCTCCTAGATGCAGCTTTTCTTACCACCAGACCTTTCTCCATCAATTAGGAATCTGATGCCGTCACTAAACACATTCTTTAAATTTTAGAAAGTTGTTGAGTGTTTTTTTTTGTGTCTAATCCACATATATATCACCATTGCCCTTGATTTTCTTGACTGTATATCTCTTAAATGTCAACATATACACGTGTGATTTAGTTTACGAAGATTTTTCAATGCCGAGAAGCTCGATCAGAGAGTAAAAAAGGCGTAAGGTTCTCAATGGTGTAAAATTAAAATGTGATATACAGGGCTAGGATTCGAGTTACAGGAACAAGGGACAAACCAACCACCCAAGAATGGAATCGTCGAGCGAAAACTCTTGACAACCTCCTAGAAGCAGCTTTTCTTACCACCAGACCTTTCTCCATCAATTAGGAATCTGATGCCGTCACTAAACACATTCCTTAAATTTTAGCCATTTGTTGAGTGTTTTTTTTGTTGTCTAATCCGCATATATATCACCATTGCCCTTGGTTTTCCTGACTGTATATCTCTTAAATATCAACATATACACGTGTGATTTAGTTTACGAAGATTTTTCAATGCCGAGAACCTCGATCAGAGAGGAAAAAAGGCGTAAGGTTCTCAATGGTGTAAAATTTAAATGGGATATACCGAGCTAGGATTCGAGTTACAGCAACAAGGGCCAAACCAACCACCCAAGAATGGAATCGTCGAGCGAAAACACTTGACAACCTCCTCGAACCAGCTTTTCTTGCCACCAGACCTTTCTCCATCAATTAGGAATCTGATGCCGTCACTAAACACATTCCTTAAATTGTAGCCATTTGTTGAGTGTTTTTTTTTGTGTCTAATCCGCATATATATCACCATTGCCCTTGATTTTCTTGACTGTGTATCTCTTAAATGTCAACATATACACGTGTGATTTAGTTTACGAAGATTTTTCAATGCCGAGAACCTTGATCAGAGAGTAAAAAAGGCGTAAGGTTCACAATGGTGTAAAATTAAAATGGGATATACCGGGCTAGGATTCGAGTTACAGGAACAAGGGGCAAACCAACCACCCAAGAATGGAATCATCGAGCGAAAACACTTGACAACCTCTTAGAAGCAGCCTTTCTTGCCACCAGACCTTTCTCCATCAATTAGGAATCTGATGCCGTCACTAAACGCATTCCTTATATTGTAGCCATTTGTTGAGTGTTTTTTTTGGTGTCTAATCCTCATATATATCACCATTGCCCTTGATTTTCTTGACTGTATATCTCTTAAATGTCAACATATACACGTGTGATTTAGTTTACGAAGATTTTTCAATGCCGAGAAGCTCGATCAGAGAGTAAAAAAGGCGTAAGGTTCTTAATGGTGTAAAATTAAAATGTGATATACAGGGCTAGGATTCGAGTTACAGGAACAAGGGATAAACCAACCACCCAAGAATGGAATCGTCGACCGAAAACTCTTGACAACCTCCTAGAAGCAGCTTTTCTTACCAACAGACCTTTCTCCATCAATTAGGAATCTGATGCCGTCACTAAACACATTCCTTAAATTGTAGCGATTTGTTGAGTGTTTTTTTTTTGTGTCTAATCCACATATATATCACCATTGCCCTTGATTTTCTTGACTGTATATCTCTTAAATGTCAACATATACACGTGTGATTTAGTTTACGAAGATTTTTCAATGCCGAGAAACTCGATCAGAGAGTAAAAAAGGCGTAAGGTTCTCAATGGTGTAAAATTAAAATGTGATATACAGGGCTAGGATTCGAGTTAGAGGAACAAGGGACAAACCAACCACCCAAGAATGGAATCGTCGAGCGAAAACTCTTGACAACCTCCTAGAAGCAGCTTTTCTTACCACCAGACCTTTCTCCATCAATTAGGAATCTGATGCCGTCACTAAACACATTCCTTAAATTGTAGCCATTTGTTGAGTGTTTTTTTTGTTGTCTAATCCGCATATATATCACCATTGCCCTTGGTTTTCCTAACTGTATATCTCTAAAATATCAACATATACACGTGTGATTTAGTTTACGAAGATTTTTCAATGCCGAGAACCTCGATCAGAGAGTAAAAAAGGCGTAAGGTTCTCAATGGTGTAAAATTTAAATGGGATATACCGGGCTAGGATTCGAGTTACAGGAACAAGGGCCAAACCAACCACCCAAGAATGGAATCGTCGAGCGAAAACACTTGACAACCTCCTCGAACCAGCTTTTCTTGCCACCAGACCTTTCTTCATCAATTAGGAATCTGATGCCGTCACTAAACACATTCCTTAAATTGTAGCCATTTGTTGAGTGTTTTTTTTTGTGTCTAATCCGCATATATATCACCATTGCCCTTGATTTTCTTGACTGTGTATCTCTTAAATGTCAACATATACACGTGTGATTTAGTTTACAAAGATTTTTCAATGCCGAGAACCTTGATCAGAGAGTAAAAAAGGCGTAAGGTTCACAATGGTGTAAAATTAAAATGGGATATACCGGGCTAGGATTCGAGTTACAGGAACAAGGGCCAAACCAACCACCCAAGAATGGAATCGTCGAGCGAAAACACTTGACAACCTCCTAGAAGCAGCTTTTCTTACCACCAGACCTTTCTCCATCAATTAGGAATCTGATGCTGTCACTAAGCACATTCCTTAAATTGCAGCCATTTGTTAAGTGTTTTTTTTTGGTGTCTAATCCGCATATATATCACCATTGCCCTTGATTTTCTTGACTGTGTATCTCTTAAATATCAACATATACACGTGTGATTTAGTTTACAAAGATTTTTCAATGCCGAGAACCTCGATCAGAGAGTTAAAAAGGCGTAAGGTTCTCAATAGTGTAAAATTAAAATGAGATATACCGGTCTAGGATTCGAGTTACAGGAACAAGGGCCAAACCAACCACCTAAGAATTAGGAATCGTCGAGCAAAAACACTTGACAACCTTCTAGAAGCAACTTTTCTTGCCACCAGACCTTTTCCATCAATTAGGAATCTGATGCCGTCACTAAACACATTCCTTAAATTGTATCCATTTGTTGAGTGTTTTTTTTTTGTGTCTAATCCGCATAGATATCACCATTGCCCTTGATTTTCTTGACTGTATATCTCTTAAATATCAACATATACATGTGTGATTTAGTTTACGAAGATTTTTCAATGCCGAGAACCTCGATCAGAGAGTAAAAAAGGCGTAAGGTTCACAATGGTGTAAAATTCAAATGGGATATACTGGGTTAGGATTCGCGTTACAGGAACAAGGGCCAAACCAACCACCCAAGAATGGAATCGTCGAGTGAAAACACTTGACAACCTCCTAGAAGCAGCTTTTCTTCCCACCAGACCTTTCTCCATCAATTAGGAATTAGGAATTAGGAATCTGATGCCATCACTAAACATATTACTTAAATTGTAGCCATTTGTTGAGTATTTTTTTTGGTGTCTAATCCGCATATATATCACCATTGCCCTTGATTTTCTTGACTGTATATCTCTTAAATGTCAATATATACACGTGTGATTTAGTTTACGAAGATTTTTCAATGCCGAGAACCTCTATCAGAGAGTAAAAAAGGCGTAAGGTACACAATGTTGTAAAATTAAAATGGGATATACCGGGCTAGGATTCGAGTTACAGGAACAAGGGCCAAACCAACCACCCAAGAATGGAATCGTCGAGCGAAAACACTTGACAACCTCCTAGAAGCAGCCTTTCTTACCACCGGACCTTTCTCCATCAATTAGGAATCTGATGCCGTCACTAAACACATTCCTTAAATTGTAGCCATTTGTTGAGTGTTTTTTTTTGGTGTCTAATCCGCATATATATCACCATTGCCCTTGATTTTCTTGACTGTGTATCTCTTAAATATCAACATATACACGTGTGATTTAGTTTGCGAAGATTTTTCAATGCCGAGAACCTGGATCAGAGGGTAAAAAAGGCGTAAGGTTCTCAATGGTGTAAAATTAAAATGGGATATACCGGGCTAGGATTCGAGTTACAGGAACAAGGGCCAAACCAACCACCCAAGAATGGAATCGTCGAGCTAAAACACTTGACAACCTCCTCGAAGCAGCTTTTCTTGCCACCAGACCTTTCTCCATCAATTAGGAATTTGATGCCGTCACTAAACACATTCCTTAAATTGTAGCCATTTGTTGAGTGTTTTTTTTTTGGTGTCTAATCCGCATATATATCACCATTGCCCTTGATTTTCTTGACTGTGTATCTCTTAAATGTCAACATATACACGTGTGATTTAGTTTACGAAGATTTTTCAATGCCGAGAACCTTGATCATAGAGTAAAAAAGGCGTAAGGTTCACAATGGTGTAAAATTAAAATGGGATATACCGGGCTAGGATTCCAGTTACAGGAACAAGGGCCAAACCAACCACCCAAGAATGGAATCGTCGAGCGAAAACACTTGAGAACCTCCTAGAAGCAGCTTTTCTTACCACCAGACCTTTCTCCATCAATTAGGAATCTGATGCTGTCACTAAACACATTCCTTAAATTGTAGCCATTTGTTGAGTGTTTTTTTGGTGTCTAATCCGCATATATATCACCATTGCCCTTGATTTTCTTGACTGTATATCTCTTAAATATCAACATATACACATGTGATTTAGTTTACAAAGATTTTTCAATGCCGAGAACCTCGATCAGAGAGTAAAAAAGGCGTAAGGTTCTCAATAGTGTAAAATTAAAATGGGATATACCAGTCTAGGATTCGAGTTACAGGAATAAGGGCCAAACCAACCACCCAAGAATGGAATCGTCGAGCGAAAACACTTGACAACCTCCGAGAAGCAGCTTTTCTTGCCACCAGACCTTTCTCCATCAATTAGGAATCTGATGCTGTCACTAAACACATTCCTTAAATTGTAGCCATTTGTTGAGTGTTTTTTTTGGTGTCTAATCCGCATATATATCACCATTGCCCTTGATTTTCTTGACTATGTATCTCTTAAATGTCAACATATACACGTGTGATTTAGTTTACGAAGATTTTTCAATGCCGAGAACCTTGATCAGAGAGTAAAAAAGGCGTAAGGTTCACAATGGTGTAAAATTAAAATGGATTTACCGGGATAGGATTCGAGTTACAGGAACAAGGGCCAAACCAACCACCCAAGAATGGAATCGTCGAGCGAAAACACTTGACAACCTCCTAGAAGCAGCTTTTCTTACCACCAGACCTTTCTTCATCTATTAGGAATCTGATGCCATCACTAAACACATTACTTAAATTGTTGCCATTTGTTGAGTATTTTTTTGGTGTCTAATCCGCATATATACCACCATTGCCCTTGATTTTCTTGACTGTATATCTCTTAAATATCAACATATACACGTGTGATTTAGTTTACGAATATTTTTCAATGCCGAGAACCTCGATCAGAGAGTAAAAAAGGCGTAAGGTTCACAATGGTGTAAAATTAAAATGGGATATACCGGGCTAGGATTCGAGTTACAGGAACAAGGGCCAAACCAACCACCCAAGAATGGAATCGTCGAGCGAAAACACCTGACAACCTCCTAGAAGCAGCTTTTCTTACCACCAGACCTTTCTCCATCAATTAGGAATCTGATGC
The DNA here is from genome assembly GCA_030545235.1 of Helianthus tuberosus. Classification (NCBI taxonomy): domain Eukaryota; kingdom Viridiplantae; phylum Streptophyta; class Magnoliopsida; order Asterales; family Asteraceae; genus Helianthus; species Helianthus tuberosus. Next base: position 178,405,890 of record CM060450.1, read on the forward strand.
CATCACTAAACACATTACTTAAATTGTAGCCATTTATTGAGTATTTTTTTTGGTGTCTAATCCGCATATATATCACCATTGCCCTTGATTCTCTTGACTGTATATCTCTGAAATATCAACATATACTCGTGTGATTTAGTTTGTGAAGATTTTTCAATGCCGAAAACCTGGATCAGAGGGTAAAAAAGGCGTAAGGTTCTCAATGGTGTAAAATTAAAATGGGATATACCGGGCTAGGATTCGAGTTACAGGAACAAGGGCTAAACCAACCACCCAAGAATGGAATCGTCGAGCGAAAACACTTGACAACCTCCGGGAAGCAGCTTTTCTTGCCACCAGACCTTTCTCCATCAATTAGGAATTTGATGCCGTCACTAAACACATTCCTTAAATTGTAGCCATTTGTTGAGTGTTTTTTTTTTTTTGGTGTATAATCCGCATATATATCACCATTGCCCTTGATTTTCTTGACTGTATATCTCTTAAATGTCAACATATACACGTGTGATTTAGTTTACGAAGATTTTTCAATGCCGAGAACCTCTATCAGAGAGTAAAAAATGCGTAAGGTTCACATTGGTGTAAAATTAAAATGGGATATACCGGGCTAGGATTCGAGTTACAGGAACAAGGGCCAAACCAACCACCCAAGAATGGAATCGTCGAGCGAAAACACTTGACAACCTCCTAGAAGCAGCTTTTCTTACCACCAGACCTTTCTCCATCAATTAAGAATCTGATGCCATCACTAAACACATTACTTAAATTGTAGCCATTTGTTGAGTATTTTTTTGGTGTCTAATCCGCATATATATCACCATTGCCCTTGATTTTCTTGACTGTATATCTCTTAAATATCAACATATACACGTGTGATTTAGTTTACGAAGATTTTTCAATGCCGAGAACCTCGATCAGAGAGTAAAAAAGGCGTAAGGTTCAAAATGGTGTAAAATTAAAATGGGATATACCGGGCTAGGATTCGAGTTACAGGAACAAGGGCCAAACCCACCACCCAAGAATGGAATCGTCGAGCGAAAACACTTGACAACCTCCTAGAAGCAGCTTTTCTTACCACCAGACCTTTCTCCATCAATTAGGAATCTGATGCCATCACTAAACACATTACTTAAATTGTAGCCATTTATTGAGTATTTTTTTTGTGTCTAATCCGCATATATATCACCATTGCCCTGATTTTCTTGACTGTATATCTCTTAAATATCAACATATACTCGTGTGATTTAGTTTGTGAAGATTTTTCAATGCCGAGAACCTGGATCAGCGGGTAAAAAAGGCGTAAGATTCTCAATGGTGTAAAATTAAAATGGGATATACCGGGCTAGGATTCGAGTTGCAGGACAAGGGCCAAACCAACCACCCAAGAATGGAATCGTCGAGCGAAAACACTTGACAACCTCTAGAAGCAGCTTTTCTTGCCACCAGACCTTTCTCCATCAATTAGGAATCTGATGCCGTCACTAAACACATTCCTTAAATTGTTGCCATTTGTTGAGTGTTTTTTTTTTGGTGTCTAATCCGCATATATATCACCATTGCCCTTGATTTTCTTGACTGTATATCTCTTAAATGTCAACATATACACGTGTGATTTAGTTTACGAAGATTTTTCAATGCCGAGAACCTCGATCAGAGAGTAAAAAAGGCGTAAGGTTCACAATGGTGTAAAATTAAAATGGGATATACCGGGCTAGGATTCGAGTTACAGGAACAAGGGCCAAACCAACCACCCAAGAATGGAATCGTCGAACGAAAACACTTGACAACCTCCTAGAAGCAGCTTTTCTTACCACCAAACCTTTCTCCATCAATTAGGAATCTGATGCAATCACTAAACACATTACTTAAATTGTAGCCATTTGTTGAGTATTTTTTTGGTGTCTAATCCGCATATATATCACCATTGCCCTTGATTTTCTTGACTGTATATCTCTTAAATATCAACATATACACGTGTGATTTAGTTTACGAAGATTTTTCAATGCCGAGAACCTCGATCAGAGAGTAAAAAAGGCGTAAGGTTCACAATGGTGTAAAATTAAAATGGGATATACCGGGCTAGGATTCGAGTTACAGGAACAAGGGCCAAACCAACCACCCAAGAATGGAATCGTCGAACGAAAACACTTGACAACCTCCTAGAAGCAGCTTTTCTTACCACCAAACCTTTCTCCATCAATTAGGAATCTGATGCCATCACTAAACACATTACTTAAATTGTAGCCATTTATTGAGTATTTTTTTTTGGTGTCTAATCCGCATATATATCACCATTGCCCTTGATTTTCTTGACTGTATATCTCTTAAATATCAACATATACTCGTGTGATTTAGTTTGTGAAGATTTTTCAATGCCGAGAACCTGGATCAGAGGGTAAAAAAGGCGTAAGGTTCACAATGGTGTAATATTAAAATGGGATATACCGGGCTAGGATTCGAGTTACAGGAACAAGGGCCAAACCAACCACCCAAGAATGGAATCATCGAGCGAAAACACTTGACAACCTCCTAGAAGCAGCTTTTCTTACCACCAGACCTTTCTCCATCAATTAGGAATCTGATGCCATCACTAAACACATTACTTAATTTGTAGCCATTTGTTGAGTATTTTTTTGGTGTCTAATCCGCATATATATCACCATTGCCCTTGATTTTCTTGACTGTATATCTCTTAAATATCAACATATACACGTGTGATTTAGTTTACGAAGATTTTTCAATGCCGAGAACCTCGATCAGAGAGTAAAAAAGGCGTAAGGTTCACAATGGTGTAAAATTAAAATGGGATATACCGGGCTAGGATTCGAGTTACAGGAACAAGGGCCAAACCAACCACCCAAGAATGGAATCGTCGAGCGAAAACACTTGACAACCTCCTAGAAGCAGCTTTTCTTGCCACCAGACCTTTCTCCATCAATTAGGAATCTGATGCCGTCACTAAACACATTCCTTAAATTGTAGCCATTTGTTGAGTATTTTTTTGGTGTCTAATCCGCATATATATCACCATTGCCCTTGATTTTCTTGACTGTATATCTCTTAAATATCAACATATACACGTGTGATTTAGTTTACGAAGATTTTTCAATGCCGAGAACCTCGATCAGAGAGTAAAAAAGGCGTAAGGTTCACAATGGTGTAAAATTAAAATGGGATATACCGGGCTAGGATTCGAGTTACAGGAACAAGGGCCAAACCAACCACCCAAGAATGGAATCGTCGAGCGAAAACACTTGACAACCTCCTAGAAGCAGCTTTTCTTACCACCAAACCTTTCTCCATCAATTAGGAATCCGATGCCATCACTAAACACATTACTTAAATTGTAGCCATTTATTGAGTATTTTTTTTTGTGTCTAATCCGCATATATATCACCATTGCCCTTGATTTTCTTGACTGTATATCTCTTAAATATCAACATATACTCGTGTGATTTAGTTTGTGAAGATTTTTCAATGCCGAGAACTTGGATCAGAGGGTAAAAAAGGCGTAAGGTTCACAATGGTGTAAAATTAAAATGGGATATACCGGGCTAGGATTCGAGTTACAGGAACAAGGGCCAAACCAACCACCCAAGAATTGAATCGTCGAGCGAAAACACTTGACAACCTCCTAGAAGCAGCTTTTCTTACCACCAGACCTTTCTCCATCAATTAGGAATCTGATGCCATCACTAAACACATTACTTAATTTGTAGCCATTTGTTGAGTATTTTTTTGGTGTCTAATCCGCATAAATATCACCATTGCCCTTGATTTTCTTGACTGTATATCTCTTAAATATCAACATATACACGTGTGATTTAGTTTACGAAGATTTTTCAATGCCGAGAACCTCGATCAGAGAGTAAAAAAGGCGTAAGGTTCACAATGGTGTAAAATTAAAATGGGATATACCGGGTTAGGATTCGAGTTACAGGAACAAGGGCCAAACCAAACACCCAAGAATGGAATCGTCGAGCGAAAACACTTGACAACCTCCTAGAAGCAGCTTTTCTTACCACCGGACCTTTCTCCATCAATTAGGAATCTGATGCCATCACTAAACACATTACTTAAATTGTAGCCATTTGTTGAGTCCTTTTTTGGTGTCTAATCCGCATATAGATCACCATTGCCCTTGATTTTCTTGACTGTATATCTCTTAAATATCAACATATACACGTGTGATTTAGTTTACGTAGATTTTTCAATGCCGAGAACCTCGATCAGAGAGTAAAAAAGGCGTAAGGTTCACAATGGTGTAAAATTAAAATGGGATATACCAGGCTAGGATTCGAGTTACAGGAACAAGGGCCAAACCAACCACCCAAGAATGGAATCATCGAGCGAAAACACTTGACAACCTCCTAGAAGCAGCTTTTCTTACCACCGGATCTTTCTCCATCAATTAGGAATCTGATGCCATCACTAAACACATTACTTAAATTGTAGCCATTTGTTGAGTCTTTTTTTGGTGTCTAATCCGCATATATATCACCATTGCCCTTGATTTTCTTGACTGTATATCTCTTAAATGTCAATATATACACGTGTGATTTAGTTTACGAAGATTTTTCAATGCCGAGAACCTCTATCAGAGAGTAAAAAAGGCGTAAGGTTCACAATGTTGTAAAATTAAAATGGGATATACCGGGCTAGGATTCGAGTTACAGGAACAAGGGCCAAACCAACCACCCAAGAATGGAATCGTCGAGCGAAAACACTTGACAACCTCCTAGAAGCAGCTTTTCTTACCACCAGACCTTTCTCCATCAATTAGGAATCTGATGCCATCACTAAACACATTACTTAAATTGTAGCCATTTGTTGAGTATTTTTTTGGTGTCTAATCCGCATATATATCACCATTGCCCTTGATTTTCTTGACTGTATATCTCTTAAATATCAACATATACACGTGTGATTTAGTTTACGAAGATTTTTCAATGCCGAGAACCTCGATCAGAGAGTAAAAAAGGCGTAAGGTTCACAATGGTGTAAAATTAAAATGGGATATACCGGGCTAGGATTCGAGTTACAGGAACAAGGGCCAAACCAACCACCCAAGAATGGAATCGTCGAGCGAAAACACTTGACAACCTCCTAGAAGCAGCTTTTCTTACCACCAAACCTTTCTCCATCAATTAGGAATCTGATGCCATCACTAAACACATTACTTAAATTGTAGCCATTTATTGAGTCTTTTTTTGGTGTCTAATCCGCATATAGATCACCATTGCCCTTGATTTTCTTGACTGTATATCTCTTAAATATCAACATATACACGTGTGATTTAGTTTACGAAGATTTTTCAATGCCGAGAACCTCGATCAGAGAGTAAAAAAGGCGTAAGGTTCACAATGGTGTAAAATTAAAATGGGATATACCGGGCTAGGATTCGAGTTACAGGAATAAGGGCCAAACCAACCGCCCAAGAATGGAATCGTCGAGCGAAAACACTTGACAACCTCCTAGAAGCAGCTTTTCTTACCACCAGACCTTTCTCCATCAATTAGGAATCTGATGCCGTCACTAAACACATTACTTAAATTGTAGCCATTTATTGAGTATTTTTTTGGTGTCTAATCCGCATATATATCACCATTGCCCTTGATTTTCTTGACTGTATATCTCTTAAATATCAACATATACTCGTGTGATTTAGTTTGTGAAGATTTTTCAATGCCGAGAACCTGGATCAGAGGGTAAAAAAGGCGTAAGGTTCTCAATGGTGTAAAATTAAAATGGGATATACCGGGCTAGGATTCGAGTTAGAGGAACAAGGGCCAAACCAACCACCCAAGAATGGAATCGTCGAGCGAAAACACTTGACAACCTCCTAGAAGCAGCTTTTCTTACCACCAGACCTTTCTCCATCAATTAGGAATCTGATGCCATCACTAAACACATTACTTAAATTGTAGCCATTTGTTGAGTATTTTTTTGGTGTCTAATCCGCATATATATCACCATTGCCCTTGATTTTCTTGACTGTATATCTCTTAAATATCAACATATACACGTGTGATTTAGTTTACGAAGATTTTTCAATGCCGAGAACCTCGATCAGAGAGTAAAAAAGGCGTAAGGTTCACAATGGTGTAAAATTAAAATGGGATATACCGGGCTAGGATTCGAGTTACAGGAACAAGGGCCAAACCAACCACCCAAGAATGGAATCGTCGAGCGAAAACACTTGACAACCTCCTAGAAGCAGCTTTTCTTACCACCAAACCTTTCTCCATCAATTAGGAATCTGATGCCATCACTAAACACATTACTTAAATTGTAGCCATTTATTGAGTATTTTTTTTTTGTGTCTAATCCGCATATATATCACCATTGCCCTTGATTTTCTTGACTGTATATCTCTTAAATATCAACATATACTCGTGTGATTTAGTTTGTGAAGATTTTTCAATGCCGAGAACTTGGATCAGAGGGTAAAAAAGGCGTAAGGTTCACAATGGTGTAAAATTAAAATGGGATATACCAGGCTAGGATTCGAGTTACAGGAACAAGGGCCAAACCAACCACCCAAGAATGGAATCATCGAGCGAAAACACTTGACAACCTCCTAGAAGCAGCTTTTCTTACCACCGGATCTTTCTCCATCAATTAGGAATCTGATGCCATCACTAAACACATTACTTAAATTGTAGCCATTTGTTGAGTCTTTTTTTGGTGTCTAATCCGCATATATATCACCATTGCCCTTGATTTTCTTGACTGTATATCTCTTAAATGTCAATATATACACGTGTGATTTAGTTTACGAAGATTTTTCAATGCCGAGAACCTCTATCAGAGAGTAAAAAAGGCGTAAGGTTCACAATGTTGTAAAATTAAAATGGGATATACCGGGCTAGGATTCGAGTTACAGGAACAAGGGCCAAACCAACCACCCAAGAATGGAATCGTCGAGCGAAAACACTTGACAACCTCCTAGAAGCAGCTTTTCTTACCACCGGACCTTTCTCCATCAATTAGGAATCTGATGCCATCACCAGACACATTACTTAAATTGTAGCCATTTGTTGAGTCTTTTTTTGGTGTCTAATCCGCATATAGATCACCATTGCCCTTGATTTTCTTGACTGTATATCTCTTAAATATCAACATATACACGTGTGATTTAGTTTACGAAGATTTTTCAATGCCGAGAACCTCGATCAGAGAGTAAAAAAGGCGTAAGGTTCACAATGCTGTAAAATTAAAATGGGATATACCGGGCTAGGATTCGAGTTACAGGAATAAGGGCCAAACCAACCACCCAAGAATGGAATCGTCGAGCGAAAACACTTGACAACCTCCTAGAAGCAGCTTTTCTTACCACCAGACCTTTCTCCATCAATTAGGAATCTGATGCCGTCACTAAACACATTACTTAAATTGTAGCCATTTATTGAGTATTTTTTTTGGTGTCTAATCCGCATATATATCACCATTGCCCTTGATTTTCTTGACTGTATATCTCTTAAATATCAACATATACTCGTGTGATTTAGTTTGTGAAGATTTTTCAATGCCGAGAACCTGGATCAGAGGGTAAAAAAGGCGTAAGGTTCTCAATGGTGTAAAATTAAAATGGGATATACCGGGCTAGGATTCGAGTTAGAGGAACAAGGGCCAAACCAACCACCCAAGAATGGAATCGTCGAGCGAAAACACTTGACAACCTCCTAGAAGCAGCTTTTCTTACCACCAGACCTTTCTCCATCAATTAGGAATCTGATGCCATCACTAAACACATTACTTAAATTGTAGCCATTTGTTGAGTATTTTTTTGGTGTCTAATCCGCATATATATCACCATTGCCCTTGATTTTCTTGACTGTATATCTCTTAAATATCAACATATACACGTGTGATTTAGTTTACGAAGATTTTTCAATGCCGAGAACCTCGATCAGAGAGTAAAAAAGGCGTAAGGTTCACAATGGTGTAAAATTAAAATGGGATATACCGGGCTAGGATTCGAGTTACAGGAACAAGGGCCAAACCAACCACCCAAGAATGGAATCGTCGAGCGAAAACACTTGACAACCTCCTAGAAGCAGCTTTTCTTACCACCAAACCTTTCTCCATCAATTAGGAATCTGATGCCATCACTAAACACATTACTTAAATTGTAGCCATTTATTGAGTATTTTTTTTTTTTGTGTCTAATCCGCATATATATCACCATTGCCCTTGATTTTCTTGACTGTATATCTCTTAAATATCAACATATACTCGTGTGATTTAGTTTGTGAAGATTTTTCAATGCCGAGAACTTGGATCAGAGGGTAAAAAAGGCGTAAGGTTCACATTGGTGTAAAATTAAAATGGGATATACCGGGCTAGGATTCGAGTTACAGGAACAAGGGCCAAACCAACCACCCAAGAATGGAATCGTCGAGCGAAAACACTTGACAACCTCCTAGAAGCAGCTTTTCTTACCACCAGACCTTTCTCCATCAATTAGGAATCTGATGCCATCACTAAACACATTACTTAATTTGTAGCCATTTGTTGAGTATTTTTTTGGTGTCTAATCCGCATAAATATCACCATTGCCCTTGATTTTCTTGACTGTATATCTCTTAAATATCAACATATACACGTGTGATTTAGTTTACGAAGATTTTTCAATGCCGAGAACCTCGATCAGAGAGTAAAAAAGGCGTAAGGTTCACAATGGTGTAAAATTAAAATGGGATATACTGGGTTAGGATTCGAGTTACAGGAACAAGGGCCAAACCAACCACCCAAGAATGGAATCGTCGAGCGAAAACACTTGACAACCTCCTAGAAGCAGCTTTTCTTACCACCGGACCTTTCTCCATCAATTAGGAATCTGATGCCATCACTAAACACATTACTTAAATTGTAGCCATTTGTTGAGTCCTTTTTTGGTGTCTAATCCGCATATAGATCACCATTGCCCTTGATTTTCTTGACTGTATATCTCTTAAATACCAACATATACACGTGTGATTTAGTTTACGTAGATTTTTCAATGCCGAGAACCTCGATCAGAGAGTAAAAAAGGCGTAAGGTTCACAATGGTGTAAAATTAAAATGGGATATACCAGGCTAGGATTCGAGTTACAGGAACAAGGGCCAAACCAACCACCCAAGAATGGAATCGTCGAGCGAAAACACTTGACAACCTCCTAGAAGCAGCTTTTCTTACCACCGGATCTTTCTCCATCAATTAGGAATCTGATGCCATCACTAAACACATTACTTAAATTGTAGCCATTTGTTGAGTCTTTTTTTGGTGTCTAATCCGCATATATATCACCATTGCCCTTGATTTTCTTGACTGTATATCTCTTAAATGTCAATATATACACGTGTGATTTAGTTTACGAAGATTTTTCAATGCCGAGAACCTCTATCAGAGAGTAAAAAAGGCGTAAGGTTCACAATGTTGTAATATTAAAATGGGATATACCGGGATAGGATTCGAGTTACAGGAACAAGGGCCAAACCAACCACCCAAGAATGGAATCGTCGAGCGAAAACACTTGACAACCTCCTAGAAGCAGCTTTTCTTACCACCGGACCTTTCTCCATCAATTAGGAATCTGATGCCATCACTAGACACATTACTTAAATTGTAGCCATTTGTTGAGTCTTTTTTTGGTGTCTAATCCGCATATAGATCACCATTGCCCTTGATTTTCTTGACTGTATATCTCTTAAATATCAACATATACACGTGTGATTTAGTTTACGAAGATTTTTCAATGCCGAGAACCTCGATCAGAGAGTAAAAAAGGCGTAAGGTTCACAATGGTGTAAAATTAAAATGGGATATACCGGGCTAGGATTCGAGTTAGAGGAACAAGGGCCAAACCAACCACCCAAGAATGGAATCGTCGAGCGAAAACACTTGACAACCTCCTAGAAGCAGCTTTTCTTACCACCAGACCTTTCTCCATCAATTAGGAATCTGATGCCATCACTAAACACATTACTTAAATTGTAGCCATTTGTTGAGTATTTTTTTGGTGTCTAATCCGCATATATATCACCATTGCCCTTGATTTTCTTGACTGTATATCTCTTAAATATCAACATATACACGTGTGATTTAGTTTACGAAGATTTTTCAATGCCGAGAACCTCGATCAGAGAGTAAAAAAGGCGTAAGGTTCACAATGGTGTAAAATTAAAATGGGATATACCGGGCTAGGATTCGAGTTACAGGAACAAGGGCCAAACCAACCACCCAAGAATGGAATCGTCGAGCGAAAACACTTGACAACCTCCTAGAAGCAGCTTTTCTTACCACCAGACCTTTCTCCATCAATTAGGAATCTGATGCCATCACTAAACACATTACTTAAATTGTAGCCATTTGTTGAGTATTTTTTTGGTGTCTAATCCGCATATATATCACCATTGCCCTTGATTTTCTTGACTGTATATCTCTTAAATATCAACATATACACGTGTGATTTAGTTTACGAAGATTTTTCAATGCCGAGAACCTCGATCAGAGAGTAAAAAAGGCGTAAGGTTCACAATGGTGTAAAATTAAAATGGGATATACCGGGCTAGGATTCGAGTTACAGGAATAAGGGCCAAACCAACCACCCAAGAATGGAATCGTCGAGCGAAAACACTTGACAACCTCCTAGAAGCAGCTTTTCTTACCACCAGACCTTTCTCCATCAATTAGGAATCTGATGCCGTCACTAAACACATTACTTAAATTGTAGCCATTTATTGAGTATTTTTTTTGGTGTCTAATCCGCATATATATCACCATTGCCCTTGATTTTCTTGACTGTATATCTCTTAAATATCAACATATACTCGTGTGATTTAGTTTACGAAGATTTTTCAATGCCGAGAACCTGGATCAGAGGGTAAAAAAGGCGTAAGGTTCTCACTGGTGTAAAATTAAAATGGGATATACCGGGCTAGGATTCGAGTTACAGGAACAAGGGCCAAACCAACCACCCAAGAATGGAATCGTCGAGCGAAAACACTTGACAACCTCCTAGAAGCAGCTTTTCTTACCACCGGACCTTTCTCCATCAATTAGGAATCTGATGCCATCACTAGACACATTACTTAAATTGTAGCCATTTGTTGAGTCTTTTTTTGGTGTCTAATCCGCATATAGATCACCATTGCCCTTGATTTTCTTGACTGTATATCTCTTAAATATCAACATATACACGTGTGATTTAGTTTACGAAGATTTTTCAATGCCGAGAACCTCGATCAGAGAGTAAAAAAGGCGTAAGGTTCACAATGGTGTAAAATTAAAATGGGATATACCGGGCTAGGATTCGAGTTACAGGAATAAGGGCCAAACCAACCACCCAAGAATGGAATCGTCGAGCGAAAACACTTGACAACCTCCTAGAAGCAGCTTTTCTTACCACCAGACCTTTCTCCATCAATTAGGAATCTGATGCCGTCACTAAACACATTACTTAAATTGTAGCCATTTATTGAGTATTTTTTTTGGTGTCTAATCCGCATATATATCACCATTGCCCTTGATTTTCTTGACTGTATATCTCTTAAATATCAACATATACTCGTGTGATTTAGTTTGTGAAGATTTTTCAATGCCGAGAACCTGGATCAGAGGGTAAAAAAGGCGTAAGGTTCTCAATGGTGTAAAATTAAAATGGGATATACTGAGCTAGGATTCGAGTTAGAGGAACAAGGGCCAAACCAACCTCCCAAGAATGGAATCGTCGAGCGAAAACACTTGACAACCTTCTAGAAGCAGCTTTTCTTACCACCAGACCTTTCTCCATCAATTAGGAATCTGATGCCGTCACTAAACACATTCCTTAAATTGTAGCCATTTGTTGAGTGTTTTTTTTTGGTGTCTAATCCGCATATATATCACCATTGCCCTTGATTTTCTTGACTGTATATCTCTTAAATGTCAACATATACACGTGTGATTTAGTTTACGAAGATTTTTCAATGCCGAGAACCTCTATCAGAGAGTAAAAAAGGCGTAAGGTTCACAATGGTGTAAAATTAAAATGGGATATACCGGGCTAGGATTCGAGTTACAGGAAAAAGGGCCAAACCAACCACCCAAGAATGGAATCGTCGAGCGAAAACACTTGACAACCTCCTAGAAGCAGCTTTTCTTACCACCAGACCTTTCTCCATCAATTAGGAATCTGATGCCATCACTAAACACATTACTTAAATTGTAGCCATTTATTGAGTATATTTTTTTGGTGTCTAATCCGCATATATATCACCATTGCCCTTGACTTTCTTGACTGTATATCTCTTAAATATCAACATATACTCGTGTGATTTAGTTTGTGAATATTTTTCAATGCCGAGAACCTGGATCAGAGGGTAAAAAAGGCGTAAGGTTCTCAATGGTGTAAAATTAAAATGGGATATACCGGGCTAGGATTCGAGTTACAGGAACAAGGGCCAAACCAACCACCCAAGAATTGAAACGTCGAGCGAAAACACTTGACAACCTCCTTGAAGCAGCTTTTCTTGCCACCAGACCTTTCTCCATCAATTAGGAATCTGATGCCGTCACTAAACACATTCCTTAAATTGTACCCATTTGTTGAGTGTTTTTTTTTGGTGTCTAATCCGCATATATATCACTATTGCCCTTGATTTTCTTGACTGTATAACTCTTAAATGTCAACATATACACGTGTGATTTAGTTTACGAAGATTTTTCAATGCCGAGAACCTCTATCAGAGAGTAAAAAAGGCGTAAGATTCACAATGGTGTAAAATTAAAATGGGATATACCGGGCTAGGATTCGAGTTACAGGAACAAGGGCCAAACCAACCACCCAAGAATCGAATCGTCGAGCGAAAACACTTGATAACCTCCTAGAAGCAGCTTTTCTTACCACCAGACCTTTCTCCATCAATTAGGAATCTGATGCCATCACTAAACACATTACTTAAATTGTAGCCATTTGTTGAGTATTTTTTTGATGTCTAATCCGCATATATATCACCATTGCCCTTGATTTTCTTGACTGTATATCTCTTAAATATCAACATATACACGTGTCATTTAGTTTACGGAGATTTTTCAATGCCGAGAACCTCGATCAGAGAGTAAAAAAGGCGTAAGGTTCACAATGGTGTAAAATTAAAATGGGATATACCGGGCTAGGATTCGAGTTACAGGAACAAGGGCCAAACCAACCACCCTAGAATGGAATCGTCGAGCGAAAACACCTGACAACCTCCTAGAAGCAGCTTTTCTTACCACCAGACCTTTCTCCATCAATTAGGAATCTGATGCCATCACTAAACACATTACTTAAATTGTAGCCATTTATTGAGTATTTTCTTTTGGTGTCTAATCCGCATATATATCACCATTGCCCTTGATTTTCTTGACTGTATATCTCTTAAATATCAACATATACTCGTGTGATTTAGTTTGTGAAGATTTTTCAATGCCGAGAACCTGGATCAGAGGGTAAAAAAGGCGTAAGGTTCTCAATGGTGTAAAATTAAAATGGGATATACCGGGCTAGGATTCGAGTTACAGGAACAAGGGCCAAACCAACCACCCAAGAATGGAATCGTCGAGCGAAAACACTTGACAACCTCCTAGAAGCAGCTTTTCTTGCCACCAGACCTTTCTCCATCAATTAGGAATCTGATGCCGTCACTAAACACATTCCTTAAATTGTAGCCATTTGTTGAGTGTTTTTTTTTGGTGTCTAATACGCATATATATAACCATTGCCCTTGATTTTCTTGACTGTATATCTCTTAAATATCAACATATACACGTGTGATTTAGTTTACGAAGATTTTTCAATGCCGAGAACCTCGATCAGAGAGTAAAAAAGGCGTAAGGTTCACAATGGTGTAAAATTAAAATGGGATATACCGGGCTTGGATTCGAGTTACAGGAACAAGGGCCAAACCAACCACCCTAGAATGGAATCGTCGAGCGAAAACACCTGACAACCTCCTAGAAGCAGCTTTTCTTACCACCAGACCTTTCTCCATCAATTAGGAATCTGATGCCATCACTAAACACATTACGTAAATTGTAGCCATTTATTGAGTATTTTCTTTTGGTGTCTAATCCGCATATATATCACCATTGCCCTTGATTTTCTTGACTGTATATCTCTTAAATATCAACATATACTCGTGTGATTTAGTTTGTGAAGATTTTTCAATGCCGAGAACCTGGATCAGAGGGTAAAAAAGGCGTAAGGTTCTCAATGGTGTAAAATTAAAATGGGATATACCGAGCTAGGATTCGAGTTACAGGAACAAGGGCCAAACCAACCACCCAAGAATGGAATCGTCGAGCGAAAACACTTGACAACCTCCTAGAAGCAGCTTTTCTTGCCACCAGACCTTTCTCCATCAATTAGGAATCTGATGCCGTCACTAAACACATTCCTTAAATTGTAGCCATTTGTTGAGTGTTTTTTTTTTGTGTCTAATCCGCATATATATCACCATTGCCCTTGATTTTCTTGACTGTATATCTCTTAAATGTCAACATATAGACGTGTGATTTAGTTTACGAAGATTTTTCAATGCCGAGAACCTCTATCAGAGAGTAAAAAAGGCGTAAGGTTCACAATGGTGTAAAATTAAAATGGGATATACCGGGCTGGGATTCGAGTTACAGGAACAAGGGCCAAACCAACCACCCAAGTATGGAATCGTCGAGCGAAAACACTTGACAACCTCCTAGAAGCAGCTTTTCTTACCACCAGACCTTTCTCCATCAATTAGGAATCTGATGCCATTACTAAACACATTACTTAAATTGTAGCCATTTGTTGAGTATTTTTTTGGTGTCTAATCCGCATATATATCACCATTGCCCTTGATTTTCTTGACTGTATATCTCTTAAATATCAACATATACACGTGTGATTTAGTTTACGAAGATTTTTCAATGCCGAGAACCTCGATCAGAGAGTAAAAAAGGCGTAAGGTTCACAATGGTGTAAAATTAAAATGGGATATATGTAGGTCCCTATCCCGTATGGATCATAACAAAACTGACAATCAACCAAGGGTGCGGAATCCCCTTGATAAACCTATCAAACAGAAACAAGAACACAAGACGATTTACCAACCGATCTTCTATGATTATCTAACGAAAACGTTTACAATCACTCAAGATCTTCACGAACTCACAGCCAATAATCTGTGTATTCGAACTCTCTCTCAATTCGAATGCTAACAATAATCTCCAAAAGTCTAACAAAAGTCTAACCCTAAAACTCTAGGTAAAGGTTGTTTATATACACACAACCATACAATTCGAACTGGGCCAAGCCCATACGAATTCTGTTTACAATTCGGGCTAAACTAGATAGACTTAAACTTGATACAAACTTGGACTAGATTGGGCTTCAACAAACTCGAATTCTATTCAGTCTTCATAAGTCTTCGCGGCCCAAACTCGTTTAATATCCAAAGACCAATCCAACGCTGTTGTCACATAACATGCACCAACAAACTCCCCCTTGATAATAGCTTGCAAAGGAAACTTTAGTCTTCAGAATCTCACAGTCTTTTGGTCTTTGGATAGCGTCAGCTTCAACATGAATTATGTCAGCAACAGACTCCCCCTAAGCTGATGTATCCAATCACCAAATCTTCCAAGTTGTATCCAGCATTCGTAATAAGTCTTCACAGCATCCATTCTGCATTGTAGAAGGAGGACTCTACCAAGCAGCAACAAACTCCTCATCTCTTCAAAGCAACTTCTCATCAACAAACTGCTTCAATCTGTATACTATAAAACAAACATCTCGAGAAACCATAAGAATTTTTCAACATAGTTAAGGAATTATTATTATTCAAGAGATAGTTAAACTGTATAACAGATTAAGCATTTTCAAATTACGCACCAACACGCAACAATTTTTAAACAAACACCTTATAACCTGCATCATTTCAAAATTTTGAACCCACTTACTAACACCGTCTCCCCCTATCAGTAACAATTCCTCCACGAATAACAGTTTTCCGTACATTAAGAATTTTAAACAGAAAAAGACACTATTTTTGTATTTTTTGTATTTTTCTGAAAGCAAATAAATACGAAAAGCAATAAACACTCTATTTTTGTGAGAATCACCGGTAAGAAGATCATATCAGCACAATCAAACTGTTTCACACTATTAGATAATTCTTTATTTAATTTTTCGTGAAAAGCAGTTCAAGACGATTACCAGTATGTTTGTCCACTTAAATAAAATGCATGAACATTTCAAGTACCATTACCGTATGATACGTTAAGGTAATTTTATATCTGAAATATGTAGTGTGTCCCACTTCAGGATATACTCCCACGATCAAGGTATGCACAAAGATTCATCGTAGTAGGTGAGTATACTGATGTCATCCTTTAAGATATCCCGACAGTGTCTAGGTCTGCATATAATCTGTTTTATCATGTTTTGATTGCTTAACAATGAACACCCAAACAAATACTAATCAAATCCTGGAAATATAAACAACACACTCTATCATGCAAGTATCTTCCCTACCACATATTTCACAAGTCCAATCCAGATTTCTGAAATCTTAACTGGGAATAGGTTGAGAAGAGAACAGAATAGATCTTTAGGAGAGATGGTATAATATACAGATCAAATGAGTTTTCTCAGTTTGATATAGGTTTATTGGGTTTCATTTGGGCACTTGAGGGCCTCTTTCGGGTGTATTAGATCTATAGCGCGACAACGTACAGCTAGGTCAGCATGTATCTGGATGCAGCAGAAGCTGTCGTTGCCTAGCACCTCCAGGTCAGCATATATCTGGATGCAGTAGAGGAGGTACACGATTTTTTCAGAGAAGATTTCAGAATCAGATCAAAATTGTGTGTATCGGGACAACATACAGACATTCAAATAGAAATGAGCTAATTCCAAGTGACTTTCTTTCCTGGGGTCATGTACAATTTTAGTTCTAAACAGAATGACAACCAAGATATCCCCAGATGAAATAACAGTATAAAGACCCAAAACTTCAGATTTTGGCAATCTATCAACGCAAGATTTAAGGTCATGTAAACCATACACCACTGATGTGTTCCCCACTCATACTCAGTGCATTTAGGTTTATATCACATTGGTAAGTTGATTATTTCATGCTTTTGCCTACTGGTATATCATATGATGAAGCTACTATCACCCTTGAGCATTTTAAATCAGTTCGAGTGTGACAGTCTAACTTGCTGATGTACTATCATTTCTTCTTTTTTCACACAGTGAAAACTCATTTTTGATTTTCTATTTTTTTTTATGTTTTTGATTTTTCAATGTTTTTGTATTTTTGATTTTTGAAAAAGCAGTAAACTATTTACAAAATTCTTATGAAAAACCAGTTATTCAGGATTCCTCATCCCGTTGAGTTCGACTAAGTGTTCAAAGCGAGCTCGATCAAAAGCTTTTGTGTAAAGATCAGCAAGGTTATCTAGTGCGTCGACTCAGCACTTTGAACTTCAATTTAAATCAAACAATATAAATATATCAACAATCTCACATTCCCCTTCATATGCCTAGAGCAGCCATTTTCAACATAAGTTGATAATCCTCCTTAGCAGCTCCTGCACACACCAACCAAAAGATTAGTTAGATTGGGGGACCCAAGCCTTAATGGTCTTGGGTCTTCCAGATTCATCAACTACAGGAACATCCATCCAGTATCCATCACTCCTAGGTGGAGTCTTGGATCTTGGGCCTGTTGATGGAAATGGGGCATGATTTCCATAAGGTCTCTGGTCCTGAGGGTACCTGTTTGTGTTTGGACTATGTGACCTTTGAAAAATTTGATTTTGATTCCAAGAACCTTGATTGTTGTAATTTCGAAAGCCATTGTTATAAAAATTTCGACAACCATTATTTTGGTATCGATTTTGATATTGACCTTGACTTCTAAAATTATTTGAATTTTGGTTGTTCATTCTTGGTGAACTACTTCTTGGTCTTTCATATCTGCCTGATGTAGATTCAGGCTGAAATCTTGGTTGATTTCTTTGAAAACGAGGAACTTGTGGAGTTCCTTTTTCAGCCTTATCTACACCACCAGCAACACCCGATTGTTGCTTTGGAGAACTTGAGACTTTCTCCTCATTATCACCTTGCTTCTCAGGTGATTTCCCTCTTTGTTTCTCACTAACTTGTGCTTCAACCTTTTTGTTAGGACAGCAGCTTGCTACATGTCCCTTGGTGTGACATTTGAAGCACGATCTCTTATTCGAAGACTTCTTAGCTGAAGCCTTTGAACTAGATTCTGGTTTAGATGATGATGCCTTAGAAGGATTTGGTCCAGTTTGCTTAGTTTCAAGATTTTCTATGTTCTTATTTTTTGCAAACTCTACATTCGATTCATTTTCAATAACAGCAGTTTCATTTTTCATATCACTACCTTGAACAAAATTAATCTTTTTGACAAAAGCTTGATTTTTATTCTTAGGCGGTGAAATTTTCTTTTTCAAATCATCACTCTCAGATCCATCACCTTGCCTTGTTGTGGATGCGAAACTACTAGGTGTAGATGCCATAAAGTCTGCTAGCTCATTTTCACTAGGCAGGAATGAATAGTCATGACTAAGAGGAGGTGGAACTTCATTAAAGCCTTGGAAGCCCACACTTGTCTTGTCATTACTCTTCTTTAACCCACCCATCATGTGTTTCATTACAAAAGATGAATCTCTGAATTGACTCAATTTCTTTTCAAGTTCAACAATTTTGAGTTGTGCATCTGACAACTCTTTGCATTTTTCAGAAATCTCTTTTGATTTCTCAGCCATCATGTCATGAGCTAAGTCTATGACTTGAAGTTTTTCATTTAATTTGCAAGTTAAAGCTTCAATTTCAGCTTCACAACCTTTTATTTTCTTCAAGTATGACGATTCATTTCTTCTAACAAAAAAATTTGCTTCTTTTATGTTAGACATCTCACTTACCAGACTTTGGTTTTGTGTTGTCAACCTGGAAACCTCACCCTGTAGTTCACGACATCTCAAACACACAAAAATAGATTGTACCTCTTTCTCATGAACTTCTGAGTTTTCATCAGCAACAACCTGTTCAGCTTCACTCTCCTTCTCTACTTCAGCATCCACTTTTGCTTCAGCATTCTTCACTTCAGATTCAGCATCACTCACACTAGTTTCAGCCTCATCAACTTGAACTATCTCTGCCATGAATGCCTGAGTGGCACTCTCATTCCCCTGATATCGCTTTTGTAATGC
Source organism: Helianthus tuberosus (assembly GCA_030545235.1). NCBI lineage: Eukaryota > Viridiplantae > Streptophyta > Magnoliopsida > Asterales > Asteraceae > Helianthus > Helianthus tuberosus. Next base: position 178,425,115 of record CM060450.1, read on the forward strand.
ATCCCACATATCCTTTGAATTAGTGTACTTTGTGAAGGTATGCTTGATGCTATCAGGTAAGGACATCTTTATCGCAGCCAATGCTCTCTTTTCAGCGTCATACATCTTTTTATCATCCTCTTTCATGTTCACATAGTCTGTTCTACGTGGTCTGCCCTCAAAATCGTGTGTTGGGTTTATGTACCCATCTTCAATGCAGATCCACATGCGTGCATCCTGAGATTCAATGAAAGATTTGAAGTTGTCCTTCCATGTAAGATAATTCTCCACCTTCATCATCTTAGGTGCATTCAATTTTGTCATGTTAGACATTTTAACGTAAGCAGACTGGTTAAACCGTACAATTTTAGTCCGAAACCTGTTTTTACTAAATTATACCGTTAGATTCGTCTCGAGATTAGGATTCCAATGATATATAATGTCTAAAACCTATTTCGGGATTTTCCAGAGTCCAAGGAGTCCAACGGTGCAAGCGATTTGTCCAGATGAGTTACGGATAATTATCTAAACACGAAACTGTGAAATTTTTCCTACGATTGCCTAGAAAAATTCCACCACTTTCAAACCACTTGTTGCGAGTCGAGACCTTAGTTTCGAGTCGAGACCACAGTTCCGAGTCAAATCAGCACAAGCCGAGACCACGGTTGCGAGTCAAATCAGCACAAGTCGAAACCACGGTTGCGAGTCGCGACCAATATTTCGAGTCAAACAGCACAAGTCGAGACTACAGTTTCGAGTCAACCAGCACAAGTCGAGACCTCTGGTTGCGAGTGAACAGTACCAGTCGAGATTACTTGTTACGAGTCGAGACCTGCAACCTTGAGTCGAGACCAGCTATTTTTCAACCAAAATCCCGAAAAATCAGCACCTTTTAAACCACAGAATCTTCTTATCGAAATCCTTCCAAACTAAACTCCTAAAAATCAGCAAACAACTTCCAAATAACACCAAAACAGATCAAAATCGTAAAAATTTTGACTGTTCTTCGATGTTCTTCGTGAATCCAAACTGCAACCCAAAAACTTGTTTCTTTCCGATCAGTTTTGAACCGTACACAAGAGCAAATGCTCTGATACCAATTGTAGGTCCCTATCCCGTGTGGATCTTAACAAAACTGACAATCTACCAAGGGTGCGGAATCCCCTTGATAAACCTATCAAATAGAAACAAGAACACCAGACGATTTACCAACAGATCTTCTATGATTATCCAACGAAAACGTTCACAATCACTAAAGATCTCCACGAACCAACAGCCGATTTCTGTTTGTCCTAAAACTCTCACAATTCGAATGCTCTCAATAAACTCCAAAAGTCTAACAAAAGTCTAACCCTAAAACTCTAGGTAAAGGTTGTTTATATACACACAACCATACAATTCGAACTGGGCCAAGCCCATACGAATTCTGTTTACAATTCGGGCTAAACTAGATAGACTTAAACTTGATACAAACTTGGACTAGATTGGGCTTCAACAAACTCGAATTCTATTCAGTCTTCATAAGTCTTCGCGGCCCAAACTCGTTTAATATCCAAAGACCAATCCAACGCTGTTGTCACATAACATGCACCAACAATATACCGGGCTAGGATTCGAGTTACAGGAACAAGGGCCAAACCAACCACCCAAGAATGGAATCGTCGAGCGAAAACACCTGACAACCTCCTAGAAGCAGCTTTTCTTACCACCAGACCTTTCTCCATCAATTAGGAATCTGATGCCATCACTAAACACATTACTTAAATTGTAGCCATTTTTGAGTATTTTTTTTGGTGTCTAATCCGCATATATATCACCATTGCCCCTGATTTTCTTGACTGTATATCTCTTAAATATCAACATATACTCGTGTGATTTAGTTTGTGAAGATTTTTCAATGCCGAGAACCTGGATCAGAGGGTAAAAAAGGCGTAAGGTTCTCAATGGTGTAAAATTAAAATGGGATCTACCGGGCTAGGATTCGAGTTACAGGAACAAGGGCCAAACCAACCACCCAAGAATGGAATCGTCGAGCGAAAACACTTGACAACCTCCTAGAAGCAGCTTTTCTTGCCACCAGACCTTTCTCCATCAATTAGGAATCTGATGCCGTCACTAAACACATTCCTTAAATTGTAGCCATTTGTTGAGTGTTTTTTTTTTTGGTGTCTAATCCGCATATATATCACCATTGCCCTTGATTTTCTTGACTGTATATCTCTTAAATGTCAACATATACACGTGTGATTTAGTTTACGAAGATTTTTCAATGCCGAGAACCTCTATCAGAGAGTAAAAAAGGCGTAAGGTTCACAATGGTGAAAAATTAAAAAGGGATATACCGGGCTAGGATTCGAGTTACAGGAACAAGGGCCAAACCAACCACCCAAGAATGGAATCGTCGAGCAAAAACACTTGACAACCTCCTAGAAGCAGCTTTTCTTTCCACCAGACCTTGCTCCATCAATTAGGAATCTGTTGCCGTCACTAAACACATTCCTTAAATTGTTGCCATATGTTGAGTGTTTTTTTTTTGTGTCTAATCCGTATACATATCACCATTTCCCTTTATTTTTTAGACTGTATACCTCTTAAATATCAACATATACACGTGTGATTTAGTTTACGAAGATTTTTCAATGCCGAGAAGCTCAATCAGAGAGTAAAAAAGGCGAAAGTTTCACAATGGTGTAAAATTAAAATGGGATGTACCGGGCTAGGATTCGAGTTACAAGAACAAGGGCCAAACCAACCACCCAAGAATGGAATCGTCGAGCGAAAACACTTGACAACCTCCTAGAAGCAGCTTTTCTTGCCACCAGACCTTTCTCCATCAATTAGGAATCTGATGCCATCACTAAACACATTACTTAAATTGTAGCCATTTGTTGAGTATTTTTTTGGTGTCTAATCCGCATATATATCACCATTGCCCTTAATTTTCTTGACTGTATATCTCTTAAATGTCAACATATACACGTGTGATTTAGTTTACGAAGATTTTTCAATGCCGAGAACCTCTATCAGAGAGTAAAAAAGGCGTAAGGTTCACAATGGTGTAAAATTAAAATGGGATATACCGGGCTAGGATTCGAGTTACAGGAACAATGGCCAAACCAACCACCCAAGAATGGAATCGTCGAGCGAAAACACTTGACAACCTCCTAGAAGCAGCTTTTCTTACCACCAGACCTTTCTCCATCAATTAGGAATCTGATGCCATCACTAAACACATTACTTAAATTGTAGCCATTTATTGAGTATTTTTTTTTGGTGTCTAATCCGCATATATATCACCATTGCCCTTGATTTTCTTGACTGTATATCTCTTAAATATCAACATATACTCGTGTGATTTAGTTTGTGAAGATTTTTCAATGCCGAGAACCTGGATCAGAGGGTAAAAAAGGTGTAAGGTTCTCAATGGTGTAAAATTAAAATGGGATATACCGGGCTAGGATTCGAGTTACAGGAACAAGGGCCAAACCAACCACCCAAGAATGGAATCGTCGAGCGAAAACACTTGACAACCTCCTTGAAGCAGCTTTTCTTTCCACCAGACCTTTCTCCATCAATTAGGAATCTGATGTCGTCACTAAACACATTCCTTAAATTGTAGCCATTTGTTGAGTGTTTTTTTTTGGTGTCTAATCCGCATATATATCACCATTGCCCTTGATTTTCTTGACTGTATATCTCTTAAATGTCAACATATACACGTGTGATTTAGTTTACGAAGATTTTTCAATGCCGAGAACCTCTATCAGAGAGTAAAAAAGGCGTAAGGTTCACAATGGTGTAAAATTAAAATGGGATATACCGGGCTAGGATTCGAGTTACAGGAACAAGCGCCAAACCAACCACCCAAGAATCGAATCGTCGAGCGAAAACACTTGACAACCTCCTAGAAGCAGCTTTTCTTACCACCAGACCTTTCTCCATCATTAGGAATCTGATGCCATCACTAAACACATTACTTAAATTGTAGCCATTTGTTGAGTATTTTTTTGGTGTCTAATCCGCATATATATCACCATTGCCCTTGATTTTCTTGACTGTATATCTCTTAAATATCAACATATACACGTGTGATTAAGTTTACGAAGATTTTTCAATGCCGAGAACCTCGATCAGAGAGTAAAAAAGGTGTAAGGTTCACAATGGTGTAAAATTAAAATGGGATATACCGGGCTAGGATTCGAGTTACAGGAACAAGGGCCAAACCAACCACCCAAGAATGGAATCGTCGAGCGAAAACACTTGACAACCTCCTAGAAGCAGCTTTTCTTACCACCAGACCTTTCTCCATCAATTAGGAATCTGATGCCATCACTAAACACATTACTTAAATTGTAGCCATTTATTGAGTATTTTTTTTTGGTGTCTAATCCGCATATATATCACCATTGCCCTTGATTTTCTTGACTGTATATCTCTTAAATATCAACATATACTCGTGTGATTTAGTTTGTGAAGATTTTTCAATGCCGAGAACCTGGATCAGAGGGTAAAAAAGGTGTAAGGTTCTCAATGGTGTAAAATTAAAATGGGATATACCGGGCTAGGATTCGAGTTACAGGAACAAGGGCCAAACCAACCACCCAAGAATGGAATCGTCGAGCGAAAACACTTGACAACCTCCTTGAAGCAGCTTTTCTTTCCACCAGACCTTTCTCCATCAATTAGGAATCTGATGTCGTCACTAAACACATTCCTTAAATTGTAGCCATTTGTTGAGTGTTTTTTTTTGGTGTCTAATCCGCATATATATCACCATTGCCCTTGATTTTCTTGACTGTATATCTCTTAAATGTCAACATATACACGTGTGATTTAGTTTACGAAGATTTTTCAATGCCGAGAACCTCTATCAGAGAGTAAAAAAGGCGTAAGGTTCACAATGGTGTAAAATTAAAATGGGATATACCGGGCTAGGATTCGAGTTACAGGAACAAGCGCCAAACCAACCACCCAAGAATCGAATCGTCGAGCGAAAACACTTGACAACCTCCTAGAAGCAGCTTTTCTTACCACCAGACCTTTCTCCATCAATTAGGAATCTGATGCCATCACTAAACACATTACTTAAATTGTAGCCATTTGTTGAGTATTTTTTTGGTGTCTAATCCGCATATATATCACCATTGCCCTTGATTTTCTTGACTGTATATCTCTTAAATATCAACATATACACGTGTGATTAAGTTTACGAAGATTTTTCAATGCCGA